>OY804544.1:23119425-23719425 GCA_963680865.1 Spergularia marina | reverse complement strand
CGTAACCCTCTAATTTTGGGTTTAGAACATGCTGTTTTGGAGTCATGGACCCATGTTTTATGAGTAGGGTAACTCGAAGATAACGTGAGAGAAAAAAATTTAGGTAGTAAAAAAAATAATATGATATTAGTAATGACTCATTCTTGTATTATAATTTGCTGAGGTTTATACTCAGACAATATGACCTAAAAAAAAAAGTTTTAAAAAAAATAGTTGATGTACATGAAAAAAAAATACATAACATTAGACATGTCAAACTCATTTCTCTTTTTAGTTGTGAACTCAATTTTATGACCCTTACCCACTATTTTTGGGTCATCAACCCGTTTATATGACTAACCTCTGAGGCAATGAGTCATATAAACCCAAATTTGTTTTTAACACAAATATTTAGGGTCAAATTTGATTCAACCCGTTGATTTGTAATTGAGTTAAGACGGAAATAATCCAAAACGGGTTAGAAGAATATACACAATTAATGTAAAAATTCAAAAACTATATCTACGTTTAGTCTTCCTTTAAAGGACACTTGTTGGATGAACGCCTCCCTTTTGTTCCCTCTGATCGATACGCGATAATAAGAAAACCAATTGACTGCCATTTAGCTTTGGTGTAATGGTAAGTAGGTGTTCCAATATCATTCTTAATTTCAATCACAATTTTCAATCGGTTAAAAATCTGTTGTACTATTCTTAATATTTCAAATGCAGCTCTTTCTTTTCCTGTTTATTTATTGGAATTGATCATAAACTGCTTTTGTAGGCCATGAACACGCTTCTTATAGGCTATGATCTCGCTTTTCAAGACCCATGGTCCTTTTGACTTGAACCCGCGGCCGATTTTCGTACAAATTATACTACTACCTAGTTTATTGGCCCGTGCATATATATAACTTTGTTGATAAAAATATCAAAAAAATCAGTTGCCTTGGTGGTTGAAGTGTTAAAATTGTAACTCTTAGGCTACAGGTTCAAACCTTCAGAAGCTCATTTTTTTTATGTAGTCAAACACATGGGTACACGTCAGCGATGACATCATCTATGACGTGGCTTTATGTGGTGGAGGTATTCGCACGAACGGGTCGTATATTTAGGTGAGCAAATTGGTCGGTTTTTTCTTTTTTTATCTTTGTATGCATTGTAACAATGAGCATATATATAAGCAAATAATTGAAAGCGAAGTTACATGGTCGTAACCTATTATTTGACAATTTGAGTGTGGTTTTTATATTGTCAAATAAGCTTAAAATTCATGCACTAACTAGTTTTTGTACCCGTGAAATCACGGGTCTGTATACATGTGTTCTTTTTTCGATGTGGTGTTGTATGTGTTAATGCAATGGGAAATATATAGAGCCTAAAGTGTAACTAAGGTGCAATCAGCCCCACTTAAAAGGTAATTAAAGAAGTAAAGGTAATTAGATGTAATTGATAAATAAACATACTCCGTATATATAATTCAGTAAATATGAATCATAAATGAAGGAACTAAATCATCATCATCATCACATTGATCTTCTAACATCTCAAGCTAATCTATTACCCTTATAAAAGCCTTTGAGGCCAGTTAACTATTCACAACTGTTTAAATGAACAGTTGCTGCATCCAGCTGCCCCCGTTTGCCCACGTCTCCCATGGAGATCTCCTCCGTTGCTTCTCATTGTCTTCATCATCGAGCTGCCCCAATTTGCCCACGTCTCCCCTGGAAATCTCGTCCATTGCTTTTCCTTCTACCCTACCACACTCCTCATCAAAACCCTCCCTCATTCACAACCATTACTTTTGCTCTTCCGCTTTCTCTTTCTTGCGGCGCCTCATTCGATCCCGCTTTCTCTCTCCTGCGATTTGAGTTCCCCTATCGAAGGTAATCAATTATGTACTGATTATTAATCTTTTGATTATTTGATTAATCTTCTCTGGTTGTTGGAGTGCTTTTGTGATTTTCCATTTTGACTGATGGTTGATTTAAATGCTTGTACGGAGTAGCTTTGATTGCTTTTGGCTTGATTTTTTGTTTTTTTGTTTTTTTGTTTTTTTGTTTTTTTTGTTTTTTTTTTTTATCAATCATGTGCTGATTATTAATCATTTGATTAATCTTTGATTGTTGTAGTGTTTTGTGATTTTTCATTTTTACTTGTGATTAATTTCAATGCTTTTAGCTTTGATTGCTTATGGCTTGATTTTTTGTTTATTATAATTTATGATTGGAGTATTTTGGGTTTAATTTTGAATTCTTTTCGGGTGTTTTACAGGGCCACCAAGAACATTTTCACACGAAAAGTTAAGCGTATGTTTGTGTGATCTTCGGCTCCGGCTCGTCGCACTTGTGTGAGGTAATTTTTGGGGGTTTATCCAACATTTGTTTCCTGCGTTAACTTGGGACTTTCGCCTTTAGCTCACACTTTGATGTTTGTAGCCATGGGGGAGGGATTTTTGGGGTGGGATGCGGGTGCTAGCTGATGAAGAAAGCATTGTTTGATTGATTTTGTTTTCCATCATTTTTGTTCATTTATATTTTTTATCATGGTATGTTTGATTGTGATTTGCTCCTTTTCAGATTTCAATTGTTCGATCCTTTGAGTGAATAAATTAACTCCAATATTCCGACTTATTAATCTTTTGGGTGTTTTGTGAGTTTTCATTTGATTATTAATCTTTTGATTGTTTGATTAATCTTTGTGAGCTTTCACTAATGATTTATTTCAATGCTTGTACCTTTGATTGCTTTTTGCTTCATACTTGTTTTTTATGCATTATGTACTGATTATTAATGTTTGATTGTTGAAGTGTTTTGTGATTCTTGATTTTTGTTGATGATTTGTTTCAATGCTTTTACATTTGATTATTTCTGGGTTGATTTTTTGTTTTTTAATTTAATTTACGGTTGGAGTGATTTTCGGTTTGCTCTTTGATTGTTAAAGTGTGTTCTTTTTTTTTTACTGATGATTTGTTACTCCTTTTCGCTTACTTGATTGTTTTGTTGGAGTGATTTTAGCTAATGATTTATTGCTTTTTGGCTTTATTTTTTTTTTTTTTTTTTGCAGTGTTTTTTTGGTTTAATTGATGATTTTATTAACTGATGACTTATTGCTTTTGGCTTTATTGCTTGCTCTCTCCTATGATTTGCTCTTGAGAGCTAAAGGTTCTTCGTGATTTGATCTTCAAAGGAGCTGCGTTCGATTTCTGGGTTTCTGATTCAGGAGGTGAGGTTTTTATTTTGTGTTGAATCAAATTGGTGTTTTTTTTTTTTTTTTGATGTTTTCTTCAATTTCAATTCCGATTGAACTCCGAACATGATAAAGTTCAGGTTTTATAGTTTGGATACTGATTAATTGCGATTTCCATTCATTTTCCCTAGCTCCTCAAACGTGCATTTCTGGGCGGATCCTCCCTTTCACAAGCGTTAATTTTTAAAGGTAAGCAATTCTGTGAAATTTTAAGGGGTTTATTGTCCATTTGTCCTCTTGGTTTGATTAATCTTTGATTGTTGGAGTGTTTGGTGATTTTTGGTTTTTTTTTTTTTTTTTTTTTTTTAATGATGATTTATTTTGGTGCTTTTGGCTTGATTGTTTTGTTGGAGTGATTGTTACTGATGACTTATGTTCAATGCTTTTAGCTTGATTATTTTGTATTGTTGGACTGGTTTTTTGTTTTAGAGAAAAGTAGCATACACCTTACTTCATTTTTCTTGGGCGAAGGTTTCAATGTTTGGTAAGCCGTGTGCCGCGAATTGGGTTTGTTCAGCTCCTTTTTTTGGTGATTTTTCTGTTCCATGCATGAATTAGGGATTGTTTTTTCTGATTCGTAAATTTGCATTATAGAGCCTCGTTGTAATTTCTGTCTCCTTTTCTTTCTGATTTGTTCTTCCTTTTGGTGTCTTTTGATTCTTGATTGTCGCTTTGTATTTGACGTATTTGTTTATATCTACTGTTTTAGCTTTCATTCGGGTTTGATTAATTGTGCATTCTTTCTCTTTTAAAAGTTTTAATGATTATACAATCTGTCTTTAATTCTGGTTCGTTAACTAATGTGCATACTCGCCTTGGCTATGAACGAAATATCAAACTTGAGCCCCAGAAGCAGCCCTATCATGCATCGCAGAACTTGACTGCTACTGTGAGTGTTTTGATTTGGCTCTAAAAAAATTACGAAATATCCCGCTTTCTCTCTCCTGCAATTTGAGTTTCCATATCGAAGGTAATCAATTATGTGCTGATTATTAATCTTTTGATTGGTTTAAGGGTTAATTTGTCTTCTTAGTTTGGTTAATCTTTGATAGTTGGAGTGTGTTTGTGATTTTTACTGATGATTTATTTCAATGCTTTTAGCTTTGATTGTTTTTGGCTTGATTTTTTTTTTAAATGGTTGGAGTGATTTTTGGTTTGATTTTGTCTTCTTTTCGTGTGTTTTACAGGGCCACCAAGAGCATTGTTCACACGGAAATTTAAGCCTACGTTGCTTTTCCCTCAAAATCCCATGTCTTATTTCAATTCTCAGTTCCTATTCTTTCTTTTGTTAATTTCCTGGGTTATTTGCTTCTTTTGGTTTATTCTCTGATTTTCCTTTTTTTTCCAATTTATTTCATTTTTAATTAACTGATGACCATCTCTAGAATAGGCTAGAATACATTATTCGAAATGCCTATCTTTGTTCCTATCTTAGCTTTTGTGCTGCATTTTGATAGTTTGATTGTTATGGAGTACATGATGACATTCATAATTTGTGTAACCATGCTAACTTATTTCACTCAGTCTCTTTGATTATAACAGGTCATTGTTGCTGATGCGACATTTTGGGATCATTAACCCTCATTGTTTCGTGCTTTTAAAATCAGCAGGTGAAGCTTTGATCATTTTCCCCTAATTGGGGTTTACTTTGGGATATGTCTAATTTTCGGGGTTGCTTTATATAATTTTCCTGTCAATATGTAGTAATCGCAGATTTCTGTCGATCAAAGTTGCCATTATTTGATTCTACGTAGTTTAAGTCCCATGCCAAAACAGATGGTGACACTGTTCTCTGACTTTCTGTGCCTTCGGCTTCATATATTGTCTCCATAGATGCTCGAAATTGAGCTTCCTTGCTTAGCACATTGTAGATTGCATTTTCAGCATTGGCAATAAATTTTCAGTTTAAATGGACAATGCATGTTCAATTCTTATCAATTTTACTCAAGTTCTCATGTTTTAATGTTTCTATTTGGTTCAATTTGTGTATGTCTATTTTAAATGTACGTGGAAGGCTCTGATTCTTTTTCCTTTGCAGTAGGAGGGTTTTGGAGTGGACTATATGAAGGACAACAATGATGAGGATGATGATGGTATGATGATGAGGTTGGGTATTTTCTCTCTCTTTATTTCCCCTTCTTTATAAAACTATTGTTTGTTTTTCGGTTTTCAGTTTGAGGGGTTTTGATTGACAAAAAATCTACTCCGTTTCTGCTAAATTTCGAGGGCCATATGAGGTTAAAATTAGGTTAAATATATGACAAACTTTTGGCTTATAAAGAAACTAGGTTTCTAAATATGGCATATTTTTGGCTTATAGAGAACTGGACTAGCTTTTGTTCTGGATAAAATAGAGTTATAAAAAATGGAATTGAAACTACTGACACATTGACAATATGTGATGATTAGGGAAAGAATGATATAGTAATTTTTGATGAAAGATGAAGTTGTAAGTTTAATGTTTTGAGTACATTAGGTTTGTCTGCTTATGTGAACTTATCCTATTGATTTGACGTTCAGATTTCGGTATGTTTCGGAAGATTGAATTTCATTGAGTAGGACGGAATTGATTTGGCATATTCTCTTATATACTATCCATATCTTTGCTCAATTGTACAACCATCCAAATTTCTGCTCAATTGTTACAATTAACCAAATTTCTCCTCACTGGCTGATAAGTTTGCCTGAACTAATAGCCTTCTGTGGAATCAATATCTGTTGTGGACTTGCAATACTGAAATACTATATTAGTGAGTAATGACCATGCTTATACATACGTTACCCTGAGTGGCTAATAATTTGTGCGCCTTTTTTATGAAGTTTACTTATAGGTTCAATTTATGTTACTCTGAGTTGATGTTTGAAGTTTGAACTAGAATTTTCAGAATCAATCAGTTACATTGTCAATGTTGAATCCTCCTTAAATGTTTACATCCTGAAAGTAATAGCATGCACCAAATTACATGTTTTCTAAACAATCCAACAGATCCTTACACCCTCATCGAGCACCCCTAAAATCGCCCCGATCTATAATAATTTGTGCAAATCATATTGAGAGAATGATTGAGATGGAAGGGGGATAATTTTGATGTTGGAGAATTGGAAATTACAATTTTATACTATGCGTATGAGTAGATCAGTTGTATTCAATTATGTCGTGCGATGGCTAACACACCCACCTTGAAAGATGGGGTGAATTGTGTGTTCTACTCTTCTCCTTTAATTACAACCTTTACGGGTGTTGATCTATTTGTTTGGTGCTGATATCTTGTAGTTATTCATTTATAGATATGATAAGAAAAAAATATATCAAACCCCACCTTTTGAGAAAAAAGGGGATGACAGATTTACACCCCCAGGTACAGTGTGATCATTGTAGTGGGTGTGAATCTTTCATCGTGCAAATGCTAATTGAAACTTTTGCGTCTGGTCAGGTCAGCTCTGATTCAAAATATATAGTGGTTGTAGATTGTAGAATATCGAATTTAGGTCTTGGTGTTGGAGGAGTTCTAGGCGTTGGTATACCAATAGGTAAAGTAGTTATCTGTGTTGCTTTCACGTTTAATAAATCTAAGGAGAGTGAGAGAGGTAAGTTTCTTTGTCTCCTGATTAGTTAAATTTTCAGCTTTGCTTCCTATTTAATTTGTTTTGTAATTGAAAATTTATAGTGTATATAATGTAGAATGTTGAGGGCCTTATTTAGTAGACTTTTCGGCATTCCTATATAAGTTTTGTACAGACTAAGCTGGTGATTGTGCTGAGGTAAACATTGAAGACATTAAATATAAATTTGGTTGTGTTCTCGCTTTCATTTTAATTCTGTTATTTATCTGCTTTGCCAAACCAACTATTAATGCCTTATATTTAAGCCTATAGACTTCTCTGTCAAAAAAAAAAAAAAAAAAAAGTTTATAGACCTAAAAATACTAATGGTAATATGGTATTGACCCCATATGTCTACGATGTGCAGGCCTAAAGGAATTTCAGTAATCCTACCACTGATGTTTGACATTGTAATATCGGCAAGATTGATTTTGATATCGGTAACTTCAGGTAAACTGTGTCCTTCCATTTTTTTATACTAATCTTAGGTCCAAGGGTCATTTGTTTGGTCACCTCTTATGATGACTAAAGATGCTTAATATGTTTATGCCTCTTGTTTTCCGTGCTCAAAGGTTGTAAGCCATTTAATTGGCTTGTTGTTGTCACTTGGTAGCATTATATATTCTCTCCAAATTACATTATGACATCACTCTGAATTCCTAAAAAGGCCGAAGTTCTGATTATCTTGCCCCTGTATTATATTTTCTGTACAAATCATCTAATGTATTGTTTTGTTAATGTGTTCGTGCTTATTTCTATGCATACTGGGCTGGTTCAATTCAAGCATTTGGGCGGTCCTAATGTTGCCAAGTTACCATATATCGAAAATCTAGACTATCGCTGTGAGTGCTCTACTTTGACATAAAATCTTCGCTTATGTGGAAATTCTTCATTATCGATGCCCTCTTGTTCTTAAAAGTGGTTCTCCCTTGCTGTAGCCGATGAGTTGCCAATTTTTGGTTTATTGGAACATAGTTTAAACTCCGTAATTATTCTCAGTGTACCGTTTTCACGGTTTTTAGTGCTTGCTAGCTTACCTCTATGGCTTATGGCCTTATGCGATTTGTAACATATATATTGAACATTAGTGTCTAACAGATTAAAAAGGGCGCAAGGCGTAGGTCCTTCCCTTTTCTTCTTTTTTGCACTATGGTGGTTAGTTTAGTGTGTCGCATGTTCGGGGGGTTTTTCAGATTAACAACCGTTGTTTGGGGTACTATGGACATCATGAACGCAGATTAAGAAAGGCATTAAGGGTATTTGTTTAAAGGGGTGAGGGTCACCTATGTGTTTCCGATGCCTGGGTTTTGAAAGAGAATCATGCGTTTTCATGGTGGGGTTGTGCTTGGAATTAGGTGCTTTTTCTCGCTGTTTTTGGGTTGGAAGAACACACCTATGTGTGTTCTAAAGGGGTGAGGGTCACATATGTGTATATCACATAAGAACTCCCTTGACATACCTTAGCTGGGGGTGTTATCATCAGGTGGTTGCTCTCACATGAGGGCTAATCAAGTCGTTGGTGTAACTTCGGCATATATATGGTTTGATACTTTGATCATTGGGATGGTTTATTTCCTTGTGAAGGATTGTTGTCCTGCTTTACCATCTTTTCGTGCCCTCATATTGCTAACTTTAACAACACAGAGTTCCTCTTTTTACTTTAGGATTTGAGAGAAATGCCAAAATGTTTTGGTGCTTGAAGCTTTGCCACTTCGTGCTTGAGCTTGACACCGATAAGCGTCACTAATTGTCAAAGAGGGATGCTAAACACTATATTGGTTCCGAGTCAATTAATTGCTAATTTCAGTTTTTTCTATAGGCTATGAACTGCTCATTGGTAGAGCAATGTGCAATCGGGCACATGATCTTGGGCTCAAATCCCAAATAGCCTAAAGGTTTGATATGTGCGCATGTAATCGCATATTGTTGTTGTTGTCGTCTTTGTCAAAAGACACTACTACGATATGCTTTGTAGTTTTCAAGTTATATAGGCGATGTTATCTATATGATCATAAGAACCTTTTACGTATTCGAGCATATGAATCGCATTCTACCTAAGTATCGTGTTTTCGAGCATATTGCTACGTTCTATGTTTATATGGCTTCACAAATATAACATAGTATGGCCAACATTATCCGATAACGCCTTATATTGCGCAACATAAGGTCATCATAGCCAGCAGAGTCCTAATGTTGGGCGGCTATTCGATGGTCTTACGGGATTTCGGTTGCTCAAGACACCTTGGCGAGCCTTGGACGGGAATAGAAGTTCGAGCTATGAGATAGAGCGAGATTCAAGGAGAAGTTAGCTCGGGATTGCATCGGGATTCACACTTTAGCTCGAGATTAAGAGCGGAGAAGGAGAAGAGGAATTCGAATTCCTCGACTCTAGAGGTGCTTCCTCGAGTCGAGGATACACACGCACGACTCGAGGAACACTTTTCTCGAGTCGAGGATTATCTTGCTCGACTCGAAAATCCCATTATCGAGTCGAGAATGACGTCGCTCGACTCGAGGATTTCTCTCCTCGAGTCGAGAATGTTAGCTTCCGGGAAGTTTCCGATGAGCTAATGACGGTTTCTTTTGCCTAAATATCAATTTTGTTTTTTTAGTGTTTTTGACTTATCTTGAATAAAAGGGGCATGAAACCCCTCCCTAGTTTTTATCACTTTTCATAATATTTTCAAGTAGTTTTCATATTCTAGAGAGAGAATTAAGGAGAGATTAATATTTTTATTATGAATTTCATCCCAAAAATTGTTGTAATTATTTTCATGGAGGGCTAATTCCTTCTAGATCCTTGGTGTAATCATTCTTCATCATATGTTTTAGCGAGTATTTTCCTCTCTTATTTGCATTTAATCTCATTATAATTAATTCCTTGTGCTTTAATTGCTTGATTTACCTTTATTTTATCTAATTGGTTGATTGGATTGAATTGGGTATTTCTTTTGCTTGGTTAATTGTTGATGGTCATTGATTATTAACTATAAAAGAAGCAACTTTTGCTTGGTTAGTGTCGCGGTTGCGGCTAATTAGTGATTGAAGAATTAATTAGGCAACTAATAGATTAGATTTGATTAGTGTCGCGGTTGCGGCTAATTAGATACTAATTTGGGTTGTTCTTAATCTTTTTTTAGTCCTTGCTCTTCATGCCTTTGGTTGTGATTTGTTTGAGTGGTCACTAGACAAATTATGACTAAAAGGAGGGGAATTTGGTAGCGGTTGCTCAAATTCCCCATAAAAGAGGATTAATTGGTTAAAACCGAGATTATTAATGAGTTGGTAATATTAGAGAGAGGTAAAACTTACCACATTAGGGTGTTAGAAGAGATTATCACCGAGGGTCATTTTAATCAATTTGATAAATCGTTTATTTCGCTTTAATCCAACTTTCAAACCAAAAACCCCCCATTTAATTGCTTTACTTCATTTGTTTTGTTTTTTCCGCACTTTAGTTGCATGTTAGACTTCCCCTCTTCCTCGTGGATACGATACCCACTTACCCTAGCTAGTTAGCTTGATTTAGTGGTAATTTGACTAGGAATAACGACTTATTAGCTATGTAATATATGATTGTTATGCGATGATTGTGGTTAGAAATGACATTTGGTTTACGTATATGACAATCGAAACACATATAAATGTGTTCGCTTAATTAGAATTCGAAAATAAGCTTAAAAGTATAATAGAAACATACACAGTTCGTTATACAAGTTTAAATGAAATTTATGAATGTTACTAATTGAGTGTACTGTGGATAGAAATGACATTTGGTTTACTTATACGACAATCCTACCACATAGAATCATATATATTCGTTTCATTTGAATTCGAAAGTAAGCTTAAAAGTATAATATAAGCATGCACAGTTCATTTCACAAGTTTGAATGAAATATATGTATGTTATGCAATGAGTGTAGTTAGAAATGACATTTGGTTTATTTATATGAAAATCCTAACAAATATAATCATGTTCGTTTAATTAGAATTCAAAAATAAGCTTATAAGTTGTATAGAAGCATGCACAGTTCGTTTTACAAGTTTGAAAGAGTTGTATGAATGTTATGCAATGAGTGTGGTTAGAAATGACATTTGGTTTATTTATATGAAAATCCTAAAAAATATAATCATGTTCGTTTATTTACAATACGAAAATAAGCTTAAAAATTATATAGAAGCATGCACAGTTCGTTTTAAAAGTTTAAGTGAAATGTATGTGTTATGCAAAGATTGTGGTTAAAAATGACATTTGGTTTACTTATATGACAATCCTAACACCTACAATACTGTTTCGTTTCTTTAGAATTCGAAAATAAGCTTAAAAGTATAATAGAATCATGCACAGTTCATTTCACTATGCAATGAGTGTGGTTAGAAATGAAATTTGGTTTACTTATTTGGCAATCCTAACACATATAATGTCCGTTTCATTAGAATTCGAAAATAAGGTTAAAATAAACTGGAACCATGCACAGTTCGTTTCACCAAAGAAATTAAATATATAAATGTTATGCAATGATTGTGATTAGAAATGACATTTTTTTTTACGTATATGACAATCCTAACACATACAATCGTGTTAGTTTCATTAGAATTCTGTTTAAAATTTAAAAGTAGAATAAAACCATGCGTAGTTGGTTTCACAAGTTTAAATGAAATGTTTGAATGTTATGCAATGAATGAGGTTAGAAATGATATTTGGTTTACTTAAATTACAACCCTCACGCCTACAAACATTTTAGACTCATTAGAATTCGAAAATAAGCTTTGAAAAAAAATTAAGCTTAAATGTACCTTAGAAACATACACAGTTCGTTTCACTAGTTAAATAAAATGAATAAATATTATGCAATGAGTGTGGTTAGAAATGAAATTTGGTTTACTTATTTGACAATCCTAACACATATAATCGTGTCCGTTTCATTGGAATTCGAAAATAAGCTTAAAACTAGAATGAAACCATGCACAGTTCGTTTTACTCGTAGGAATTAAGTAAATAAATGTTATGCAAGAGTGTGGTTGGAAATGACATTTGGTTTATTTATATGAAAATCCTAACACATATAATCATGTTTTTGTTGAAAATGTACTCATTTGCTAGGATATTGTTAGGAGATATGAGAAGCAGAATTTATCAGCTCGATGTTTAATGAAGATAGACTTAAAAAAAGCATATGACTCCATTGAATGGAGTTTCCTGGAAGATATGCTCAGTGCACTCAAATTTCTAAGAAGAATGATAAACCTGATAATGGCATGTGTCACTACTCCAAGTTTTACTCTAAATCTGAATGGGGAGAATTTTGGATTTTTTAAAGCTAGGAGAGGGCTGAGACAGGGGGACCCTTTATCCCCTTTGCTGTTTACAGTGTGCATGGAGTATCTGTCCAGAATTTTGGATAAAGTAGGGAAAAATGAGGAGTTTAGATTCCATCCAATGTGTAGACAGGTGAGCCTCAACCACCTATGCTTTGCAGATGACCTTTTGATGTTCTGCAAAGGAGAGACAAAGTCAATTATGATGATCTTGAGAGCCTTTGCAACTTTCTCACAGGCATCTGGGTTGGAAATGAATAGGAATAAATCAGAAATTTACTTCTCTGGTATGAAGAATCAGGTTATTGATGATATTATGGAGATTTCAGGCTTTAAGAGAGGTACCTTGCCATTCAGATACCTGGGAATTCCCATATCATCCAGGAAGCTGTCTGTAATGGATTGTAGCTCTTTGGTTGACAAAATTGTAAATAAAATAAGATCTTGGGGAGCTAGGAAATTGTCATATGCAGGGAGGTCTACTTTGGTGAAATCAGTCCTGCTTCACATGCATTCCTACTGGGCTCAGATGTTCCTCATTCCTAGAACTGTGATAAAGAGGGTTATGGCAATCTGCAGGAACTATCTTTGGGATGGAAATGAAAACTTCATCAGAACTCCTTTGATTGCTTGGAAACTGTTTGCAAACCAAGGAATCAAGGAGGTCTAGGATTTACTGATAGCCTGCTGTAGCTAAGTTTTGCTGGTGGCTTTACAAAGGAGAGGAAAGATTGTGGATTAAGTGGGTTAATAATGTGTATCTTAAAGACCAGCAGTGGAGCAATTATCAGCCTCCAATGGACATTAGCTGGACTTGGAAGAGTATTTGTAGAATAAGGGATAAGATGGATAATGCATTCACTGGTGGGAAATGGCTAAATTCTACTAGAGACTACACAATCAAAGAAGGATACAAGTGGTTGAATGCTCAGGGTCCAAAAATTCCTTGGACTGGTTTAATCTGGAACAGGTTAGTCCTCCCCAAACATAGTTTTATTGTATAGATAGCAGGATGGGGGAGACTGCAGTTGAAAGATAAGCTGCATAGATGGGGTGTGAGTATTGATGAGCTTTGCTGCATTTGCCGGCTGAGTAAGGAAACACATAATCACTTGAATGTGAGTTTAGCCAGGAATGCTGGAAATTAATGGGATGCAGAACAGGTACGAGGTTCCCTGCTCAAAGCCTGATAGATTGGTGCAGTAAAAGAAAAGATAAATCAAAGTTCAGAAAGCAGATCATAGCTGCTGCTGCATATGGCCTGATTTATCACATTTGGAGAGAAAGGAACAGATGCAGAGTTGATGCCATGATTAGAGTTCCTAAAGCTTTAGTTGATGATGTTCTAGAGAGTATCAAAGTTAGAGTAAGGAAACTGTGTAATAATGTCAATCAAAATGACATGTTGTGGTTGGAGAATTTGTAGCTAACTGTTAGCTATTTCTCTCCTAAGTTGTAAAACTGTTAGGCTGTTGCCTAGTTTTTTTGAGCAATAAAAATTACTTACATTTTCTCAAAAAAAAAAAAAAAATAATCATGTTCGTTTAATTAGAATTCGAAAATAAGCTTAAAAGTATAAGGGAAACATGCACAGTTCGTTTTACATGTTTTAATAAAATCTATGAATGTTATGCAATGATTGTGGTTAGAAATGTCATTTGGGTTACTTATATGACAATCCTAACACATAGAATCATGTTTGTTTCATTAAAATTCGAAAATCAGCTTAAAAGTATAATTGAAGCATGCATAGTTCGTTTCACAAGTTTGAATGAAATATATGAATGCTATGCAATGACTGCGTGGTTAGAAATGACGTTTGGTTTATTTATATGACAATCCTACAACCAATAGTGTTCGTTTGATTAGAATTCGAAAGTAAGCTTCAAAGTATAATAAAAGCATGAATAGTTCGTTTCGCAAGTTTGAATGTATTATATGATTGTTATGCGATGATTGTGGTTAGAAATGTCATTTGGTTTACGTATATGACAATCTAAAGACATATAATTATGTTCGTTTAATTAGAATTCGAAAATATGCCTAAAAGTATAATCGAAACATGCATAGTTCGTTTTACAAGTTTGAATGAAATGTATGAATGTTAAAAAATGAGTGTGTATAGAAATGACACTTGGTTTACTTATACGACAATCCTAAAATATTGAATCATGGTCGTTTCATTCGAATTCGAAAATAAGCTTAAAATATAATATAAGCATGCACAGTTCGTTTCACAAGTTTGAATGAAATATATGAATGTTATGCAATGATTGTGGTTAAAAATGACATTGGGTTTGCGAATATGACAATCCTAACACGTATAATTGTGTGCGTTTCATAAGAACTCGAAAATAAGCTTAAAAGTGGAATCGAAGCATGCATAGTTCGTTTTACAAGTTTGAATGAAATGTATGAATGTTATGCGATCATTGTGGTTAGAAACGACATTTGGTTTACTTATATGACAATCCTAACATATAAAATCATATTCGTTTAATTAGAATTCGAAAATATGCTTAAAATTTGAATACAAGCATGCAGAGTTCGTTTTACAAGTTTGAAAGAAATGTATGAATGTTATGCAATGAGTGTGATTAGAAATGACATTTGGTTTATATATATGATAATCCTAACAAATCTAATCATGTTCGTTTAATTAGAATTCGAAAATAAGCTTAAAAGTTGTATAGAAGCATGCATAGTCCGTTTTACAAGTTTAAATGAAACGTATGTGTAATGCAATAAGTGTGGTTAAAAATGACATTTGGTTTACTTATATGACAATCCTAACGCCTACAAACATTTCAGATTCATTAGAATTCGAAAATAAGGTCTGAAAAAAAAATTAAGCTTAATGTACTTTAGAATCATGCACAGTTCGTTTCACTAATATCAATGAAATGAATAAATGTTATGCAATGAGTGTGCCTTGAAATGAAATTTGGTTTACTTATTTGACAATCCTAACACATATAATGTCTGTTTCATTAAAATTCGAAAATAAGCTTAAAACTAGAATGGAACCATACACATTTCGTTTCACTCGTAGGACTTCAATAAATAAATGTCATGGAAAGAGTGTGGTTAGAAATGACATTTGGTTTGTTTATTTGAAAATCCTAACACATATAATTCTGTTCGTTTAATTAGAATTCGAAACTAAGCTTAAAAGTATAATAGAAACATGCACAGTTCGTTTTACAAGTTTGAATGAAATCTATGAATTTTATGCAATGATTCTGGTTAGAAATGTCATTTGGTTTACTTATATGACAATCCTAACACATAGAATCATGTTTGTTTCATTGGAATTCGAAAATCTGCTTGAAAGTATAATAGAAGCAAGCATAGTTCGTTTCACAAGTTTGAATGAAATATATGAATGTCATGCAATGATTGTGGTAAGAAATGACGTTTGGTTTATTTATGTGACAATTTTAACACCAATAATCGTGTACGTTTCATTAGAAATCGAAAGTAAACTTAAAATTATAATAAAAGCATGAACAATTTCTTTCACAAGTTTGAATGTAATATATGATTGTTATGCAATGATTGTAGCTAGAAATGACATTTGGTTTACGTATATGACAATCCTAACACATATAATTGTGTTCGTTTAATTAGAATTCGAAAAAAAGCTTAACAGTATAATATAAACATGCATAGTTCGTTTTACAAGTTTGAATGAAATGTATGAATGTTACGGAATGAGTGTGGATAGAAATGACATTTGGTTTACTTATACCACAATCCTAACACATAAAATCATGTTCGTTTCTTTGGAATTCGAAAATAAGCTTAAAAGTTTAATAGAAGCATGCAGAGTTCGTTTCACAAGTTTGAATGAAATATATGGATGTTATACAATGATTGCGGTTAGAAATGACATTTGGTTTACGTATATGACAATCCTAACCCCTATAACTGTGTGCGATTCATAAGAACTCGAAAATAAGCTTAAAAGTAAAATAGAAGCATGTATAGTTCGTTTTACAAGTTTGAATGAAATGTATGAATGTTATGCAATCATTGTGGTTAGCAACGACATTTGGTTAACTTATATGACAATCCTAACATATAAAATCATTTTCGTTTAATTAGAATTCGAAAATATGCTTAAATTTTGAATACAAGCATGCAGAGTTCGTTTTACAAGTTTACACGAAAGGTATGATTGTTATATGCAATGAGTGTGGTTAGAAATGACATTTGGTTTATTTATATGAAAATCCTGACAAATATAATCATGTTCGTTTAATTAGAATTCGAAAATAAGGTTAAAAGTTGTATAGAAGCATGCACAGTTCGTTTTACAAGTTCAAATGAAATGTATGTTTTATGCAATGAGTGTGGTTAAAAATGACATTTGGTTTACTTATATGACAATCCTAACACATACAATCATGTTCGTTTCTTTAGAATTCAAAAATAAGCTTAAAAGTATAATACAAGCATGCAAAGTTCGTTTGATGAGTTTGAATGAAATATATAAATGTTATGCAATGATTGTGGTTAGAAATGACATTTGGTTTACGTATATGACAATCCTAACACATTAAATCGTGTTAGTTTCATTATAATTCTGTTTAAAATTTAAAAGAAGAATAGAACCATGCGTAGTTGGTTTCACAAGTTTAAATGAAATGTTTGAATATTATGCAATGAGAAAGGTTTATTTAGAAACATGCACAGTTCGTTTCACTCGTAGGAATTAAAAAATAAATGTTTTGCAATGAGTGTGGTTGGAAATGACATTTTGTTTATTTATATGAAAATCCTAACACATATAATCATGTTCGTTTAATTAGAATCAGAAAATAAGTTTAAAAATATAATAGAAACATGCACAGTTCGTTTTACAAGTTTAAATTAAATGTATTAATGTTATGCAATGATTGTGGTTAGAAATGTCATTTGGTTTATTTATATGACAATCCTAACACATAGAATCATGTTTGTTTCATTAGAATTCGAAAATCAGCTTAAAAGTATTATAGAAGCATGCATAGTTCGTTTCACAAGTTTGAATGAAATATATGAATGTTATGCAATTATTGTTGTTAGAAATGACGTTTTGTTTATTTATATGACAATCATAACACCAATAATCGTGTTCGTTTCATTAAAAATCGAAAGTAAGCTTCAAAAGTATAATAAAAGTATGAACAGTTCGTTTCACAAATTTGAATGTAATATATGATTGTTATGCAATGAATGTGGTTAGAAATTACATTTGCTTTACGTATATGACAATACTAACACATATAATTGTGTTCGTTTAATTAGAATTCGAAAATAAGTTTAAAAGTTGAATAAAAGTCTGCAGAGTCCGTTTTACAAGTTTGAATGAAATGTATGAATGTTATGCAATGAGTGTGGTTAGAAATGACATTTGGTTTACTTATATGACGATTCTATCGCATATAATTGTTTTTGTTTCATTAGAATTCAAAAATAAGTTTACAAGTAGAATATTAGCATGCACAGTTCGTTTTACAATTTGAATGTGTAACACCCCAAAATTTCAGCTAATTTAAAACTCATTTTATTATACAAAACTTGCCAAATTTCGGAGATATTAGAAGCCAATATACAAAGCCGGAGATACAGCTGTACAAAAATCTCTTATAAAATAAAATTACAAATGCGGAAGCGTTAAAAACTAAACTTGGCTCTTCAGCTGTACTCCTGACTCAAACCTGCAAACAAAACTCGAAACAAGGACCTACCCCCATGACAAGGTAGCCCGAAGGAAACACGTCTGCATTTCGCTGAGCAACACTACTCTACCGAATAATATAAACTGAATAATAATACTCGTCATGGTTTTATAATATGTGGATAATACGGGGGCACATAATAGAACACATAGAAAGTGTGAAACACTGCTAATTACTCCACTCTAATCTCCTCGATATCAAAATTACAATATTATAATAAAAGTACCCGTATTCTCATAATTCTCGTAACTTGAACTCCTCAAAACTCAATCATTCTCTTTCTCGGTACCACACTATCATCGGCGATCCTACTCGGTAATGGGGCAAGTGAACCGGCGGTAAAACCGCAAGACAATACTTCTATCTCAATTCTCTGTATCAAACTTAATCTCTTTCTTTTCTTTTTGCCACTTTGGGCTCTTTCTTAATAATAATGCTGTCAAAGGTTCAATGAGTCATGCTCAAACACTTAGAGTAAACTCTAAGCTCCTCGACCCCAAACTAAGTACAAAGGACGACAAATCAAGTATAGTACGGGACACATATCTCATATTGATCATAATCTCATATGATTCTTTGAACCTCTATATTATGGTCAAGAACAACTATCTCAAATCTCATATACCTTGGCTTTCACCGAAATCAATACTCAATATGTAGGCACGTAGACCTATCCCCAAAACTCTCAAGTGCATGAGCACCTGGATCCTTAAACATGCGTGTCTTCTGGCCCAAATCACAAAGTTACCAATAATCCCAACAACTTCCTCTTCCTATCTCTAATCCCACCTTACGACAATTAATTTGATCACTAACATAAAACATATCGTACTAAGCACACATTTAACACCATATGATCAAACTTCAGCGCACATAACACGTAAGACCCTAAATCAAATCGCACGTAATCGCATCAAAACAATTGGGTTATATGTGATCAAATGAATTTGGAAAGTTGTAGAAATAGTGTTACCTTAAATCGAAACTCAAATCGTTATCAACCCGTAACCGCTTATAAAATGCTTCTCAAAATCAGCCCATATACTAATTCAAAATAGTAAAACGAAAATCATAATCAAATCGACAAAACCGAAGCACAAATCAAAACAACCAGAATTATGGAAAGGAAAACGGAATAGACTTACAAGGTTCAAATAAAAAGGAAGACGAACTTGTACTGAGATGAGAGACGATAATGATAATGATATACGTACGGAAGAAAATGGCAAAAAAAAACGAAACAAAGGGTGTTAGCAGAATAAGAAAATGAAGAGGTGAGGCGGCAGAGGAAGTAAAAGGATGAAAAGAATTAGGAAAAATAAATTAACCCTTTTGGAAGATTCTAGTAGACCGACACCAAAGTTTGGAATTTTTTTTTAAATCAATAAGAAAACTGCAAAATGATCGTAAATTCTATTCTTAAATTGTAAAATACGCAAAAATCCGGTGTATTACAGAATGAAATGTATGAATATTATGCAATGAGTGTGGTAAGAAATGACATTTGGTTTATTCATATGACAAACGTAACACATATAATCATGTTTGTTTTATTATATTTCGAAAATAAGCTTAACACTACAAGAAAAACGTTCATTTGCGACCAAAATTACGACCGGACGGGATTCTAGTTGCAAAAAAATGCATCGTATACGACGAGATTTTTGATCTCGTCGCAAAAAATAGTATCATCTACGAAGGTCAAATTTCTCGTCGCAAAAAGTAATATATTACGACGGAAATCAGTTTCTCGTCGTAGATAATAGATCAGCTACGACGAGTTTCAGTTCTCGTCGTAGATAATAGATTAGTTACGACGAGAATCTAATTTTCGTCAAAGATAATAGATTAACTACGATAAGAATCTATTTCTCGTTGCAGATAATCAAGTTATTCTATTTTCCGGACAATAACTTACATAAGGTTACCCCTTTCTGGTTTTTAAAGAGAGCAAATACTTAAAAAGGTACGGAGTAAAAGATACTCCCTCCTACCCACTATGATTTCCCCCCTTCGAAAAATATTTTTGAGTAGCTATCTTTGGAACTACTTCTACAGCAAATAAAATACCCGTTTACCTTAGACTCAAATGAGTTTGTAGAATGCACTGCAGAATAGAATATGTACTAATTTTTTCAACAAGTGAACGATTCATTTGGTTTAAAAGTAGCTCTGAACATGACTACTCAAAAACAGTTTTTGAAAGGGTAAAATCATTTTGGGTAGGAGGGAGTATGGATTAAGGGGCACAGAGAAGGGTGGAAGAAAAGACCTAGAAGTGCTTAAACAAAAAAAAAAATGTGCAATTTGCTCAGCCGAATGCTTTGAGTACGCCTCAAGCCTAAGGCGTGCCCAGGCAGGCTTATCTAAACTAAGCACAGATGTTAATTCCACGAAATGTAATCCTTTTCACAAAAATTAAACTGCCAAAAGAAATCACAAACTACGACTTCAGCAAGAGTTTTAGAAGAGGGGATAGCTCACGCCGTATAAAAATTAGGTACTGCCCCAAGTTTACGATGACACCCAATCCTCGTCGCAAAAAAAAAAAAAAAAAACATAAAAGTGCTAAGATGTAGTGAAAAATATTCGAAATTTATTTTAATCAATTTGTAATGCAACTGAAAGCATTGATTATAAAAGGTTTGATTTCATTTGTTTAACTCTTTGAACCACTATGGAATAGTTATTGTGTGATAATAAGTTTGAAGAAAAAAAATCATAGCAACAAGTTTATGGGTAAAAAATGATCATGTAATTATAATCAAGGTTTTAAGAGATTTAGGCCGTGTTTGATAGGACTTATTGTCAGAAACATTCAGATCAGATCAGAATCATTCAGATCAGATCAGAATCATTCAGATCAGATCAGAATCATTCAGAGCAGTTCAGTTCAGTTCAGAAATGTTCAAATAACTATCTATGTATTTGGTCCATAATTGATACTAATTCGTTGAAAATCAATCAAATTTTCAACCAATTCAGATCAGATCAGATCAGATCAGAATCATTCAGATCAGATCAGATTAGATCAGAATCATTCAAATCAGATCAGATCAGATCAGAATCATTCAGATCATATCAGTTCAGTTCAGAAAGATGCAGTCCTATCAAATAGGGCCTTAAGGGCTCATATGAGTGTTTAAAGGAATTGATAGTGCTTATCATACAATCAAAGTCGACTTTCAAAGTAGGGAAGTCATGAGATAAGAACTATACAGTTAAGCGTGGTTAATGGGGAGAAGTCTTAGGATAGGTGACCTCCAGGAAAGTTTTCCAACGTACGCATGGGTGAAATCAAATTGCGCCAGAACTAACTACTCCTGATCCATGTGAGGGAAAAAAATATTAAATTGTATTATTATGTGTTGTCGGGAGAAAGAATTACGACGAGAAAAAGTCGTCGCAAAAGAGCATTTACGTCGAGAAAAACATCTCGTCGCAAAAAGACATATTACCGAGGTACGGAAAACTCGTCGTAAAGTATATGCGACGAAGCCTTTTGCGACGACTCGCGACCGGACGGGATTCTCGTCGTAAAAGACCATTTACGACAATTTTTGGCTGATTTACGACGAGTTTGCTCCGTCGCAAATCAACGTGTTTCTTGTAGTGTAAAACTAGAATGGAACCATGCATAGTTCATTTCACTAGTATGAATAAAATGAATAAATGTTATGCAATGAGTGTGGTTAGTAATGACATTTGGTTTACCTATATGACAATTCTAACACATATAATCGTGTCCGTTTCATTAGAATTCGAAAATAAGTTTAACAGTAGAATTGATGCGGGGACATATTGTCAAGATTACTTCCAGCTGTAGCGAGTAGGTTGTTCATAGTTGTTTGTCTGACTGTGGTGTATCATGACTTCATGATTAAATCACTTTAATGAGGACCCAAAGTATCAGATAGTCTAGGCTTGAGGCCGAATGTGATGCTGTCAAGTAGGGGTGTGCAAAAAAACCGTCAAACCGAAACCCGAACCGAAAACCGATTTACCCGAACCGAAAAAGCGGGTAATCGAACCGATAAAATGCGGGTTAGGGTCGCAACTTTGTGTGTATGCGGTTAACCGAACCCGAACCGAAAGTGGACATAATGCTTATTTTCAATAAATTAGGTTATAAGTCAACTAATTCACAAGTCTAAAATAAGATAATTAATCCAATATGTTGTTAAAATTCACTTGTTTGAGGGAAATAATACATAAATTAATTGAAGTATCGATGTATAGTGGAATCTTAATATTTTATCCATCAATTTTACTTAATTTTTTAGGTCAAATAGTGTCCCCGTACTAAAACATTACCCGATTAAACCGAACCGACCAATCCGGTTAACCGAACTAACGGTTACGGTTTAGGGTCGGCCAAAAAGTGACGAACGGTTAACCGAACCCGCATTTGCACACCCCTACTGTCAAGCTTTGCGGTAAGGTACGTTTTTCCTTGCTTAGCGTAAGCTAACAAATTTTAAGACAGACAAACAACAACAACAACAACAACCAAACCTTATTTTCAAAATAATTTCGGATCGGTTAACATGAATAGTCATCTACTAATCGTCTTGTGTATGCCATAAAATTTCAAAAACATTGTGGACCATTTAAAAATATTGAAATACTTTCGAAAAGAATTTTAGAAAGCAAAAATAAGTTAGAAAAATCAAACAAAGAAAGGAGTAAATTACGTACTCCCCGTGGATAGAGTTCCTCCACACCGTTCTATCCAACACCGTCATCTCTTGAAGCTCTAGGACGCTCATATCACTTCTAATCACCCTCATCCAAGTCATCTTGGGGTCTTCCCATCCCTAATAATATTATCACTTCCCCTAAAACAAACAACAACATTTAGTCAAAACTCAGTCCATGCTCCAAATTTAAATTGTCATTCAAAGTTAGTACTTCCCTTTAATTATATCTTATCCTTCATAGAACAATTTCCCAAACTACTAGAGATGGGCTGACAGAGGGTGGGGAATTCCAGAAGAGGAGAAAGATTTGGAGGTCATCACCTTTATTGAGCCTTTCCATTCACCCGCCACCAATGTGTCGTAGTTTACTGAATTTGACCATTTGGTGATCGAGATTGACCAACAGTCCTGATTTAGAATTTGTATGGCCGCTCAACCATCTAATGATTTCAGGGTTCATATGACAACATGTGATCTTTTCCAGAGATTTCAATTCTCACTTGCTCTGGTGGTGTTTGTGGTAACTGGTTATGAGTTGTGTGACAGTCTAGAGATGAGAGGGAAGATGGTATCTTTGTGTTGGATATAAAGATTGGTTTCGCTCCACTTTCTTCTGGTTGTTCATCTGGTAAATGACTTAGAATTTGCCCAATGAGTCTATAAGATGATGGCTGAGTGAGATTTGCATAACTTTGATGAGTTTTGTGTCATTATCAATTGAACTTTTCTGTGGCTTACTCTTGAAGTTGATGATGAAAGAGGTGGAGTTATGGTGTGGATGATTTTGGTGTTGGAAATTATGGTGGTTGTAACTTGTAGGGTGCTCATCCGGGTGGGGATCCATTTTTGAAGGAAAGTGAAGATGTTGGTTGGATTTTGTAGCATCTCTCATAAGAATGAGTGACGGAGGATGAAAATTGATAGCGTAAGTAATTGCATCTTCTTGTCATTTTATTTAATTTCGATGACTGTAAGATAGAAGAATATCAGTTTTGAAGGAAAAACTAGTTTGATGGCCCGTGTAACGCTCGGGCTACTTATATTTAAATTTTAAAATTATGTAAACGAATTTTTTATCTAAAACCTAAAATCTCATTTCAAACACTCGTGTAATATTTGTAATGTAGTTAGATGGAAACTCAACTTTAAAAACATAAAGTCATGTTTCGAACACCCGTGGGATATTTGTAATGTAGTTAGATGGAAACTCAACTTTAAAAACATAAAGTCATGTTTCGAACACCCGTGGGATATTTGTAATGTAATTAGATGGAAACTCACATTTAAAAATCTAAAATCTCATTTTGAACACCCGTGTGATATTTGTAATTTAATTAGAGGAAAAGTCACATTTCAAAAGCCAAAGTTCCATTTTGAAACACCTGTAAGATATTTGATCAAATTGTCATAAATCAAGTAATTACTATATTACATAACTATTTTCCATAAATCAAGTAATCATGTTATTTTATTAGAATAATAGTACCATGTACTTACCATATCCTATTTTGGATAAACATTATTTATAATATAATAATATTATTATATGCCACGTGTCAGCGTGGGAATTAAGCGGGTTCTGTCGGACTGCATATTCATATTATTATACACATTTTATAAAATTGTTGGCTTATCTTTTTATAATATTATTAGCAATGATAGTATTATATTATCTGTTTCTACTCACTTATTCTCTATCATATTATTATTTTATTTCCACTTTTACATTAGCCGTTTTACTATCTCATCTGCATTCCACAATCCCATCACTTGTTATATCACATTATATTTAAAAATATTACTATAATTTAGCTTACCACAATAATCACCATAAATTATATTGTTTTCCATAATTTAGATAAAACTCCGTAGTCACCATATTGTATGATTACTTAGTGCTATCCAATTAATAAGTGTCAAGTGTCCACCTAGGAAAGACTTGATTTCAGGTTTTAATATATAGTATTAGATTTTGAAGTCCTTCAGTCTATGTGTTCAAAGATTAGCTCCTTGACCCTGTGATGTACCAGAATTTAGGCTTTATTGTGTTATATTTACTCATCGTATCATTCTATCAAATGTTAGCCTTATGTAAGATACTTTTTTGAAGCAAATTTTAGTAGCAGACTAGCTGGTAACTAATAGGACGACTGATTTTTTCTCTTTGTCGATCAGATCGTCAGATAAAAGGTGTACTAATGTGTTCAAGATTGTGAGAATTGGCAAGTGCTTTGACATGGGCTAATTCTGTGTTTTCTTCACCCTGCTCTCTTTTGGGAGATCGCTATGTTGAGAACTACTACTACGATTACTAGGCGAGACGACAGTAGGACGCAGCAGGTCCGAGCATACTTTGTGTGTTAGCATGTCTGTCCCTGTCAGGCAATTTTTCTGAACTGGAGCTATTTAATCTCTGTATATCTTATGCGAGGATTTATCTTTTTCTGAACCGGAACTTCTCCTATTTAATCTCTGTTTATCTTATGGGAGGATTTATTTTTGTTGTTACAATTGGTAATTTTGTAATAACTTGAATTTTCATATTTGGCTTTATTTATGTCCTCCATTTAATAAGTGCACGTTCTTGGATCGCGAATTCAAGAGCCAACTATTCTACCCGTTTTTATGAGCTTGTTGATAGAGACCATCTCGTTCTTATCTACTCCGAAATATCTAATGTAATCTAACCACTCCGGCGTCCACTCCATAAAAACTTAATTAATGGTTTCTCTGGACTCTATCAAAAATTTTAGACCGTCATTTCATCATTTAATTTGAAGCATTGTCATTTTGTTTAAATAATACTCTCTCCGTCCCAAATTATGGCACATATTATATCATATATCATCATATATCATATCATATCATATCATATATAAATACAATAGCGGTAGATTTAGAAGCATTTTAGGCCGTCCACATCAGCAGTGACATCATCGCCACGTCATTGCTAATGTCAACATGTAACAATTTAGGAAAGATAATCTTCGCAATAACCAACGGATTCTATAATTAGAAAATTCTATCGGAATCATATATAGCTATAAGAAGAAAAAAATACCGAGATAGTTATTCTATTCATACTCATAAAATCTGAAAAAAAAAATCCAAAGTATCATAAAATATCCCCATATTAACCGAAATTTGTGAGGAAAGTGATCAAATCTTAAAACTTTTTTGAAAAAAAAAAGAAAAAAAAATTCTTACCGTGAATACTAGAATTTGTATAAAAATCCAACTATCCATGAATAAATTACCAATAATAACAAGCAGCATATTTTTCGCAAAGATTCTAGGGTTATATCAATTTCACACTTTATCCTACCAATATAAAAGGACAACAACAAACAAAAATTTCATAGTAGCAAAAAAGATTGTATCATCCTTATTATTACTTCGATCTTCTTCTCTCATGCACTCTCAACCTAACTGATCCTTTAAGGACATACTTTTTATTTTGTTCATATATTTTTTATTTGATTCTAACATAATTCTAGCCATCTGTAACTTTGTAATTAGATTAATTGAAGGTCGTTGTTTTTTCTGCATCATTTGATCAATGGAAATAAAATCAGTGTATTTGTGTTCAATCCTCATAACTTATAAGTTATA
The DNA here is from genome assembly GCA_963680865.1 of Spergularia marina. Classification (NCBI taxonomy): domain Eukaryota; kingdom Viridiplantae; phylum Streptophyta; class Magnoliopsida; order Caryophyllales; family Caryophyllaceae; genus Spergularia; species Spergularia marina. The sequence continues at coordinate 23,693,238 of OY804544.1, read as the reverse complement.
TTATTTAACTGTGTGTATTCCTATTTCTACGAACTTTTCATGTTCATTAGTTTAACACTCCATGTTCATCACAAAATCAATTTTTATAAATTACATTAGATTTATCAATTTCTTATATGTTCATTATTTGATTACCCTAAAATATTAGCTGCGCATAAGCGAACATTTCAAAGTTTTAGGCAAGAAAATCTCCGTGATTATATTGAGCAACAAATTTTAGAAATATAATTTCCATAAAAATGTGTAACATAAGGTACTATCCTAAAATAAAATCAATGGAAATGATAATATAATCTAAACAAATTAAATGTATCCTAAAAGATATCAATTTATGCTTCTACAATATTCCAAGATATCATATATTGGATAAATCAAAAAGTACCCAAAATAAATACTATATAGTCAAAAATTTGGGAAAAGAAACAATTTCCTACCGCAATAAAAATTTATTTTAAGGTTATAAAAAATATGATTAATATACTGCAATTTCACGTTAAGGCAATAAAATCTGAATAATATATTGCTAGAAAAGGAAAAAAAAATAATTTCTAAATTTTCTATATTACATTGGGTAAATCAGAATATTCCAACCTATCATATACGGGATAGATCAGATAAAATATACTTAAAAATAGGAAATCACACTTAATTGCATGTATTCACACATACAAAAGAATATTTTATTGTATAAATTTCCAATGAAGTGACATTTCTTCAATTAACATCGGATGATATTATACAGAATAGTAAAGGAAACCGCTCTCCATATTTAACCATCTCTAATAGACGAATATTATAAAAGGTAATACAGAATATTTCAACCTGTCATACACTGGATAAATCGAATAATTTCAGATTAAGAAATATACCATTCCTTTTATTAGGAAAAGATACAATTGACATATTCTTTGCAATCAATCATATATATCATTCCAAAGTTTTAGACAAGAAAATCTCCGTGAATATATTGAGCAGCAAATTTTAAAAATATAATTTCCATAAAAATGTGTAACATACAGAAGGTATTATCATAAAATAAAATCAATGGAAATGATAATATAATCTGAACGAATTAAAATTATCCTAAAAGATATCCATTTTTGCTCCTGCAATATTCCAACCTGTTATACGAGATAAATCAAAAAGTTTCCAAATATTATAAAGTCGAAAATTTGGGAAAAAGATACAATTTTCTACAGCAATAAAATATCTTTTTTTTAAGGTTGTAAAATATGAATAATATATTGCAATTTTTTTCGGATTTTAAGGCAATAAGTTTTAAACAATAAATTGCAATCTTCTAAGATTTCGATATTATTCACGAAACAGAATATTTCTTAAATTAAAAAAATACAAGCATAGTTTTCTTGCCCATGAAAACGGTGTTAAACAGGATAGTAAAAAATTATTGATATAATCAGTCAATTGAAAAGAAAAAAACAGCAACTAATTGAAATCACATCCTTATAAAATCAAATCAAATCTTTTAATTTAAGGAAATTATAGGGGTTGGGTATTCGAAAATAGGTGCAAAATAATTCGGAAATAAGTCCTATATATGATGTTTAACTTAGAGATCAACATGTACGGTAGATTAGACCCAAATGTACATGCATCAAAATGAGTTCGGGTTAATACGGATCACTGGTCATTGAAAGCGAGTTCATAACTAATAATTTCGGTTACAGGACGTGAAAGCGGGTCATGACCTAAAAAATATGTGTATGTAAAAAGGGTCTGGTTCGAGCCATGAAACTCAGGAAGTGTAATACATGCCCCGTATTTTTGAGGTCCTAAAATTTATTATTTTGTTAATAAACTCGTTTTACAAGAAGGATTTCAAAATTTTATAGTGAGACGACAATTTTCAGCTCTTTCCGAAAGTCGTAAACTATTAAAAAAGAAAAAAAAAACCCTCAAAACCCTTATTCATTCTTTACGTTATTCCTCTTCTCAAACTTTGCTACTGCCTCTACAACTTACCACCGCCACCCACCATTATCAATTCTTGTTTATTCTTTCTTCCTCCATAATCAATACCTTATCAAGGCATGTTAATCTCTCCCTACTCCTATCCTCTATTCACTCGTTTTTGCTATTGTTTTAATGCGTTTAGACTATCTTGCTTTGTTGCGTTTTGGTCATCAAGGACTTGAACTTTAGCATGTTTTAATGTGACGATTTCCTCGTATTCTACGTTTTATCATCATGTTTCAATTTTCAGATTTTATGGGTGCTAATAATGTTTGGGCGTCTTTTAGAGATTGTCAATTGTTCTTGTGGAGTCGTTATAGTAATCGGTAAGGTGATGTTGTGGATGATATGGGCGTGCATTAGAGCATTGCTATGGGATTTAAACGGGAATTCTTAAGTCTATGTTTAAAGTAACAGTAGTTACGAGATTTAGCACACTTAAAATAGTAAAGCTGGTAAATCTTTGCATTCGAACCTCGAATTTAGCAATTACCTTTAGAAATCACAAACTTTATAGTAAAACAATTTATATAATACTTCTTAACTTTAAAACACACTTAGAAATTTCTTTGAAGGAGATAAGTAATTCTTCTTACCTTATTCAGCAGCAAGTCTCACAATAGCTCACCAAGTACTAAAACTGTTCTTCTAGGAACTCGGACTCTACATGAGTATGTAAGATTTACTAATTAGTTCATGCACCTACAATGTATGATATGTATGTTGTATGCATTTCTTATCTATTATGGACTGATACAAAAGTAACAAGAAACCTCCATAACTTCGCCCCTCCTTTTTCCATTGACCTACGAATACAAAAACGACTAACAAGACCCGTAATCACGTACTCCTCACTTTAATACATAATTCTGTTCAAAACAGCCCCTAAGATTCGTTTTTATGAACTTAAACCATTCAAATAATACACCAACATAACCACCCTTATGCCAATTTCGCCGTAATACAAAGTTAGGCTTAATTATACTACTAAGCGACTTGATATCCCTTTCGATACCTCCTGGCCAGAACCCACTACAATCCTAATAACGTCTTTTATCATTTCAATCATCATTTAAGATAATGCACCAGTCACTACAACTAATATCCCAATGTCCCAACATCATTTTGGGCAGAACAAGCTCCAACACAAACCTTGCCGACAACTCGGCAACATTAAGCATGTACACATATAACTTTGGGACTTAGGTACGATTTTAGGATCATGGTTCTGTTTGTTTTCTATTCTACTCCCTTGGTCAAAACCTCCAACCTCACCAAATTATACGTACACATAAGTTAATTAGGTTACCTAACTACTGTTACTTACTAGAATTGTCAACCACCACTTTAAACACAGACTTAAGAATTCCCGTTTAAATCCCATAGCAATGCTCTAATGCACGCCCATATCATCCACAACATCACCTTACCGATTACTATAACGACTCCACAAGAACAATTGACAATCTCTAAAAGACGCCCAAACATTAGCACCCATAAAATATGAAAATTGAAACATGATGATAAAACGTAGAATACGAGGAAATCGTCACATTAAAACATGCTAAAGTTCTTTAAGTCCTTGATGACCAAACTGCAACAAAGCAAGATAGTCTAAATGCATTAAAACAATAGCAAAAACGAGTAAATAGAGGATATGAGTAGGGAGAGATTAACATGCCTTGATAAGGTATTGATTATGGAGGAAGAAAGAATAAACAAGAATTGATAATGGTGGGTGGCGGTGGTAAGTTGTAGAGGCAGTAGGAAACTTTGAGAAGAGGAATAACGTAAAGAATGAATAAGGGTTTTGAGGGTTTTTTTTGTTTTTTTTAATAGTTTACGACTTCCGAAAAGAGCTGAAAATTGTCGTCTCACTATAAAATTTTGAAATCCTTCTTGTAAAACGAGTTTATTCACAAAATAATAAATTCTAGGACCTCAAAAATACGGGGTATTACAGTCTTTCCCCCTTAAAAATAAGGTTCGTCCTCGAACCAACAATCTGAGATAGTAAAAGTACTCTAAATTGTTCGATATCTTTCATAAGTTGTGCTTCCTAGATCCCAAAATTAACGATTATCACCTATACTAACTTCTAAGTTATCACTCCTTACTCCACAATTCCACGACTCGACACAAATGCATGTAGGTAACGAATGATGCAAGACAAATAATTTCTATTGTAGTATGAAATGCATGCAAAGTAATTTATATGATGCAAAATGCGCGAAGTTATATAGCCCTCTTCCCCCCTTAAAAAGAAAGTTACGTCCTCGTAACGAGTGTAATACCTCGGTGAATAAGTGGGGGTATTTTTGTCTCATGGACTCTTCTGTCTCCCAAGTTGCCTCTTCGGTTTTGTGATTTGTCCATAAGACTTTCAGAAGCTTTGTCTCCCCCCTCCTCATTTTCCGAACCTTTGAGTCTAGAATTTGGGTTGGTACTTCCTCATATGTAAGAGTTTCATCTAACTTGATCACTTCAGGTTGAATGATATGAGACGGGTCGCTCACATACTTTCTTAGTTGTGACACATGAAACACATTGTGCACCTTATCTAACGAAGGAGGTAAGGCCAACCTATAGGCGACTTCTCCAATTCTGTCAAGGATCTCATAAGGGTCAATGAATTTTGGGCTCAACTTTTCCTTTTTCCCAAATCGCATTACGCCTCTAGTTGGGGAGACTCTCAAAAGTACCTTATCGCCAACTTGAAACTCAATCGAACGTCGATGAAGATCTGCATAGCTCTTCTGTCTATCTTGAGCCACCTTCATCTTCTCTCTGATAACTTTCACTTGCTCGATCATCTACTGGATCATAGGTGGACCTAGAACCACGGCATCTGACATGTCATCCCAACATACTAAACTTCTACACTTCCTACCATAAAGAGCCTCAAAAGGAGCCATTTGAATACAAGCATGATAACTGTTATTGTAGGAGAACTCTATCAAATCCAGTCTATCTTCCCATGATCCTTGAAATTCCATTGCAAATGCTCGCAGCATATCCTCAAGTGTTTGAATAGTCCTCTCTGTCTGACCATCGGTGGCGGGGTGAAATGCTGTGCTCATCTTCAGTGTGGTACCCAAAGATTCTTGGAGTTTTTGCCAGAATTTAGAAATGAATCGAGCATCCCTATCTGAGACAATATCCTTAGCTACCCCATGTAATTTCAACACATGTTTCCTGTAAGCCATTGCAAGTTCCTGTTTATCCCAAGTGTCTTTCATAGGAATAAAGTGAGCAACCTTAGTCAGACGATCGACTATGACTCAAATCATATTGTTCCCTTTAGGTGTCTTTGGCAATCCAACAATGAAATCCATAGATATAGACTCTCATTTTGTAACACCCCGGCTCATCGCCTGAGCCGAGTGTAGTCACCTATGGCAGCTTGCCAGGCTGTGGGCTGACCTCATAGACCAACACGGGTCCTTCCGGCGCATTTTGACCTCACTCATGCGCACCCTGGGAAACTTCCCAGGAGGTCACCTATCCTGAAATTACTCCCAGTCAAGCATGCTTAACTTTGGAGTTCTTATCGCATGGGCTTCCTAAAAGGAAAGTCGACTTTGTTGGTATGAGTAGCACTATCATTCCTTTTAAACACCTCATATGAGCCCTTAATCTTTCAGGGATCTCCTCTGAAATTCGGGGTATTACATTCACCCCTTCTTAAGAAAGCAACGTCCTCGTTGCGACTGCCAGCCAACCATAGTCTAGCTCCAGGATCTTTCCCCTGTTAGGCTGTTGACCTGGGCTCTCCTGACCACATGATCAACACGCGGTCGCAGGGTTGCTCTGATACCATTTGTAACACCCCGGCTCATCGCCTGAGCCGAGTGTAGTCACCTATGGCAGCTTGCCAGGCTGTGGGCTGACCTCATAGACCAACACGGGTCCTTCCGGCGCATTTTGACCTCACTCATGCGCACCCTGGGAAACTTCCCAGGAGGTCACCCATCCTGAAATTACTCCCAGTCAAGCATGCTTAACTTTGGAGTTCTTATCGCATGGGCTTCCTAAAAGGAAAGTCGACTTTGTTGGTATGAGTAGCACTATCATTCCTTTTAAACACCTCATATGAGCCCTTAATCTTTCAGGGATCTCCTCTGAAATTCGGGGTATTACACATTTCCACTCAGGTATCTCTAATGGCTGAAGTTTTCCTTGTGGTCTCTTATGTTCACTCTTCACCTTCTGACATGTGAGACATCTAGCTACAAATTCCGCTACCTCTTTCTTCATATTAGGCCACCAGAATTGCTTTTTGAGGTCCTTATACAACTTGTCGCCTCCTGGATGGATTGAGTAAGGTGTACAGTTAGCTTCCTCTAAGATTTTCTTCTTCAACTCAAGGTTGTTTGGTATACACCATATACCTCTATATCTCAAACTTCCATCTGCAACCACTTTGAAATCACCCTCTTTCTCATTGGTCATTTTCGCCTTCTTTTCCTTGCACAATTCGTCACCCTCTTGGAGTTATCGAATTTCATCAAATAGGGACAATTCAACGACCAACTCTCCCATAGGACCTCCTGCCTTTTTTTGATTCAATGCCCATGATTTGCAACTCTTCTCTCAATTTCATTCTAGACATTGCAGCACACAGTCCGTGAATCGACTTCCTACTCAGAGCATCGGCAACTACATTCGCCTTCCCTTCGTGGTATTGAATTTCCATGTCATAGTCCTTGATCAACTCCAATCACCTTCTTTGTCTCATATTCAACTCCTTCTGGGTGAAGATGTATTTCAAACTTTTGTGATAAAAAAACACCTTAAAATAAGTACCATACAAGTAATGCCTCCATATTTTTAAAGAAAATACGACAGCTGCAAGTTCCAAATCATGTGTAAGGTAATTTTTCTCATACGGTTTCAATTGTCTGGAAGCATATACTATTACTCTCCTGTTCTGCATAAGAACACACCCTAATCCATTTTTTGATGCATCAGTATACACCTCGTACCCTTCATTACCGTCTGGCAAAGCTAACACAGGAGCTGTGGTTAATCTCTCTTTCAAGGTCTGGAATGCATTCTCACACTTTTCAACCCACTGAAATTTCACGGTCTTTTTCATCAGAGAAATCATAGGCCTCGCTATCTTGGAAAAGTCTTTCATAAAACGCCTATAGTAACCAGTAAGACCCAAGAAACTCCTAATCTCGTTTAGAATATCTTGCTTTGTTGCGTTTTGGTCATCAAGGACTTAAAGAACTTTAGCATGTTTTAATGTGACGATTTCCTCGTATTCTACGTTTTATCATCATGTTTCAATTTTCAGATTTTATGGGTGCTAATGTTTGGGCGTCTTTTAGAGATTGTCAATTGTTCTTGTGGAGTCGTTATAGTAATCGGTAAGGTGATGTTGTGGATGATATGGGCGTGCATTAGAGCATTGCTATGGGATTTAAACGGGAATTCTTAAGTCTGTGTTTAAAGTGGTGGTTGACAATTCTAGTAAGTAACAGTAGTTAGGTAACCTAATTAACTTATGTGTACGTATAATTTGGTGAGGTTGGAGGTTTTGACCAAGGGAGTAGAATAGAAAACAAACAGAACCATGATCCTAAAATCGTACCTATGTCCCAAAGTTATATGTGTACATGCTTAATGTTGCCGAGTTGTCGGCAAGGCTTGTGTTGGAGCTTGTTCTGCCCAAAATGATGTTGGGACATTGGGATATTAGTTGTAGTGACTGGTGCATTATCTTAAATGATGATTGAAATGATAAAAGACGTTATTAGGATTGTAGTGGGTTCTGGCCAGGAGGTATCGAAAGGGATATCAAGTCGCTTAGTAGTATAATTAAGCCTAACTTTGTATTACGGCGAAATTGGCATAAGGGTGGTTATGTTGGTGTATTATTTGAATGGTTTAAGTTCATAAAAACGAATCTTAGGGGCTGTTTTGAACAGAATTATGTATTAAAGTGAGGAGTACGTGACTAAGGGTCTTGTTAGTCGTTTTTGTATTCGTAGGTCAATGGAAAAAGGAGGGGCGAAGTTATGGAGGTTTCTTGTTACTTTTGTATCAGTCCATAATAGCTAAGAAATGCATACAACATACATATCATACATTGTAGGTGCATGAACTAATAAGTAAATCTTACATACTCATGTAGAGTCCGAGTTCCTAGAAAAACAGTTTTAGTACTTGCTGAGCTACTGTGAGACTTGTTGCTGAATAAGGTAAGAAGAATTACTTATCTCCTTCAAAGAAATTTCTAAGTGTGTTTTAAAGTTAAGAAGTATTATATAAATTGTTTTACTATAAGGTTTGTGATTTCGAAAGGTAATTGCTAAATCCGAGGTTCGAATGCAAAGGTTTGCCAGCTTTACTATTTTATAAGTGTGTTATTATTTAAAGATTTTTATATATGTTGTTAGCTCCGTTAAGGGAGTTAACTCGAGTACAGGGTGACCGAAACGGTCTAACTATATTGTGCACAAAGTATGGATAGGGTGGATTGATCCTCCACCTTGAGCCTTTATATCCTCCCTTTGGGAACAGGACCCTAGGGGGATGCATGCATTCGGGATTATTGGTTGAAGAAAGTCAGCCCTGGTACTGAAGGAAAAAAAGGAATAAAGGAGAAGGATTTTTGTTATATCATTTTATTATGTTTTCGTATACTAATTAAATGTTAACGGTTCCAATATTTTAAAATTACTCAGAGTTTTCCATCGTGCTATGTTTCTGGGAAAAATATATATTTTCTTTAAAAATTATTTTCTAGATAAGTTGATTCTTACTCAACCCGTTTGGTTGACGGTTTCTACGTTTTCTTACCCTTGCAGGTTAGCTGTAGAAGTCTCATTGGTTGGTTAAGGGATCAGAGTGACGCTCATCCATTAGGCTAAATGAAGATCAACTTAGTCTCGTATTTTGCTTCCGCACTTTATTTTGAGTAAAGGATTGTAATGGTTTAGTTGTGGATGTAATGGTTTTATATTTTGGTTTTTGAGTTTAATAGACCATTAGTATTGTTCACTTGCCTTAATGATTGATGTAGGAGGTCAATCGTGGCGGTAACACTCCCAATTGTCTTTATTTAAAAATCAAACGCATTTTCTAAAATCTCAGGAAATTGGGGGTGTTACAGGAAGGCTTAATTTCATAACTCAAATACGTGTCAATTGGTTTGGTCAATTTAAGCCCAAAAGTATGTGCATCAAAACGATCCGATTTAATACAGTTTACGAGTCATAAATAACGGGTTCATAACCATAAAATAACAGGGTCATAACCCGTAATGCCGGTTACGGGCCATAAACGTAGGTTCAAGGCCCAAAAATTAAAAGATATTTTACGCGTCAAAGATCATGTCTTCTATTTTTTTACAGTATAATACCAATTTTCATTCTTACTTTTTATGCACATTTTTTTTTTTTTTTGTAAGAATTTGCTCTTTTATTCATCCATTGAGGGAATAAAAAAAGGCGGGAAAAACTTATAAAGCCGGACACCACTAGAGTTTACAACTTACTAGACAATAAAACCTAAGAATTTAGGCTCTCTAAGATTTCCTCGTTTTCACAAGATTTCGACTTAGCTAGCATTCTAACACTAACAATATACTTAACGGAATTCAGGATCTGGCTGACTTCACTCTGTTTTTCAGCAAAAAGACGGGCGTTCCTTTCCTGCCAGAGCAGGTATACAGTTGTGTTCAGGCTGCAGGTCAGCCATTTCTTCTTCCAGTGTCTTCTGTGCCTTTTCTGTCTTATCCAATTGATCTCCCCGGCCAGACTTTCTGAGTTTCTCCTGATATTAAGCCAGCTTAGGACAGCATTCCATAGTTGGCTCGCAAAGGAGCATTTAAAGAACAGATGCTGCACACTTTCAGCATTCTTTTTACAAAGGCAGCACCGTTTAAATAAGCACCATTCCTCTTGCACAGATGTTGTCGACTGTAGGCAAGGCATTTTGCCTGGCTAAGGCTACAACAAAGCTGTGCTTGGGTAGAAAAATGGGATCCCAAACCACCTTGTACCAATGATTCTCCTGGTGTCTTTTCCTGAAAAAGTCGTACCCTGCTGTCACATTGTATTTCCCTCCCTTTTGCCAGCTTTGAATCAGATTAGAGCCAGCATCAACATCATTTGTTAGACTCAGAATTTCATCTCTTACAGTGAGAATTCCCATCCAGTTCTCAGAATCATTTGCTCTTTTTTTCACTTGCCAAATGCTTTGATCCCTGAGAACATAAGCTCTGACCCAACAGCTCCATATACAAGTGTTGTTATTATGGAGCTGCCAAATCCATTTAGCCATCATAGATTTATTCCAAGCCAGGACTTCCTTTTTATGCACATTGCTTATATAAAAATAAAATCTTATTACAATAGCCCGTGCAATTTGTTTTAGGGGTTTAACTAATTTTATCTTATTTAGGGGTCTAATCGATAAATAGATCGGGTCAAGTTAAACAAAATATGGGGGTAAAATTGAATACACCCTGTGTCCCAACTCAAACGCCCCATCCCCAAAATACCTCAATGTTAAGAATGGTATACACACTAATCGGTTTATAAAAGTTTTAAAAAAATTATATAGCGAATTAGATTAGAGTTTTCTCTAACTTGCTATCCAATTTTTCTAGAACTTTGATTAACCGAGTAATGTGTACACACTTCCCAATATGGAATCGATTTTTACATTGGGCGCTTGAGCTGGGACGCCTGTAGAGGTCATGTACGGGTCCTAAATAATGGTTTCATGATTTAGAAAACCCGAGGTCGAATTGGGTTGAGAAATTAATTAAATTAGTTTTATTATGCTTTCAATTAAGCGGTCTAACTATGTTCAAACCAATGCTTTATCATAAACATTTAGTAATTTGGTAACCTAAATAGTATTATCACTTTCTCTTTGTCCTATTATGGTGGTGCTGTATTTTATTGTATAACTAGTATAATACCCGTGCTATGCACGGAAATGTGTAGCCAAAAGTTTTAATATCGTAACGTGCGGCAACATGTCTAGCTTAACTTTGTCTTGGTAAAACGGATTTATATTGTTGGCGTTCGAAACATAGTTATATACCCGAATCTATTTCCCGACTCAAGATATCAAGGGCTTCTTTTAAAAAAAAAAACTGAATAGCTTAGCTATCATGTATACGTACGACTTTAATTTGCACTTGATAAAATGCAATCTCATCAAAGTGTATGTGCGTCAATGTATCTCTAAGTATGAATATTAGTAAGGGAACATTTGTATTATGGCAAATTTATTTACCAACTCAAAATTTCAGTGACTTTACAATCTCATGACTTAGAAATAGAGATGAAATTTGCATTAGAAGATTACACAAATAAATAAGAACACAAAAAGAAAAGAATAGTGACCTTTAGTTACCTCTATTTGAGCGAGTCTTTAGCCATTGAAATGGTTAATCACTACATCAGTGAGTAAGAGGACAAATTTTGATTGTAAAGTAGATAAAGAAGAGCAAAATTTTGGGATATACTCCGTATATATATTTGGTTGAAATGGTCTCATAAATTTAGCGTAAAAAATTATTAGGAACATATTAAAGTTGGTTTTTTTTTTTTTTTTTTTTTTTTTGTTAATAGAAGGCTCTAGCTATTAGCTATTTTTTCATTATTAACTTAGAGTTGTTAGAATTTGCAGCAAATTAATAGGAACAAAATTATTAAAAATCATGTTATTAGGAACAAAAATTTTAGCGGGAAAATGTGTAGCCATTGGATGCCACGTGTCCTAGTGGCTTCTGTTTTAGTAGAACTAGATAGATTTTTTTTTTCTCTTTATCACTTTATAGTTCAAGACCAGATATATGTATATTTTTTTCCTAAAAGATTATTAATAACATAATTATCAGTTTGTCGAGTCTCAAACATTTATTTTTAAATGACTTTGTACACACCGTATACATGACAGCCCGTGCAATTTTGCACGGGTATTAAACTAGTATAAATACAATAGCGGTAGATTTAGAAGCATTTTAGGCCGTGCACATCAGCTGTGACATCATCGCCACGTCAAATGTGATGTCATCAAGTGCTATTTACGACAACAAAATAAAAGTAATTGATATTAATTACCTTAATTAAATGGTAATTTATACTGTATTCACTTACATGTATACATTCACACTGTGATATACTGAATAAACACCAGTTTCCGTAAATAAATAAATCTACTAGTTACATATATAAATTAAATCTACATATAAAAAGAAACCAAATATTGAAATACCTATATTACGAATTTAAAAGGAATCAAATAATTTGAATTGTGTTTAATACCTAAATTAAACAATGGCAATAAATTAATTATTCTATAATTGATAAAAAACGGAAACAAATCATGTAAATTAGCAACAAATTTGGGAAAACAATCTAGATTTCCCAATCATATTTTTTTTTTAGCATTATAAATCTAGATTTTAGACTAAACAATTACACATATCACGCTCAAATATATATTTTCCTCATTTGTAGGAATTTGATTCCTAAAAATAAGGCAAGAGTAATTTGAAAGGATATAAACTTCCCTTATAATTTTAATTTCTTTTTAAAACAATATATCTTTCCTGTACTATAAGCCAAGAGATATCCTCCGTATTTTAAATCGCATGCTCAATGAGCTCCTCAATCATCATATTTTCACGTAGTTTTCACATAGCTCCGCGTTTTATTTGTTCGTTTGCAACTGTTTAGCTGTAAAACTAATATATTTGTTGTTATTTAATTTGCAGGCAAACCATGTATGATGAGAATCCAAGCGTGATGATCGAATGACATCAAACACAGTTCAACACATGTGAAGTTCCAAAAGCATCTATTTGAAGAAATGTGAAGTTTCTAAATCGATTGCATCATGGTGGGATCAAAAATTAAGATTGTGTTTCCAGACGTATCGAGATGATGTAAATTTACGATAACGCGAATAATGTCTTTGTATGCTACTATCTTTTCAGGATTAAATTCAAGAGTCAAACTCCATAACTTCAATTAGTATTTTATTCCATTTTTATATCTCTACGTTGCCGGCTGTAAGTAATCATTTTTTGATATCTCTCTTTTGTTTGATATATAGATGAAGGAGATCCTTTTTGTTTGAAATTGCAGCCATCAAGAATTTTAAAGTCATAATTTATTGATTGATTCATCAATCGTGATCATATGATCAATTCAATTCCCTACACCAACCACCGCCTCATCTAATTCTGAAAACAAGGAAAATTGTTGACTTAATATGTTACAAAAAAAAAAAAAAAAAAAAGTAGAGGCGATCTTCACCTTCAACTCAGAAACACAATTTGTCATGTTCGACAAACTCAACAACAAAGCAGAAAACAAGAGCAATTTCTCCTTCTATTTCGTATTGGTTTGTTTACATCAGTTGAAGATTCGTGTTCAATAGACGTGCTCCATACACGTCTCGCTATGATCGAATGCTATAGCGAGGGTCGTTGCTCCTTGGTGGGTGCTCACTGCTCAGTCAATCAAATTGGGGGACAAATAGGCTGTTGCGGGTGTAATCGGGTGGAGGTCAGCTGGTGGTCGATGACTACTCGATCATCGGCACTCACATAGTCGATCGGTAGTGAGGGTGAGGAGGAGGGAGACAGAGATTGATGAGAAAAGTTTGGCAAACAGATGTATATGATCTATGTTGTACCATTAATCAACCTAATACAAAAAGAGCTTTACTTCGAACTAATCCTTAAAAGTGCCATTTGTATCTCAAGATTTTCTTCATGAAAACTAATGAACTTTTTTTTTTTTTTTTTTTTAGGATAGCTCTTATGGCGAACGTTGTAATGTAGATTTAAGAGTAGATACAGCATTCTAGGCCGTCCATGTTAGCGGTCACCTGAGGATCAAGGTTGGTCTAGTGGTTAGGAACTCAATCTGTGCGAGGGATGTCCCGGGTTCAAATCCTCATACCCCCACCCCCGCAACATTAGTTGCTCCTTTATACAAAAAAAAAACATTAGCGGTCACCTCATATCAAAACAAACCTGAATTTTTTCTTCCATTAATTTAATCCATTACACAATAACACAATTGTATGGATGACGAATATTATATCGAGAACTTAGAACGACTTTAAAAATCCGCTCTAACATCGCGTTCGACTATAAACTTATAAGCCTTTACATTCGACATTTAAACCTGGCAAACAGGTCGAGGTGGATAAATTAAACGGGCCAAATAAAACAACCCCGCCAGCCCATTTAAATAGATTTTAAACGGGTCAAATGCTCAATCCGAGCTGCTATTCCATCAAACAATCCAGATCGACCAATATCATGGGTAAAAGAAAATATATCTTCGTGCAATTTTATTCACTTTAAATATTAAAACTATATTTTAATTACTATTCTATACGAGTATAAATTTATCATATACTCCGTAATGTGAAACCATAAAAATACCAATCATATTTATAACTTTCAATTATTGAACTCAAGCAATGACAAGATTATAGTTAAGTTTTAAGAAAATTATATTACTTTTTAATAATGGAATTCTTGCGTTTATTAAATCCGGGTCTGTAAAATATCGTGTTTATGACCTAGAACGGGTTAGATCAAGTCAGGTTACTATATCCGTTAAGCTGTCCAGCTTTTGATATGTCTAACATTACGCATTTATGTGTTGATATTTTGTTAAAAAAGTTCTACACACTTAATTATTCTACCACTCGGGTCAGCTAAAGTAAAAATAGTACTATGATATAAGAGTGTTCGAAAGAAAAAGAGGTCTTAACAAAACAACCTGCGCAATAAAAAATGGGTTCAAGACACATAAAAGCGCCACAGATAGATATAACTAAACATATGAGGACCGAAACAGGTTCGGGTCAATATGGGTCATGTGTCATAAAAAATTGCTCGAGTTTATGACACATAGAAAATGTCAGATTAAATTAAAATTAGTTTTTGAGTTGTAAAATAAACTATATATTTTTCATCTTGATTTCATTTTACTTTTAACTAGCGTAGATATGTCTAAAATGGGGTTAACGGGTTCGATGAAAGAATATCATGGCCAAAATAAATCTCAATGGTTTGGATATGTGTAAAATTGGGTCAATGGGTCGATCCAAGAATTTTAGGTTCATAAATGGTTTGGATTGATAGAGAGATAGAGTTCACGTAAAAAAAAAAAAAAAAAAAAAAAAAAAGAGAGAAAAAAAAGAGCAATTCGAGTAACAAAAAAATACGTTACATAAGGAATTATTTTACAATAAAAAAAAGTTATTAGAAAGTGTTTAACAAATTATGCATTTTATTACGTAGTTTTAGACAAGAAAAACACATATATTATTATAGTCGTTCAAAATGCACGGGTAAACCGGTATATATATGAGACTATTGTATCCTCAAAACATATCTATTCGGTGTAACTTTTTATACGACAATCTGATTATATACTTTTTATACGCCAAAGAGGTCGAGTCGGGTCGATACATTGCCACAATGTATCAAGGTCGGGTCAAGAGGAGGACAGACTATAATACGGGTCAAAGATATAGAGTCGTGCCTTTTAAACAACCCGTTTTTTCAAACTAAAATAATTAGTCAATTGTTAGTTTACATTAATAATCCATAATAATTTATAAATATAACATTAATACATTATTCATATATTAGGGAAGAATCTGGAGTTTTGTCATGTGCCCTATGGGCACATGTTAGAAAAACCGTATTCATATATATGACATTTTACTATTTAATTTAACCAACTACGTACAAGACAAAAATGACTTTCCCAAAGTCTCATATGAGACCGTGTACATAATTGTGTAATTAAACAGCCCATGCAATTTTGCACGGGTATTAAACTAGTTAATTTTACAAATAGGCAAACTTTTGGGCACTTCTTAGGCCATCCACATCAGCGATGATGTCATTGCTGATATCATCGCCGCGTCATTGCTGCACATAATTAATCTTGAAAAATGATGCTACGAAGGCTTGAACCTGTGACCTCAGGTTTATAATGTAACACTGCAACCACTAAGTCAATTGATATTTTGTTGACTCTTTTATTTGCCAAATTATATATGAAGGACATTAATTCTTAATATTTCATCCAAATTTAAAAACAAATATTTTTCCCAATAATTGTACTACCATATATTCTACAATAATTATATAAAAATAAAATTTAATCATTTGTTTAATTTTGACCGAAATTTCAGCAAATATAGTAAGCATATGTGGAACAAGAAATTAGAGATTATGTTACGTTTATGCTGATTGACATGCAAAATGGTGGGTGTAATCAGACTAATACATACGTGCATTAAACAAAGAATATGGGTGGGTAGCTAAGACGTTAACAATAAGCTCCGCGGGTGATAGCAACAAAAATGTTCCGCGGGTGAGTTAGGTAGGACCATTATGTGTTAGCAAATTTTAAAATAATACAGACTATACTATATAAATGCACGTACAAAACCAATAAAGTAAGCAAATGTTAAATTGCTAAAAATTGAAAGAAAAATAACATAATGTTAACTTCATACTTCGTCCGTCCCACTTCAAACACCCGTGAGTACATGTAGTGGAATAAGAAACTATGTGAATATTATTGTCTATTATGTGCGTTATATAGCAAATTCACCCAGTTCAACCAATTGAAATGTTTTGGTCTTACTGAATGCGGTGTATATAATAATTCGTAAAAATGAACATTTTTTTATTTTAATTTATTTGAGGGTTCGTGAAACTGAACCTAAAACTAACAAGCATGTACTCACTCCATCCTCATTTAAACACCCCATCCCAAAACGCACCCTTATTGAGGAGAGTGTACACACTAATCGATTGGTTAATCAAAGTTTCAATTGCTAAGATTCTTATCTAACCTCATCAAATAATTCTTTTGGAACTTTGATTAACCGATTGGCGTGTACATCTTCATCAACACGGGGTATTTTGGGTATGTGTGTTTAAAGGGGGACGTAGGGAGTAGAGTTTAGGTGGTGTTGCTTACATTGAAATTCATGAATTGACGTAAAATATTCAATAAAATTGGATACTTTGTAATTTAAATGAATCGGGCATAACTCCTCCAAAATGATAAACATGATTAATTTACAATGAAATATAGCGTCTCGTACAATTTTGCACGGGTCAACGACTAGTGTTTTACTGTTTTAGGAACAATTATTAAATAATGTTAGTCAATCCCAGTTGACTTGCTTTAGCAACCTAATTAGAATTTATCACCCCTCTTTCTCTCTCCATTCATCTCTTCCATCCCTACCTTTTCTCCCGCCCATTCACCACCTATCAACAACCGTAATCCCCAATTCCACCACCATATTCGGCCTTCGTTGGCACGCAGGTCATCGCCTTCCCCTTTTACCACCGACGCTTCCCTCCCCATGTTTTCTCCATCTCTCTCTATTTCCATGTTTTCTTTCCCATTTTCTCTCTCCTGTATGGAATCAACCCAAGGCAAACAGGTGTAGTAAGAAGAGGGGAGAGTCGGTGACGGCTTGAATGGCGGGAAGGTCGCCAGATCTAGGAAAATTGTGAGCGAAGAGCGAAAAATACGCACGCTTAGGTGGGGGACTTGTCGACAACATGATCTAATGGGTGGGTGGCATAGGACGTCTGAGGTTGTGGCTACCACGAGATTTAAGGGAAGGTAGTTGCTGGTGCATATTAATATTTAACTGGAAAATAGGTAAAAAGAAATTTGGCTCTAATGAAAGAACCGGAATAATAAAAGAAACCACAACTATTAATTAATTGAAATCAATTAAGCAATAGTTTTGGTTTCTTTTGACGATTTAACCAATTCATTCAAATAAAACTTAAAATAAAATATTCTCCAGAACCTTTTTTATAAAGAAAATAGACTTTTAGGTTTTAAAGCTAATTTAATTGGAGGGGTTTTAGCTTAGAATAGTCTTCCGGAATTTTTCACAAATTCTTTAAGTGTCAGAGTCTCACTTCCAGCGATCCTCGGTTTCTAGCCCGAAACCAATACAATCATAAAGAAAAACTCAAGACTATTTTTATTTCATAAATTTTCTATTCAATATTATATTACTTGAAACCATCTTGTTGTGTCAGAAGAAGGATAACTATACTGATTTGGTGTACTCCAAAGACACCTTTGGTTAGGGGTGAGCATGAACGGGTACCCGCTCCAAAATCATGGACCCGGACCCGGACCCGTTTCTAACGGGTCCTTAAAATTAGGACCCGTACCCGGACCCGTTGACAACGGGTCCTAGAAATTAGGACCCGGACCCGGACCCGTTAATAGTCACAACGGGTAGCGGGTACCCGTTTAATTTTAAGCTAACTTAAAGGTAACCATGCAAATGCAATGGTTCATTAAGTTTAGACCAACTTTGAGGCCCAAGTACTAGAAGAGTCAAGCAAGAGTGTATATTTATAAGTGAAGGGTTTGTCCACTCTTTCCTCCATGACCAATGTGGGACAATTTGTATTTTTCCACTCTTATAAGCTTTATCAACCTACTTAGTTCGACCATGAATTTGGACTACGTAAGTGTATTATTTGAGAAAATGCCATCAAATAACTCTTGTAGATGGTGTTGCTAGCTTTCCGTAGACACTAGTTGCAACCATTTTTGACTTCGTATGTCAAATTTATGATCGAAACAAGAACACTAGTTACACAAATAATGGACATCTTAGTTAACAATCACTTCTCCATTAGCTATGATAAAAATTGAGAAAATTATATACATGAGCTATATAAAAGCTAATAATCACTTAGCAATATCCAAATAGTTAGTAATTTTATTATATTAGCTTAAATAATTGGTGATTTGGATTATGTTTACTAGGTTGGAGTATTTTATCTTATTAGCTAAGTAATAGTTTTTTGCACAATCACGTAATATACATGGTGCAGTATGTATTAGTAGTTTCATTAGAATGTCAAAGTAATTAGCAATGTGTAGAATCCATTTCTATATATTGTATGTATTTGTTGGTGTTATGAATATATTCGCCGAGAAGCGATTTGTGCTTAACTCAATGAGGATCGATGTCGTTACGGGTCATGGTCAATGTGTTATGTGTCGGAAATGGTGCCTACTAGTGTCAATGTATAGAATGGAATATGAATTACACATTATGTTTACATTTTTATTGACTATGGTACACTCAATAACATTATAAACTCTTATATATACTAATTTTTACGCTATCTCATCTTTTGTAATTTGTAATGATCGTCATAAGTGACATTGTAATTATTATAGCATATAGAAATCTATATATACTAATCACTTGGGTAACTTAACAAAATCACGAAGTGATCATTAGGGTTTTTATTATTGATTTATATTATTTTCTCAATTTTGGTCATAACTCATTGATAAGTGATTATTAAGTAACATAGTCATCCATTTTATGTGTAAGTAGTGTTCTCGTGTTCATCGTAACTTTCACATACAAATTCGAAAATGGTCGAAACAAGCATTCATGGAAAGCTAGCAACACGATCTACAAAAGTTATTTCCGGGATATTCCTCAAATAACACAAATAACTAGTCGAAATTTAGTGTCAAACTATGTAGGTTGACAAAGTTTATAAGAAAAATAAGACTTTGTCCCACATTGGTCATGGAAGTAAGAGTGATCAAAGTTTTCACTTATAAATAGACCCCTTTGAGTGGTAGATGTAGTTCATGGACTTCAAGTTTGGTCAATATTATTAGACTATGCATTTGCATGGTTATCTTTGAATTGAGCTATTACTTGAATTCTATAGTATTTTTTATAAATTTTTTTTTTCAAGTCGTTGACTTATACGGGTACGGGTACCCGTTTAGACCCGTTGAGCAACGGGTACCCGGCGGGTAACGGGTCTAAAATTTTAGGACCCGTACCCGGACCCGTTGCCAACGGGTCCTAAAATTTTGGACCCGGACCCGTACCCGTCCACAACGGGTCCGGTTCCGGACCCGCCGGGTCCTAAGCGGGTCCGGGTCCGGTTCCGGGTACCCGCTTTTTTTGCTCACCCCTACCTTTGGTACATTATTGACAATCATACCAAAATGCGGATTCTCTGTAAAGTAAATGTAAATTTACTGATTTCATCTTTTAAGGACTTTCCTTTAACTGTATAAGAATATGTGGAACTCAGCATGTCTGGAAGCACAGGAGAACGTTCTTTTACTGATATTATTAATGTATTCGATACAAGGGCATTCATAGTATTACTATACATTCCCTAGTCATTGCGGGTTGGTTATTCATCAGCACAGGATTAGCTTACGATGTGTTTGGAAGCCCTCGGCCAAACGAATATTTCACAGAGAGCCGACAAGGAAATCCATTAATAACAGGCCGTTTTGATTTTTTGGAACTGTTGGAGTAAGTGTCCTCCCACAATAATGCGTTGACTAATTAAATCTAATTAGGAATAAAATCGGGATATATTGAATATACTAAATGAGTTGATTAACGTAAATCAGTAACGGTTGGCTGGCTAGAGTTTGACGTTATTGTCGTTTGACGGTGGTAATCAACTGATCCATCTCGGTCACATCGGTAAAGATAGTTTCTCCAAAGGATATTATATTTGTACTTGATACAATATAATATAAACCTTAATGTTCCAGTTAAAGAGTTAACTGATTATATCAGATGGTGGTTTACGAGTTTGGAACTCAAGTCGTATAAAATTACGATTATTTGTGTACATTGTCAAGATTGACAATAGCTAATTAAATTACAAAGTTTTGTAATTTTAGCTAAAATGATGTAATTAGTAATTATTATATTATTACTAAATTGTTACTTTTAAGAGTTAATGGATACAAGTTAGTAAGGACATTTTGGTAACTTTATTACCAACTTACTAACCACTATATATAGTGGATGGCGGTGAGATAAGAATCAGATTTTTCTCATATAACACATCATTTTTATACACAAACAAATTGTTTTTAGAGGGAGAAAAAGAGAAATTTTCCATTTTTCTCTCTAAAAATTCAGCCCACTTCCAACACCATCAAGATCAAGTTTTCTTTATTGCATGTCAATGAAAACTTGATCAAAACACTTATCTAAACCTAGAATAATATTAGCTAAAGTGTTAGCTAATTTTATTTTGGTTTTAAGGTTTAATTCACCTATTTATACTAGCTTATTTTGGGTGAATTTTGGAGAGCTTATTTGGTGGATCAAGAGAGGAGGTTTCCTAACTTGGAAACTCAAGATTAAGGAGGAGGATCCCCATTTAATAGCAGCTCAAGAACCTTCTTTGAAGGTGTGGTCAAATTTCCTCCTTATTAAGGTATAAAAACTTGTTTTATACACTTATTCATATTTTATCTTACATGCAACTAAAGATCTTTAGCCAAACTTAATTAAGAGTAATTAAGTACTAATTAGAGGAGTCTAATTAAGTGCTATGTAACTTTCATGTGGTATCAGAGCTTCGGTTTAAGTTGCATGTTAATTTTAGGCATTAATTAAGTTAATTGGTAACTTAATTAGTATTTGATGATAAAAATTGGTTTTATCATACAAATTGAATTAGCATGTGATTTTTTTGGGCATGTGGATGCTCCAACCGAAATTATAGAATTTTGGAAATTTATTTGCTAATTTTGCTTAATTTTTGGGTTGTTTTTACATGATTTATGTTGTTTTCTAATTAATTGGTATTTAGATTAACATGCATGTTGATTTTCTTAATTTAAGAAATTTATAATTTTTCCAGAATTATAATGAGTATAATTTCGAGAAATTATTTCATAATTTTATTGGCCATTTGTTATTAGTTAGTAATAATATAAATGGTGGAAAATTGATTTCTTAAGAGAAAATGACCAAAATAATTTTGCAAATTTTTGTCCATATTGGCTACTGGTTGTGAGCTTAAATCACATGATGAAATAATTTCTAAATTTTTCGTAATTATTTATGATTTATTTAGATATTTTCGGGTTTATTATATGATTTTTGGACAAATAGTTAGAAAATATAATCAAATTAAACTAATTAATTCAATTTTTAGTGGATACTTAATATTGAAAAACTAAATAGTTGGTTGTTAGTTTAAACTTAAAAGGTGTTTTAAGTGTTGATTATTGATTCTAAAGAGTTAGCTACAAGAATTCCTAAATTATCCGGGCTGCTTGTACGTTAAAGTTGAAAATCTGATTTTCGATCTAATATGCATGATTCTAAGTATTGTATGGCCATAGAGTACTATAGTATCGGTACTGTACCGAAATGTATGGACGGTATCCGATGGTTTGTAATATTTGCGATCTCGTATCGTCGGTTTGTAATAATTCTTTTATTTTCAAAATGTATGATAGGATAGTCCATACGTACATTTGTTTATATTGAAGACCGACGCTTTTTTTGGAAGTCAATGATTTGCGAGACGAGATCGAATTGAAGATGGAGCCATTGAAGCATTTGAAGCCTAGTTTAGGTTTAATTGCTTTTATTAGGTTCTAGTCTTATGGCCATATTAGGACTTGGGTATATTCGATGCATGCTTGGTTTAATTTTTACACAATTATAACCATATGGATACCTACATTGTCATATCCATTATATGCGACTCGCTAGAATTAGTTCACTTAAAAGCGATAGATAAAATATGGCAAGATCTCTCCCTAAAATGTAAAATCGAGATTTAGTCCTTCCACAATTCGCGCCTATGCAACCCTTGTTCATTAGGGACACGCTCGCCCTAGCCGGGTGTTTCCTTTTTACCTTGGGGGAGTAGGTTAATAAAGAGTTATTACGAGTGAATTATTGGTTCAATCTCGACGTGATTTGCAATACAAGTCTTGCAATCCGGGACTAAAGGATTGATTTAGTTGAAATCGATCAACCGAGAGTTCTAAGAGTAGAATCAATCATGAGATGGTTCACCGAAATTACATAAATTTAGGATGTATCGCCCTCCGCGTACCTAAATTTATATAAGATCGAATCTCGGAATCATTTATATAATTTAGAGGGATCATTATATAAATGCCTAAATTCACAAATTAATTGGTTTAATGTGAATTTGACGATGAACTTAATCGATTGTTTACCCATGTTGTAGTTTTAATCCGAATATGGCTCAAATGTCCAATTCAGTAAAATTCAAAGACTCCTGGCTTCGTGATTTCATGGAAAAGAATGAATTAAAAGAGGATGGGAGCAATTTCACTGATTGGGAGTTAAACCTGCGATTAGCCCTTCAATCTGAGCGTTTTCTATACGACCCCCCGATTTCCGCTCCGAGTTCAGATGCCACCCCTGAAATGATACAGATGTATCAAGAGTACAAGCATGAATGTGACCAAATTAAGAATGTATTGATTTTTGCTATGCACCCGCGTTTACAGAAACGCATGATTGATTTCAGTGTGTATCAAATATTCGCTCGGCTTACGACTAGTTTCTCACAAAGCCGCGAATACTTCAATACGAAGCAGCTTCGAGTTTCTTTGAGACTAAGCTCTCAAAGGGCCAACCAGTTGGTCCTCAAGTTCTCAAATTTATTGAGAATGTTGAAACTCTTGAGAAGTTAGGTTGCCCAATTTCGGAAGATTTTGTGGTATACCGTCTGCTTAATTCTTTGCCTGCATCATTCGATCCTTTTAGGACGAATTACAACATGAATGATTTAAAGAAAAATCTTCATGAATTGCACGCCATGCTTGTACAACATGAGAGGGATTTGGTGTCAAGTGGGAGCGCGAAAAGAGATGTTTTATCCATAGCGGTAAAACAAAAGGGGAAGTTCAAGAAGGGTGCGGGGAAGGGTAAGGCACCCGCGCGTGGCAAAGGAAAGGGAAAAGTTGCTTCGGGCAACAATTCTATTGCCAAGAGAGGCGCGACTCCCAAACAGAAATGCTTCCATTGTGGAATTTTCGGCCATTGGAAGCGAAATTGCCCAAAGTACCTGGATGAGAAGAAGTCAAAACCAGGTATCTATATGATAGACATTAATTATGCAAGTGCCACATCCTGGGTATTAGATACTGGATGTGGATCTCACCTTTGTAATCACTTGCAGGGGCTGACGAAGGCACGTCGGCTGGCAAAAGGGGAAGTTGAACTCCATGTCGGGAATGGAGCTAAAGTAGACGCCGTATCAGTAGGAACGTATATTGTGAAACTTGCCTCCGGGCTAGAGTTGTATCTAAATACTTGCTATTTTGTACCAACTCTAAGTAAGAATATAATTTCCGTTTCTGTGTAAGACGCTGAAGGTTTTGAATTTTCAATACGAAACAACTGTTGTACCTTCTCGTTTAATGATATGGTGTACGGAGTTGCCAAATCTATAAACGGTATTTATGTTTTAGATTTGACAAATGAGGTCTTTCATGTAGCAAATAAAAGCTCAAAATAGGAGAACCCGATTAAGAGACTCGTAGCCAATGGAGTTCTCAAACCATTTGATTTTGGATCTTATGGAACATGCGAGTATTGTCTTTTAGGCAAGATGACTCGTGCACCTTTTTCAGGAAAAGTAGTACGAGCTAGTGATTTATTGGCCCTCATTCATAGAGATGTTTGCGGCCCAATGACAATCACTACCAGAGGTGGTTATGACTACTTTGTCACTTTTACAGATGATTTTAGTTGTTATGGCTACATCTACCTAATCAAATATAAAAGTGAGGTACTTGAGAAATTTATAGAATTTCAAAAGGAAGTAGAAAACCAATTAGGAAAGAAGATCAAGGCCTTACGATCAGATTGGGGAGGTGAATATCTAAGTAATGACTTTGATATTCATCTAAAAGACTGTGGAACACCTCCTGGTACACCACAATTAAATGGTGTAGCCGAAAGAAGAAACCGTACCCTGTTGGATATGGTAATGATCAATGATGAGTCAGACTGAGCTTCCTGATTCATTTTGGGGTTTTGCTCTCCAAACTACCATTTTCACACTCAACAGATGCCTGGCTAAATCAGCTCCGAAAACTCCATATGCGTTATGGAGAGGAAAAGTTCCTAACCTCTCATTTATCAAGATCTGGGGTTGTGAAGCATATGTCAAAAACAAGTCTGACAATAAGCTTGCACAAAGATCTGATAAATGTCTCTTTGTAGGTTATCCTGTACATACTCGAGGATATTACTTCTACAATTGTCTAGAGAACAAAGTTTTTGTGTTTCGAGATGCTGTCTTTTTAGAAAAGGAATTTGTTTCTAAAAGACAGAGTGGGAGAAATTTTGAACTTAGCGAAGTTCAAGAGCCACAAATGCAAAATGAGGCTCAGGATGTTTTGCCAGAAGACATTCTTGAATCGTCTAACTCTGTGGTTCCATTCTCCACTTCTAGAAGGTCAGGCAGATCAAGTCACCCACCAGATCGATACCTAGGTCTGATCGAGGATGGTGGTGATCACTTTTTGCTTTTAGAAAGCTATGAGCCCGCAACCTACAGAGCAGCCATGATTAGACCGGATTCAGCTAAATGGGTAGAGGCTATGAAATCCGAGATAGATTCCATGTACGAGAATCAAGTATGGGACTTGGTAAACTTGCCTGAAGGAACCAAGGTTCTTCAGTGCAAATGGATCTTTAAGATTAAGACCGGCATGGATGGAAATCATGATATTTTTAAAGCTAGATTGGTAGCTAAAGGTTTCACGCAAGTTCATGGTTTAAACTATGACGAGACCTTTGTGCCAGTTGCGATGCTCAAATCTATTCGGATAATCTTAGCGATTGCTGCTTTTCATGATTATGAGATATGGCAGATGGATGTTAAAACCGCCTTTCTTAATGGGTTTCTGGAAGAGGATGTGTATATGGCACAACCTGAGGGTTTTATTGATCCAAACAATCCTAAGAAAGTCTGCAAGCTTAAGAGATCCATTTATGGTCTTAAGCAAGCATCTCGGAGTTGGAACCATCGGTTCAACCATGTGATTAAACAAAATGGTTTCACCTGAAGTGTCGAGGAACCTTGTTTATACATGAAATTTAGTGGGAGTAAAGTAACTCTCCTAATCCTATATGTGGATGACATATTACTCATTGGGAATGATATCCCCATGCTTAACTACGTTAAGGACTAGCTCGGGAAACATTTTCAGATGAAAGATTTTGGAGAAGCGCAACGCATCCTAGGTATTCGGATCTATAGAGATAGATAAAAAAGAATACTAGCGTTAAGTCAAGAAACTTATATTGATAAAATT
This sequence comes from Spergularia marina, assembly GCA_963680865.1. Taxonomy (NCBI): domain Eukaryota; kingdom Viridiplantae; phylum Streptophyta; class Magnoliopsida; order Caryophyllales; family Caryophyllaceae; genus Spergularia; species Spergularia marina. The sequence continues at coordinate 23,667,079 of OY804544.1, read as the reverse complement.
TTTGACAGGTTCAATATGAAAGACTCTAAAAGAGGCTTTTTACCTATGGGAAGTGGGATACTTTTGAGTAAAACTCAGTGTTCGCTGATCCTAAGGATATTGAACGCATGAAGTCGATACCTTATGCTTCCGCAATCGGTTCGATCATGTACGCTATGATGTGTACGTCTCCAGACGTGTCATATGCGTTGAGTATGACAAGTCGTTACCAAACCAATCCAGGTGAAAGTCACTGGATAGCCGTTAAGAACGTCCTTAAATACTTGAGAAGGACTAAGGACACGTTCTTAGTTTTTGGAGGGGATTCTGAGCTTCGTGTAAAAGGTTATGCGGATGCTAGTTTCCAAACAGATCGAGATGATTCAAAATCTCAATCAGGATATGTTTTCATACTGAATGGAGGAGCCATATGCTGGAAGAGCACCAAGCAATCGGTGACTGCGGATTCTACAACGGAGGCTGAGTATCTTGCAGCATCAGAAGGTGCAAAAGAGGCAGTTTGGATCCGGCAGTTCCTGGAAGGATTAAGTGTAATCCCTACAGCAGCGGATCCTATTGTAGTCTATTGCGACAATAGTGCAGCAATAGTTCAGGCTAGAGAGCCCAAGTCTAGTAACAAATCTAGACATGTACTCAGGAAGTTCCAAGTAATTAGAGACTTCGTGGAACGAGAAGATATATCGATTTGTAAGGTTAGGATAGACGATAATATCGCTGATCCTTTAACCAAGCCATTATCACAGGCTAAACACAATGGTCATATTGCCTCAATGGGTTTGAGGCGTATGCCTGACATGTGTTAGATTATATGATGTAAAATTAATAAGTGTATTAGTTTTTAGATATATAATATATGAGTTCATCGTTTTAAGTTTTAATAAACTTTACTTTTACTTCAGTTTCAATGAAATGCTGAATTATATATATAAAGTGAGGATCATAAGAGTACCCCTCCTTAGGTGAGTACTGCGCACCAATTAAGAGCCGTCCGATCTACCATTTTCGACGCCCCAGATTAAGCCACCTGTCTGTGGTATAAATAAGAAATTACTAGGTTGTTATTCCACGTTCCAAATCATTTTCAATTTTTCAGTTTCTCTCTCCTCAAACCCTCTCTCCTCAACTGCAACCTTTCTCCTCCATATTTTCTCTCTCCTCTCTCTCGCGCACTCTCTCAACCGTCATCACCACCGCTTCGCCTCCGGTTCCGTCACCGTGACCATTATTATCTCTTCTCTCGCGCACTCCGACGCTGCTGCGGTTTCTCTCCTTGCCGCCTTCGTTATTCTCTCTCCTCGCCGCTACACTCTAGCTTTTCCGGCAAGATTCTGGCAACGTGATCGACATCAACGAGATCTTAGGTCAGTTATTCTTTATTTCTCTTCAATTAATTTATATATTGGCGCATTTTTCCAGGTTATGCCTGCTTTCGATCTGTTTTATAACTACTCCGGGCAGTTTCCAGGTGATGAGGAAGTGCGACGACGACGGAAGTTCGATGGCGACAACTGATGCGCGTTCCCGGCCAGCCTTTTCACCTCGCCGGCCAAATCCGATGGTAATTTCTCTTTCTCACTCCTTAGTTACGCATTTAACTTTTAATTATCTTGGTTTCAATTTGTTGATTTTGAATTTTAATCAATTTGATTAAATTGATTTTCCGGCGAGATTCTGCATTTAACTTTTGTTTCGGATTGTTTTGATTTTGTTCGTCCTGATTGATCGTTTTGATTTTGTTTGTCCTAATTGTTTTGATCCTGTATTTTTTTTTTTCAAGTTTTTTCCGGTTTAGATGAAATCTAGGGTTTCTACTTTATTTCCTGCAAATTATATGAACATTTTGATAGATTTTGAGTGTCATTGTATGGACTATGTTGTGTCATTGTATGGATAGTCTTGTGTCATTGTATGAAGGTGTCATTCTATCGACACTTTTGTGTCATTGTATGGAGGTGTCATTGTATCGACGCTCTTGTGTCATTGTATGGACAACGAGTGTAACAACCCTAAATTTTCGCAATGATAAATGAGGAAATTATTATACGATTGTTACGCCGCAGTTGACTACCGAGTCAACTGCTAGGCTTGAAATTCAATTACAACTTAACAAATTCGAACAAACGAAAAGACGACAGCGGAAGAATTAGAGTGTCGAACTACAGTTCTCAAAACTGAATTTAAATTACAAAACCAAATGTAATCCATATCAAAATAATGTTTAGGAAAAATTCCCGGCATGCAAATGAACTCCCCTAGCAAGCATCCACATCAACAAGACCTGTCAACTATGCCATCGAAGAATGACATAGGCCCCAGAATACGGTAGGGAACAAACCAGAAACAGAACGTCAGCACATGCTGAGTAAGAAACATAAAACAGAGAAACAAAGATACGCTCCTTGAGGCGCGTAGCTAACAAATAATAAGCATTGGACATAATAGTGAATACAGAGTACCATCGGAAAACAACAGTGCGATAGTCACGTATCGCTGACAAGACAAACGGTCTTGTCTATCATACACGGCTGGGCTCCTACCCCACAGCCACCACAATCTCGAACCGGCGCGAGCTAGAGTACATATAAACGATTCCTAAAGACTTAAAATGTGCACACCCCTCGCTAGAGATCCAGTAGGATGCGTACCTCTAGGAGGAAAGCCTAATAGGCAGTCGGTAGCTACTCCGACCGAAACAGTACCTTGATCAGAGGTATAAACAGTGATCGGTCCGTGCCGCATCACATTCACTCTAGGTGGTAAACATATCGTTCTTTTCTTTCATCCGTTTTATATTCGTTATTTGATGGTACGTTACTTGATAATACGATTTATAAACGGCCGAGGCCGGAATACCAATAAGCCAAAACGAGTCAATTCAAGCATTACGAAATAGAAACTCCATTGACCCACTCGGCCAAGAGGAAGCAGGGCCGAGAGGCAGGGGAGCATGGTTAGAGTAACCCATACGAATGAAACACGAAATCAAAGGCGCAGGGCATGAGATCAAGCAAAAGGGTACAAACGATGGATATGAATAGAAAAGCTAACAGAGGAGCAACATGTGTTAGGCAAGCGATGGACCAACGTTCTTACCTTACTCTGATCGAAACACTAAACTGCTGCAAGGCTAAAACGGAATCTCCTCAAACACACCCCCTAATCACAAAATAACAAGATTGAATTATAAATCAATCGACACCATAACTCCATCACAACACAGCCAACCAACAACAAGGTCACTACAACTCAGGTTTTCGACATCCAAACGGACTCGCAATTACACCAAATTCGCACCACACCATCCTAACCTTACTAGCTACACAATCTCATCAATTAAACACCAATTCAACAACAATAACGCCCAAAATACACAAAAATCAGAAGTGGGCAGTGAGAATTAACCTCATTCAAAACACTATCAATTGCTCCTAAAACGGTACTACAACATCCCTAATCCATAACGAACCCCTCCTCCAAAAATCAAGCAATTCCACAAACAAAATCAGCCATAATCAACACAAACCCCAAATCGAAAAACCCCTAAATTCGAAAATCATAGCTCACAAACTATACCCATCACAAGCACGATTAAACCCCAAAACAATCAACTAAAACAACCCAATCGTACTCTAAACATTAACTCAACCTAAATCGAAAACCCAATTAAATCAATTGTAGAAAGTTTGAGGGACTTACCACTCTTGATTGAAACCAAGAGAGAGAGGACGGTAGGGGAATAGGCGAGGGTGGCTGTGTGGCGGCGAAGGCGGTGGCACGGCGTGGTTCGCGGGGAAGGGGTCGCGCGCGCTCCCCTGTTCTTCTCTCCTTCTCTTTTCTTTCCTCTTTCTCCTTTTCTTTCTCTGCTGCGCCGCGTGAGGATGAGTGCTGAGTGTTTTTTTTTATTTTTTTTTTTTTTATTTTTTTTTTTTATATATATATATTGTGGGGAGGGAGGGTTTAATAAGGGCAGTTTGGTAATTTTGCTATCTAAATTCCTAATTAGGAAAACGACCCAAAAAGGAAAGTGACTCTAAATTCCCAAAAATAGAAACTCGTAACTCTAAAATGAATTTCTCCCAACGATTTTAATAATTTAGAAGTCCCAAAAATATGGGGTGTTACAGTCTTGCCCCCTTAAACAAAGATTCGTCCCGAATCTTTAAACCCACTCCTCAAGATTTCATCCTCAACCAGCAACGTTAATCAAAAGTAGAGTAAGTATCACGAGGTAAGAGGTTTGTGAGTGAAAGTTGAAACGGCGGACAACAAACACACAACGCTTTCAGCACAGATCGAGATTAAGTAGCAAGTAATAACATTAAATAACAAGTAATAACATAGGACATTGCGTCAGGAAGAGGGAAAACGAGGCGCGCGGGCTCTCGTCCCCCTTAAAACAAAGGTTCGTCCCGAACCGAGGGTACCTTAATCGAAAAGATGAGGATACTTCTCACGCATAACTGATTCCACTTCCCATGTTGCTTCCTCAATGTTGTTATTGCACCACAAAACTTTGACCATATTAGTCTCAGTACGCCTAGTTTTGCGCACCTTGGTGTCTAGGATTTTCAACGGTGCCTCTTCATATGTCATAGTTTCATCCAACTCGATGGTTTCTGGGTCCAATACATGGGACGGGTCGCTGACATAGCGTCTGAGTTGTGACACGTGAAACACATTATGGACCTTATCAAGGTTCGCAGGCAAGTTTAACTCGTAAGCTAGTTCCCCAACTCGTTTAGTCACCTTATAGGGTCCAATGAATTTGGGACTCAGTTTTCCTTTCTTCCCGAACCGCATCACGCCTCTGGTAGGCGATACGCGTAAGAGAACCATATCACCCACGCCGAACTCAATGTGGCTGCGTGTCTTGTCAGCATAGCTCTTTTGTCTGTCCTGTGCAGCCCTGAGCCTTTCCTGAATCAGCTTGACCTGATCTGTCATTTCCTGAATGTAGTCTAGACCCAAGACCATTGTTTCACTTATATCATTCCAACAGATTGGACTCCTGCACTTTCTGCCATATAAAGCCTCATATGGTGCCATCTTTATCGAGGCTTGATAGCTGTTGTTGTAGGAGAACTCGATCAAATCCAACTTATCCTCCCATCCGCCTTGATACTGTAAGGTACAAGCTCTTAACATATCCTCCAAGGTCTGATTTGTCCTCTCAGTTTGGCCGTCAGTGGCCGGGTGAAATGCGGTACTCATGAGAAGTTTCGTTCCCAAAGCCTCTTGTAACTTCTTCCAGAATCGAGAAACGAAGCGCGCATCGCGATCAGACACGATCTCTTGTGGTGTACCGTGAAGTCGTAACACATGGTGTATATAGGCGTCGGCTAACTGTTTCTTTTTCCAAGTGTCCCTCATTGGTACAAAATGTGCGCACTTTGTCAGTCTATCTACGATCACCCAAATCATATTGTTTCCCTTCTGTGTCCTAGGCAACCCTGCAATGAAATCCATGGATATGGAACTCCATTTCCATTCCAGTACCGGTAAAGGTTGTAATTTGCCTTGAGGTCTCTTGTGCTCACTCTTAACCTTTTGACAAACCAAGCACCTAGATACGAAGTCAGCCACATCCTTCTTCATTCCAGACCACCAGAACACCTTTCTCAAATCCTGGTACATCTTATCACCTCCTGGATGCACTGAATATTTGCTAGCATGAGCTTCGCTCAGAATTTTGTTCTTTAGTGTAGTGTCACTAGGTATGCAGACTCTGCCCAGAAATCGGATGATGCCATCACCACCCTTCTTGAACAATTCAGGCTCCCTCGCCAATTTATCCATTAACGACGTATCTGCCAGTTGTAGCTCTTTTATCTCGCCTAAGACGTCGTCTCCAACGGCTGTGGTTCCTGATGTCGCTCCTGGTTCAGTCAGCTGAACTCCGAAGTTGAGGAATTCGTCTCTTAGCCTCTCCCTTTGGACTACCAATTGAACCGTGTGTAGAGACTTCCTACTCAAAGCGTCCGCCACGACGTTAGCTTTTCCTTCATGATACTGTATTTCCATATCGTAGTCCTTGATCAATTCCAACCATCTCCTCTGCTTATTATTCAATTCCTTCTGAGTAAATATGTACTTTAAGCTCTTGTGGTCGGAAAAGATCTTAAACGTCACCCCAAATAGGTAATGTCTCCAAAGCTTTAGGGCAAAAATCACGGCAGCTAGCTCCAAATCGTGGGTCGGGTAGTTCTCCTCGTAACTTTTGAGTTGTCTAGACGCATAGGCAATTACTCGTCTGTTCTGCATGAGTACACAACCCAAACCATTCTTTGAAGCGTCAGTATACACTTCATAAGGTATGTTTTCATCAGGTAGTGACAAGACTGGGGCTGTGGTTAACCTGTCCTTTAGAGTTTGAAAGGCTTTCTCACACGACTCATCCCATTTATACTTGGTGGTTTTCTTCATCAGTGTGGTCATTGGTTTAGCAATCTTAGAGAAATCCTTGACAAACCTTCTATAGTAGCCTGCGAGTCCCAAAAAGCTTCTGATTTCCGTCACATTTTTGGGTGTTGACCAGTCTTTCACCGCTTTTATCTTGGCTGGGTCCACGGCCACTCCATCCTTAGATATCACATGTCCCAAAAACGCTACTTTATCCAACCAGAACTCGCATTTCGAGAATTTACCATACAATTGCTTATCTCTCAAAATCTCCAGGACAGTCCTTAGATGTTTCGTGTGCTCTTCGTCACTCTTAGAGTATATCAGAATGTCGTCGATGAACACGACTACGAATTTGTCCAAATATGGTCTGAAAGTGCGATTCATCAAATCCATAAACACGACTGGAGCATTAGTCAACCCAAAGGGCATCACTGTGAACTCATAGTGCCCATATCTCGTGGAGAATGCGGTCTTCGGTACGTCCTCGTCAGCTACTTCCATTTGATAGTACCCAGACCGTAAATCAATTTTTGAGAACACGCTGGCGCTCTTCAGCTGGTCGAATAGGTCATCAATCCTGGGTAAGGGGTATCTATTCTTAATCGTTACGTTATTCAGTTCCCTGTAGTCTATGCATAATCGCATGGACCCATCCTTCTTTCTTACAAAAAGCACGGGTGCTCCCCAAGGCGATACACTCGGCCTCACATATCCTTTTTCCACCAACTCATCCAGTTGCTTCTTCAATTCCTGCATTTCTACCGGTGCCATTCGGTAGGGTGACTTTGCTATAGGGCCCGTCCCCGGAACTAAGTCAATCTTGAATTCGACCTCTCTTTTTGGGGGCATCCCCGGAATCTCCTCAGGAAAGACATCGGGATACTCATTGACAATGGGGATGTAATACTACGAAATTTGGAAAGTGAATTATGGAGTTGGTTTGTCCCACATTGGGAAAATAAGGCTCATATGATCAGTTTATAATAGATTCCTACCATCATACTACCAACAAGGCCTTCACCTTTTAGAGCCCGGAGAGGATATATGGGCCTAAAGGGTGACTTCCCATCTTATTGGGTTGTGTTGCGACGGACGGTGGATCGGGCTGTTACAGGGGACATCACACAAATCGGGGTATTCGACCCTAGTGTCCCGTACATGGCACAAGAATAGAGGTTCACCTTTAGCTATCTGTTTCTTCAGGTTCATGGCAGATACAAACTTAATCCTCGGTCCTTTGGGCAGTACACGATAGGATACTCGGGTATTCTTTTGTCCACGAAGTGTAACTTTCCCTAACCAGCAGTCTATCCTAGCTTTATATCTACCCATCCAATCCATCCCCAAAATCACATCAAAGTAGGGTAGGGGAAAAACTATTAAGTTAGACTTAAACTCATGTCCACAAATCACCACAGGCACATCTTTAAACTGACTCTTACACAAAACACTGGATCCATTAGGCATAGAAAACTCAAATTCTACTTCCGAGCCATCATTAAGTCCACATTTCCCCACAATTCTATCGGCAATAAATGAATGATATGCACCACTATCAAATAAAACATTAGCGAGAACAGAGTTAACAGGGAATTTACCCGAAACAACGTCCGCGTTGTCAGCATCTTCCTGGTTCATGACATACAGTTGCCCCGTAGGCTTTCTCCCGGGGGTGGTCACACTGGCCGACCCTGCTGGTCTAGCCTGGGTAGCGGATGCAGTTCCCTTAGTCGGTGTTGGGTTCCTATAGGTGTTGTTTGATCCCGCATACCCACTTTGAGCTCTGAAATTCTGAAATCGATTCGGTGCCACTGGTGGTTTTCCGGCGATTTTGGAGTAACACTCAGCAGCTTTGTGTCCCAGTTTACCACAATGGTAGCAAGTGATTCTATCGCCAGTGCAGGTCTTTCAGGGGTGGTATTTTTGACATTTCTTGCAGGAATTATTCGGGGTCGCACTCGAACTCTGAGCCCTGTTGGCAGGGAAGGACTTGAACCCTAAATTTCCGGTGTTGGCAGACTGTGTAGTCCCCCTAGAGTTATTGAAATTTCCCCTCTTATTCGGTATGTTCATCAGATCAAAAGGGGTTTCCTTCCTTTTCCCTCCGACTTCCAGGCTCATACACTCCATATTCCGCTCTACTGTAGTGGCTCTCTCATAAATTTCCTTTACTGAGTGAAAACGCTCAGAGACAAACCATCCCTTGATACTCCAAAGCAGCTTTTTCCTGAAACAAGTGGCTCTTGCTACCTCAGTCGGAGTTACACTCTCTGCGAATCTGCTCAGTTCTTCAAATCGCTCATAGAAATCCTTCACAGACATTCCCTCTGTCTGCTGGAGTGCCTCGAATTCAGCGACCTTCTGTTCCTTCAAATGTTCAGGGAAAAATTCTTCTTCCAGAATTTTTTTAAAGATCGCCCAACCTCTCCTATGCTCAATCACACTCCCATCGGCCAGCTTCTCCAGCACTGGCTTGAAAAACTCCTCATGAATTCTCATCCACCAACGACCAGCTACCTCCTTAAGGAAAAAGGCAGCAATCTTAACTTTGAATGGCTCAGGGCAGCCAACAGTCATAAAAATCCTCTCCATATCCTCCAACCATTCCAATAATAGGCTAGGGTCTCCTCTCCCAGTGAAATTGAGAGGTTTCTTCTTCTGTACGGCGTCCGACATTTTTGCTAACAGCATCTCATCCACGTTACCTCCATTATTACCATTATTTCCAGCATTGTTAATGTCGTTTCCGTGGTTCCCATTGTTTCCAACGTTACCCTGGTCCCCATTATTACCTTGGTTACCTTCGTTGTTCTGATTCCCGTTGTTGCCCTGGTTACCGTTATTACCTTGATCACCATTGTTAACCTGGTTGCCATTGTTACCCTGGTTACCATTGATATTCTGCATGTTGTTGGCCATCTGGGCTATAGCCTGCATCATAGCCTGTTGCTGTTCCGCCAATTGAGCTAGGACGGCGGCTACGTCAGGACCAACATTGTTTCCGCGCACCATTTTCTATAAGGTAATAACGTTTGAATTAGACGTGACCCAACTCAAATTAGTTGCTGAGGTCCACACCGAATTCACAAGAATAGACAAGCATTGAAATACGTTGACAGTTCAAGGACAACAAATGAAAATCAAGCGACAAACGAGTATCGTAAATCGATGAACGACGTTTTTTTTTTTTTTTTTTTTGGGAGCACGAGTCGTGGATACTGTAGCACGAGTCGTGTCCGGATCAGGAGTATCCGCGCGAGGGCATGTGTCGTACTGCTCTCGTTTGAGCCAAGTAACGCAATTTCAAACAATTAAAACAAGTCACAATCAAACCGAAGTACACAAATAGCATCTAATTAATCAATCTTACTAAATAGTCGTATAATCATAATGCTGCCGGGGTATTGTCCCCAATTAGAACGAATATAACAAGTAATTTGTCTAAAGATTTGCAAATTACATGTAACACCCCATATTTTTGGGACTTCTAAATTATTAAAGTCGTCGGGAGAAATTCATTTTAGGAGTTACAAGTTTCGATTTTTGGAAATTTAGAGTCACTTTCCTATTTGGAGTCGATTTCCTAATTGGGTAACTAATAGGTGAAATTACCTTTCTACCCTTACTAACCCTCCCTCACCAATATAAAAAAACAAAAGACAAAAGATAAAAAAAAAAACAAAAAAAAAAACACATCACACGTAGAAACAGAGAAAGGAAAAGAAAAGAAGGAAAAAGAAAAGAGGAGAAGAAGAAGAAGAAGAAGAGAAGGAGCCGCGCAATTCTCGCTAACCTCCACCGCGCGTCACCAGTCACCGCCGTCGATGCTGCCCACGTCGCCTATTCCCCCACCCGTCCTCTCTCTCTCTTGATTTCAATCAAGAGTAGTAAGTTTCCTCATCTTTTTTTCTATAATTATATGAATTGGGTTTTCGAATTTGAGTCAAATTGAAGATTAGAACTCGATTGGGTTAGTTAGCTTGTTGTTTTAAGGCTATAATGGTGATTGTGGTGATTTTAATTAATGGGCTACGATTTTCGAATTTGGGGGTTTTTCGAATTGGGGTTTATGTTAATTATGGTTGATTTTGTTTATGGAATTGGTTGATTTTTGGAGGAGGGCTTTGTTATGAATTAGGGATGCTGTAGTACCGTTTTAGGAGCGTTTGATAATGATTTGAATGAGGTTTATACCTACTGCCCGCTTCTGATTTTTATGTATTTTGGGCGTTATTGTTGTTGAATTGGTGTTTAATTGATGAGATTGTATAGCTAGTATGGTTAGGATGGTGTGATGCGAATTTGGTGGGATTGTGAGTTCATTTGGATGTCGAAACGTGAGTTGTCGTGACCTTATCGTTGTTGGTTGATTGTTTTGTGATGGAATTACGATGGTGATTGGTTAGTAATTCAATCTTATAATTTTGTGATTAGGGGGTGTGTTTGAGGAAGTTCCGTTCTAGTTTGGAGCAGTTAGTATTTCGTTCAGAGTAAGGTAAGAACGTTGATCAAACACTTGAACTTCACATACTACTATCATACTGATGGTGATTCGATTCTTACCCCTTTGTTACCATGTTTATTGTATTTGATTTCCCTACTTACCATTATTCGTCGGACATAACACACTTGCTTGACCTTGCCTCCCCTAAGGCCCTTCGGCCCTGTTGTTACTCGGCCACTCGGCTTCTCGATCGAGTGGTGTGTTTCCTTGATAATCTTGAATCGTTATTCGTTTGTATTGAATCGTTGACTCCGGCTACGGCCGTTTATAAATTGTATCATCGAATAATGTACCATCGAATAATGAATATAAAACGGATGAAAGAAAAGAACGATATGATTACCACCTAGAGTGAATGTGATGCGGCACGGACCGATCACTGTTTATACCTCTGATCAAGGTACTGTTCGGTCGGAGTAGCTACCGACTGCCTATTAGGCTTTCCTCCTAGAGGTACGCATCCTACTGGATCTCTAGCGAGGGGTGTGCACATTTTAAGTCTTTAGGAATCGTTTAAATGTACTCTAGCTCGCGCCGGTTCGAGATTGTGGTGGCTGCGGGGTAGGAGCCCAGCCGTGTATGTTTGGCAAGACCGTTTGTCTCGTCAGCGATACGTGACTATCGCACTGCCGTGTCCTGATGGTACTCTGTATTCATTACTATATCCAATGCTTATTATTTGTTAGCTACGCGCCTCAAGGCGCGTATCTTTGTTTCTCTGCTTTATGTTTCTTACTCAGCCTGTGCTGACGTTCTGTTTTCTGGTTTGTTCCCTACCGTGTTCTGGGGCCTATGTCATTCTTCGATGGCATAGTTGACAGGTCTTGATGATGTGGATGCTTGCTAGAGGAATTCATTTGCATGCCGGGAACTTTTCATAAACATTATTTAGACATGGATTATATTTGGTTTTGTAATTTAAATTTCAGTTTTGAGAACTGTAGTTCGACATTCTAAGTCTCCCGCTGTCGTCTTTTCGTTTGTTCGAATTTATTAAGTTGTAATTGAATTTCAAGCCTAGCAGTTGACTCGGTAGTCAACTGCGGCGTAACAATTCTATAATATTTCCTCATTTATCATTGCGAAAATTTAGGGTTGTTACATTACACTTTATTGACGTAACTAAATCTATAATCTATTGAATTCTAACATATAGTCTCCCAATCTTGTGGGTCAGGACCCAAGCGCCTCCTAAGGTGTTTCAAATATCATTTGATCCTTCTCCCTCCTCAGGAAGTTCGTCAGATTCAAAAGGCTCTTCACTATCACCCTCGGGCGCGCCATTCATCCTATTAGATGCAGGATCAGGATTATTCCCATCTCCCAAATCATTTGCAGTTCCCCCGTTTCCTCCACCCTCTTCACCTCTATCAACAGATAAATGGGCATTCTCCTGTACTTGTCCTACCTCTCCATCAGGGATGTCATCTAGTATGTCTCGGCGCCTCGCTCTGACGCACTTCTTCTTCCTAGAGGTTCGGTAGATGTCAGCCCTTAAAGTCACAGGTGAGCCTGGTGGTGAAGGAATATAGTAGCGATGTCCAGCCTTAATCCTTTTATTATCGAGATGTACAACCAACTCTTTTGCTTCCCTCTCCTCAGCCCTATCTTTATAAATGTTATAGGGGTTTGGGTAAGGGTAATGCGGATTAATAGTTGCGTCCACTAAATATTCAGGTAACTCTTTGAAATCACGCTCCAGATTCCTATAGAGTAGGTCCTCATATTCTAATATTGTTTTTAGTTTTTCCATTGTCAAGGTGGTTCCTGAATCAGTGGTTAGGTAGCGTTTATCACCAAAATGGCAAGCAAAGTAGGTCATTCTCTCAAGTCGGTTACGGATATGATCCCATCGTGCTTGGTCCCTCAGATTAATCATGACCACAAACATTTTCACTTCCTCGTCCAGCGCCCAATCATGCGTTTCACTGGCCAACTGCAGATATCTCCAATTCTGTCAACAAATTCTGAAACGGTCTCACCCCATCCCATGGGTTCATAAAACAGTCCGGGGTTTAGAGCTATCGCATCAGTCCTAGTTTCGCCCGTAGGGTCGCCGTTCACTCCATCTTTCCCAAACATCCAGGTATATCCCATCGGATCGGAAATCATCTGTCAATTACCATTAAATAAGAAAACAAACAGTAAGTCGTTGATCATTAAAGAAGCTCACAATTCATCCAGTAAGTCGTCAACCTAAGTTTGGTTAATCAGCACTTCCAAGGGTTTGTAAGTCACAGACTGTCATTTAGCACTTAGCAATTAGCATGCGTATGAATGCACCCAACTCATCCCTTTTTTTTTTTTTTTTTTTGAAAAACCTTATTTAACACAAGTTTTGAAAACTTTTGTAGACTCGACAAATCAGAACCTAACGCTCTGATACCAACTTTAACAACCCTAAATTTTCGCAATGATAAATGAGGAAATTATTATACGATTGTTACGCCGCAGTTGACTACCGAGTCAACTGCTAGGCTTGAAATTCAATTACAACTTAACAAATTCGAACAAACGAAAAGACGACAGCGGAAGAATTAGAGTGTCGAACTACAGTTCTCAAAACTGAATTTAAATTACAAAACAAAATGTAATCCATATCAAAATAATGTTTAGGAAAAATTCCCGGCATGCAAATGAACTCCCCTAGCAAGCATCCACATCAACAAGACCCGTAAACTATGCTATCGAAGAATGACATAGGCCCCAGAATACGGTAGGGAACAAACCAGAAACAGAACGTCAGCACAGGCTGAGTAAGAAACATAAAGCAGAGAAACAAAGATACGCGCCTTGAGGCGCGTAGCTAACAAATAATAAGCATTGGACATAATAGTGAATACAGAGTACCATCGGAAAACAACAGTGCGATAGTCACGTATCGCTGACAAGACAAACGGTCTTGTCTATCATACACGGCTGGGCTCCTACCCCACAGCCACCACAATCTCGAACCGGCGCGAGCTAGAGTACATATAAACGATTCCTAAAGACTTAAAATGTGCACACCCCTCGCTAGAGATCCAGTAGGTTGCGTACCTCTAGGAGGAAAGCCTAATAGGCAGTCGGTAGCTACTCCGACCGAAACAGTACCTTGATCAGAGGTATAAACAGTGATCGGTCCGTGCCGCATCACATTCACTCTACGTGGTAAACATATCGTTCTTTTCTTTCATCCGTTTTATATTCGTTATTTGATGGTACGTTACTTGATAATACGATTTATAAACGGCCGAGGCCGGAATACCAATAAGCCAAAACGAGTCAATTCAAGCATTACGAAATAGAAACTCCATTGACCCACTCGGCCAAGAGGAAGCAGGGCCGAGAGGCAGGGGAGCATGGTTAGAGTAACCCATACGAATGAAACACGAAATCAAAGGCGCAGGGCATGAGATCAAGCAAAAGGGTACAAACGATGGATATGAATAGAAAAGCCAACAGAGGAGCAACATGTGTTAGGCAAGCGATGGACCAACGTTCTTACCTTACTCTGATCGAAACACTAAACTGCTGCAAGGCTAAAACGGAATCTCCTCAAACACACCCCCTAATCACAAAATAACAAGATTGAATTATAAATCAATCGACACCATAACTCCAACACAACACAGCCAACCAACAACAAGGTCACTACAACTCACGTTTTCGACATCCAAACGGACTCGCAATTACACCAAATTCGCACCACACCATCCTAACCTTACTAGCTACACAATCTCATCAATTAAACACCAATTCAACAACAATAACGCCCAAAATACACAAAAATCAGAAGTGGGCAGTGAGAATTAACCTCATTCAAAACACTATCAATTGCTCCTAAAACGGTACTACAACATCCCTAATCCATAACGAACCCCTCCTCCAAAAATCAAGCAATTCCACAAACAAAATCAGCCATAATCAACACAAACCCCAAATCGAAAAACCCCTAAATTCGAAAATCATAGCTCACAAACTATACCCATCACAAGCACGATTAAACCCCAAAACAATCAACTAAAACAACCCAATCGTACTCTAAACATTAACTCAACCTAAATCGAAAACCCAATTAAATCAATTGTAGAAAGTTTGAGGGACTTACCACTCTTGATTGAAACCAAGAGAGAGAGGACGGTAGGGGAATAGGCGAGGGTGGCTGTGTGGCGGCGAAGGCGGTGGCACGACGTGGTTCGCGGGGAAGGGGTCGCGCGCGCTCCTCTGTTCTCCTCTCCTTCTCTTTTCTTTCCTCTTTCTCCTTTTCTTTCTCTGCTGCGCCGCGTGAGGATGAGTGCCGAGTGTTTTTTTTTTTTTTTTTTTTATATATATATTGTGGGGAGGGAGGGTTTAATAAGGGCAGTTTGGTAATTTTGCTATCTAAATTCCTAATTAGGAAAACGACCCAAAAAGGAAAGTGACTCTAAATTCCCAAAAATAGAAACTCGTAACTCTAAAATGAATTTCTCCCGACGATTTTAATAATTTAGAAGTCCCAAAAATATGGGGTGTTACAACGAGCGTTATTTAGTGGAGGTGTCATCATGTGTACGCTTTTGTGTCATTGTTTGGACAATAGGTGTCATAGGACGGAGGTCTCATTGTATGGACACTCTTGCGTTATTGTATAGACGGTGGGTGTCATTGTATGGAGGTGTACTTGAAAAGAAAGAGGCTTGGAGTAATTGTTTTTATATTGTGGGGGGATTGTACTTGGAAAGGGAGATGCTTAGAGTCCTATTTTAATCAATCTTAACTTGCCTTCATCTTAATTTTGAACCATCAAATATGCACGTATGTATTAGACCTACTATATATGGAACCTGAATGTAGGATCAATGAAATCATATTTTTGGCTTAGTTCTAATTTTGTGTCTTATTCTTCAGGTTAACTTTAGACTTTCAGTGTCGTTTTTGGGTTGGGGTGGTGGTTGTTGTGGTGTGGTCGCATTGTTGGAGGTGTAGCAATTTGGTGATAGTTGGCGATATTTCTATGATCTCTGAAGTTTAGAGGAAAAGTCGTGGGTATGACTGTTCATTATTGATGTTTGTATGGGTGAACTTTTTAGTTCTTGATTGGTGCTCCTAGATATTTTGGTGTGTTTGTTGTTTTTGCTTCTCCATCATGGTAATGTTTATTTCGAGATCTTTTATTGTTGTGTCTTAAACTCAATAGTCTACTAGCTCAATTGGTAGAGCTCCGTCCATTTGGCGGAAGGTGTATGTAACAGCCCGATCCATCATACGTCGCAACACAACCCAATAAGATGGGTAGTCACCCTTAGGCCCATATATCCTCACGTGGGCTCTAAAAGGTGAAGGCCTCGTTGGTAGTATGATGGTAGGAATCTATTATAAACTGATCATATGAGCTTTATTTTCCCAATGTGGGACAAACCAACTCCATAAACCACTTTCCATATTCCGTAGTGTTACAAACTCCCCCACTTAAAGACCGCAACGTCCCCGTTGCGCCTCGACCAAACCATACCAACATTAACACAGGTCCAAGATCTCCCCCGCTAGACGGCTGGCCTGGGCCTTGCCCCAGCACCCAGCACGTGGTCGCAGGGTTGCTCTGATACCATCTGTAACAGCCCGATCCATCATACGTCGCAACACAACCCAATAAGATGGGTAGTCACCCTTAGGCCCATATATCGGTAGGAATCTATTATAAAATGATCATATGAGCTTTATTTTCCCAATGTGGGACAAACCAACTCCATAAACCACTTTCCATATTCCGTAGTGTTACAAACTCCCCCACTTAAAGACCGCAACGTCCCCGTTGCGCCTCGACCAAACCATACCAACATTAACACAGGTCCAAGATCTCCCCCGCTAGACGGCTGGCCTGGGCCTTGCCCCAGCACCCAGCACGTGGTCGCAGGGTTGCTCTGATACCATCTGTAACAGCCCGATCCATCATACGTCGCAACACAACCCAATAAGATGGGTAGTCACCCTTAGGCCCATATATCCTCACGTGGGCTCTAAAAGGTGAAGGCCTCGTTGGTAGTATGATGGTAGGAATCTATTATAAACTGATCATATGAGCTTTATTTTCCCAATGTGGGACAAACCAACTCCATAAACCACTTTCCATATTCCGTAGTGTTACAGTGTAGGTTCGATTCCTATGTAGACTGCAATAAGCTTGTATTGCTGTGTTTTTGCTTCTTCATCATGGTAAAATTCAATGAACAAGCAATCTATATGATGTTTTTCGGACATATTGATCAGACAGCTAACAACAATTTCTTTAACTTTCTGTACCAAAAAAAAAAAATCTTTAACTTTCAAACACCAAGCAGTCACTAGCCAAGCCTCCTTGTCATATTATAGCCTACATGGGAGTTGAACCCACACCTTGTGCATTGCACACGCTCTACCAGTTTGAGCTAATCGGCTTTGAGAAGAAATAAGACATTACTTAATCTGTAGTCCTCTATTTCATCATCCTCATTTCTCACTGCTCAAAAGACTATTTCCAATATGTCATCCTAATCTCTTTCAATATCCTTAGGATCACAAGTCAGGCGCATAATCATGATTAGCGCAACCCCATGGACTAATTATCCCGATAATAATCACCATTTAATCAAACTAAGTAACATCTTAGCCACTTAATTAGGATTACTGACTTACCATAAAATGAAAGGCCAAAGGGCAGAGTCAAGGACAAGTACTCACACAATATCAAAGAATAACACAATCTGCAGGCCTTTGTGCTGTACTAACTGCAGAACCAGTGTCTCATCATCAGTAGAAGGTGGGATTTCAAGGAGGTCAGACCGTTGTGCGCCAATCTCTAGCCTTGCACATTATCTGGTTCAAGAAAGATTAGACCAGGCCAGATGATCAAAGAAAGCCAAGTAGAACAAGCCAAAAGATTAATGGAGGCAATAAAACGGAAGCAAAAAAGCGCAGTACAGAACACTGCTGGTAGCAGTTGTAGTAGCAGCACTAGCAGAGGAGAATGTAATACCCCGGATTTCAGAGGAGATCCCTGAAAGATTAAGGGCTCATATGAGGTGTTTAAAAGGAATGATAGTGCTACTCATACAAACAAAGTCGACTTTCCTTTTAGGAAGCCCATGTGATAAGAACTCCAAAGTTAAGCGTGCTTGACTGGGAGTAATTTCAGGATGGGTGACCTCCTGGGAAGTTTCCCAGGGTGCGCACGAGTGAGGTCAAAGTGCGACGGAAGGACCCGTGTTGGTCTGTGAGGTCAGCCCACAGTCTGGCAAGCTGCCATAGGTGACTACTCTCGGCTCAGGCGCTGAGTCGGGGTGTTACAAATGGTATCAGAGCAACCCTGCGACCGCGGGTTGATCTTGTGGTCAGGAGAGCCCAGGTCAGCAGCCTAGCGGGGGAAAGATCCTGGAGCTAGACTATGGTTGGCTGCCATTCGCAACGAGGACGTTGCTTTCTTAAGAGGGGGTGAATGTAATACCCCGGATTTCAGAGGAGATCCCTGAGAGATTAAGGGCTCATACGAGGTGCTTAAGAAGATTGATAGTGCTACTCATACCAACAAAGTCGACTTTCCTTTTAGGAATCCCATGTGATAAGAACTCCATCGTTAAGCGTGCTTGACTGGGAGTAATTTCAGGATGGGTGACCTCCTGGGAAGTTTCCCAGGGTGCGCACGAGTGAGGTCAAAGTGCGCCGGAAGGACCCGTGTTGGTCTGTGAGGTCAGCCCACAGCCTGGCAAGCTGCCATAGGTGACTACTCTCGGCTCAGGCGATGAGCCGGGGTGTTACATTACCCCACCATATATTGGTTTTTGGTCCAAAGCAAAGTCCAAGATCACACTGTAACGGAGGGAGTATATTTATTCGTTAAAACAAAATAATGAACATGAAAATTTGTCTAGCTAGAGTGCAATTTACCTATAGGTTATGAATAGATCGATTAATTCCAATAAGATCTTTCTCTCAGTCATTATAAGAGTGCAATTTATACTTCTTAAGAAGCATGTTCTATAACTTCAAAAAAAATAAAAAAAATTGTTCTAATCAGCCAAATTAATTAAACAAAGGGCCAAACAATAAAAGCTAATAAGCAAAATTGTTGTCATCCTGCTCGTAGGAGCTTGAACCAGCTGATCTATGTCTTAGAAGTTAGAACTAATGACGAATCAATTACAACTTATACAAATTGTGATACAATAGTATATATACTTCTTGTTTATTTTATAAAACTCATTAGACCCTCGGCATGCAGTGGCTATGGACGATTCAAAATGTGAATTTTAAGAAGTACGTGCATTGGAGAAACTTATTACAGACTCTCATTGGACATGGAAAACATTAGACACAATTATGACATTTTACTTACTCAAATTGGGCTTCGTATATCATTACCTTTTGGTAGGAGTAGGATAAATGCAATCTCTTTCTGTACATGATTAGAATAGATCTACCATTGTGAAATTTTTCAGTAGTATCATAATAGATATTGAATTCTCCCCGAGTAGTAGGATTAGACTGTGTAATATAATGAAGTCTCCTTTGGGTACGATTAGAACATAATGAACTGTATCTTTGCGTAGGATTAGAATAGGTATGTAGATAGTTTAGAAATCGATCGCGAGCTGTCTTGTTATTATGTGAGGTACGTAAGAGTGACGTGATTTTGGTTTACAATTAGAATACACTAAATTTATCTTCACGTAGGATTAGAATTTAGAATTGGTCGATAACTTAGAAATCAACCTGTCTTGTTAATATTTGAGGTATGCAAGAATGACGTGATTTTGGTTTAGTAACAAATTATATACTTTGGCTTAATTATTGATACAATGATGGATTTGTGATCAGCATTTTCTTTAATTAATTCTTCTTCTTTAATTTGATATTATTATTGTAAAGCTACTTCATTGTACCACACAAAAATTAAAGTTAGATACCAATACTACGATAATTGGACAGTAAGATTACCATAAACTTGTAACAACAACGAAAACCAATTTTCATAAGCGACAATGTATACGCAATGCATAATTACATACATAAAGAGTACAAAAAAAAAAAAAGGAAAATGAAATTTTACGTTAAAAGCAAAGCATGCATGGATATTTATAGGTTTAGATATAGGTGTTACTTCCCACCCGGTACAATTTAACTTGTATTAGTAAAACTCGGTTAGCATTGGAGTAGAATTTGATACCTTGCTTGTAACGATTTGATAGGACTCACACATATTATGGACAATTTCAGTATTTCACTCTAATTTCCTTAAAACCATGGACTCTCTCACAAAGCAAGAAAATTAAATAAAATCTTGTGGTTAATCCAAAAAATAAACTTTAAACGTAGGCTCATGAAATTATTCAGCTTATATATAATAATAATATGTATGTAATGTAATGCTACAATTGTTCATCTCCTAATATTATACAAATTTTCAATTAACCTTAACCTAAACTTCTACAATCCTACAATAGTTGGACTCTCTCTATGAGCTCCAAAACCTTAACTTTCGACGTAGGCCCCTGAAAAATCTCTCCTTTATTATTATGTATTGATTGATTTGAGTTATTAAAGTTATCGGAGTTAAGTCGGGGTTACGTGTTTATAGTTATTGGAGTTATTAAAGTTATTGGAGTTAGTAAAGTTATTGGAGTTATCAAAATTATTGGAGTTAAGTCGGACTCTAGATATAAACTCTAATTTATGCTTATTTTAAAAATAAAAAATAATAGTTATTGTGGTATTGTGTTGTTTATTCTACTTCTCACTTGCCACCTTTGTTAAGGTTTGGAAGAATTACATTTGAGCATTCTCCAAAAAAAGCATTTTTTAAAAGTGATTGGAATATCGCCAAAATAGTTGAACCATTTTTATTTTTATTTTTAATTTGTTATATTAAATGCGTATCTTATTTTTGTAGGATTTAAACTCATGGTTTATACTAATTTGGTGACATTAGAATAACACTTCTGAAAAAATATACATTAAAATAGATGCTATAATATATATAGACTTTTACATGCGCCTCATGGGCACACATTAGAAACCAGATGAACTATTTATTTTGTGGTATGAACAGAGTAGATAGTGAATTGTATTTTTGAGTAGGATATTTGATTAGGATAATGAATAGTGTCGAATCAGCACTATCCAATAAAAATTTGCAACCAAATCTTTGTCAGTGTATATGTATGCACACAGATAGAAAGTCTTGAAAGAGTTGGTATTATACTATATTAAATAGGATTAGATCACAATGAACTCTTTTCAATGCATGCTCGAGAAGAAACAAATTATAGTGATGATCATAATATTATCATAGTGATGATGCGAACAACTAAAATTTTAACACCCCCAAAAATTTTAAACACGTCCATAGAAAGTTTGGGAGCATTAGTATACCCATAACTAGAAGCATAGGCAATTAGGTAAGAATACAATCCTACTACTACAACTACAACTGTACAATTAATGCTACTATTGATACTACTCTAACTTAAATTTCTGGCCTATTCCTGTTATGTACTATTGGTGATCCACTAATTATTATTCAAGATCATACATAAAAATTTGATTCAAACATTAAGAACCTTTTACTACTCGACTACTACTACATACAACAACAACAACAACTACTACTACTACTACTACTACTACTACTACTACTAATTCTCCAATTTTTAATGTACGTAGTAGGATTGTTTTTTCGGACGACTATTACATACTCCCTCCGGTCCAGATTAAACTTCCCGCTGCCTTTTGTGCACCTCCAAAGGAAAGCTAATAAATAATTCTTAATAATTTATTTAGCAAATAAATTTAAAAGCTAGTTATAACCAACATCTTTATCTTGTCTCCATAATTATTCACTCGACAAAAAACGTAATATTTTGGAAATAGGAAAAACAAAGTCAAAACCTTAAAAAAGAGGATGGGAAGTTTAATCTGGACCGAAGGGAGTACTAATTTTACTCCTAACACTGCTATACTGCTAAAATTTCTACTCCTACTCTTACTACTATGTACTACTATTCGTCTATTCCTACTCTTCCATACTCTTGCTCATACGTACTCCTACGCCTACTACTACTACTACTACTACTAATGTTCTTATATGATGATACACTACGGTACATAAATATACATCTCCAGAACTTATTTAAAATCTAATTCTCTACTATTATTACTACTACAATTGCCCAATTTTCCAATACATTAGGAATGTCTCTTTACTACTACGTACTATTGCTGATCCTCTTGCTATCCCGCTACATACTCCTCCTACTCTGATCTTAATTACTCTTACGATTTTATTTATACTCCTATCTACTACAACTACTACTCCTATTCACTAATACTATTAAAAGTTACTGCGGGCCGGCTGATTGACTAACTATTTTTCAAGATCTATTATTTGATGAGTCGAGCATGCATAAAAATTTGATCCATCTCTAATAACCTTTTACTACTACTCTTCTTCTTCTACTATTCCCACCACTACTACTATTACCACTACAATTCTCCAATTTTCTAATACAGTAGAAATGTTTTCAAAAAATGAACTCTTTTTTAGTGTAGGAGTAAAATATAAGGATGAATAATAATAAACTACCCATAAGTAGGATTAGAATGACTCCCTGGTCTCTTTGTAGGTAGAGTTAGAGTTGATGAAGACCTACCCGATCCTATTCAATCCTTTATGAGATGACTTGGACGTTAAGACGTCAACTAATATACCTACCATAACTGAATCTACCAAAACACGTACATTTCCTAATACAACACGTATTCCAAAATTCCAGTGTTCCCCTAACTCTAAGAGATGAAAAACTAAACCTAAAGGTCTTAATGAGCTAACTACTGACAATAGCTAGGCATAATGTGCAAATAATAATGGACCAAGAGTCATAAGAACACATAAATAAATTGAAAACAGCGGTCTATGATAAAATCAATATTCCAATGGAGATGGTACATAACGTTTTAGAATCTACTCTTAAGTCTTAAGCTAAATTGTACTCTAAATTGATTTTCACATACATGAAAAAATCTAAGATTTCATTTAAAAAAAAAATTGTGGGATTTTTAGTTTCTACATGGATGGTACTGCTATTCCACGAATAAGATTATCAAGTTAAGACAATCATAATTTGAGTTAACTTACTGCATACCGTAGAAATTAACGATAAACCGTTAATCTGCAAAGAAAATTTTGACCATATAGCGCCCTATAGGAATAGACTTCGTACGTAAAATACAAAGACAATTATTTGGCAAATTAACCGTAGGACTATTGTTTTTGTAACCTTCAGCTTCATTACATTAAGGATGCTCAGTGATACAATGATATAATGGTGAGAATTTACGATTTTAGTATATTGTAGACCTAGTGTAATACATTGCTTTTTGATTTACAAAGTAAAATATCACTTGCATGCTCTTGGTCATGTTTCCACGCACGAAGTATACTACTCACCCTCAAGTTTTGCAGTCTTAATTTTTTTTTTTTTTTAATCATGCTTCAGCTTGTTCTTAACTTTGTAGTCTTTCAGGAATACAACTTGTTAATATATAAAGTCAATAATAATTGGGCTAAAATTAGATTTTACTCCTGCTCCTATTCCTACTACAAAATTCAACATGCTTCTACGACTACAACCCCTACTCTTACTACATACTATTACTACTACTACTACTATTACTACTTCTACTCCTAGAAATTGGTTAGAAACAATAATGGAGCAATCAGATTATACTACAACGCTGACCATCTAAGCCTAGGATTACAAAGAAAGTTTAGGAGAAATAGTGATTGATTTGCATCCGAAATTCTAATAAAAAAAAATAATGTTCAAACTTGCCCAATCAATATTTAGCAGCTTATTGTAGATTTGTAGCCACCTAAGTGTACATGACCAGGCATTATGATTGTGCATGTTGATTTGAGAATTCAACTATTTATACCTCACAGATTGTTTAACTTCGATTAGAATTATAAATATGGTAGGCCAGGATTAGGAAAATATACCCTCAATCTGCTAGGCTTATACAGTTTTGCAATAAATGGACTCTCTCTATTATGGTAGCCCAGGATTAGGAAAATATACCATAAACCTAAAGCTAAATACATAGGTAAATTAGAACATGCATACTTATAAATACATAGGTAGCCGGGTATGTATGTAGTATGTATATTTATTTATTATCTATATCCTAACATAAAGGTACAATTGTTCATCTCCTACTCTTATACAAATTCCCAATTGAAGTTCACCTAAATTTCTACAATCCTATAATTGTTGGACTCTCTCTATGAGCTCAAAAACCTAAACTTTCGACGTAGGCCCCTGAAAAATCTCTCCTTTATTATAATGTATTGATTGATTGATTTGAGTTATTAAAGTTATCGGAGTTAAGTCGTGGTTACGTGTTTATAGTATTTGGAGTTATTAAAGTTATTGGAGTTATCAAAGTTATTGGAGTTAAGTTGAAGTTACATATTTTAGTTAAATATTGTTAATTTTGAGTTGTAAAGTTATTGGAGTTATGTGATATACTCCCTCCGTTCCAGCTCAAACGCCCCATATTCCGTTTTGGGACGTCCCACCTCAAACACCCCATCTATTTTGGGACATATTTCTCTCTCCTACTTTTATTAAATTATCACATCTTCTCTCACATTATCTCTACTACTTTTATCAATCCCCACATTCTCTCTTCTCCTTTTTCCTAATATTACCCCACTCAACTTATTATATCAATTTTTCTTATTCCACTACAAAAAATGTCCGGGGCGTTTGAGCTGGGACGGAGGGAGTAGTTACTAGAGTTACGTAGCAACTAAAGTTATGAGAGTTAATGAAGTATCAAGATGTGTGGCTGAGATTACTTCTGACCTTCTGACATAACTTTACCTACCTATATAGGAAATCTATCAAATGAGAAGTATTAATTTCGTGAGAAGTAAGAAGTAATCTCAACCCTTCATCTTACCTTGATCTAGTGGCCTAAATTAAAAACTGAAATAAAATAAAAATAAAAATACCCACTCCCTTTACATTTTCTCTCTCCTCCCCAACCCCCCTTACCCAACCGAGACCACCCAGCCCCGCCGGAGGTTGTCGTCGACCACCACGACCACCGACCACGATCAAGCCACCGTGATCGGCGGGATACCACGACCTCCCCTCCCTCGTTCCCACACGCCGCCGGCCCCTTCCGTCTCCCCCATTTCCTCATTTTTCCACTTCGAAAATTGGAAGAGGGGCGGGGAACGTCGGGGGAGGGGCGGCGAACGTCATGCGAGAGGCAGAGAACGTCGGGAAAGGGGCGGCTGACGTCGGGGAGGGGCGGCGGATCATCGGTGAGGGTGGAATTCGTGGTGGTTTAAAATGAGTTTGAGGAGAGAGAATTGGTCGATTGGGGACGTGAAGTGGTCGGCGGGGGGATGGACCACCACCGATGGCCAGGAGGCAGGGCGGCGAGCATGGTGGTGCTGGTCGGCTTGATCGGGGTGGTGGTTGGTGAAGGTGGCTGGTGGTGGGAGGGAGGTGAGTGGTGGTGGTGGGTGGAAAGAGGAGGAGAGAGAAAAAAAATGTGGGTACATTTTTCAGTTTTTTTTTTTCTATTTTTTTTATATTATTAAAGTTGGAGTTACGTGTTTTAGTTAGTGGATTTAAGTTGGAGTTACGTGTATTGTTTAGTGGAGTTACGTATTTTAGTTAATGGAATTAAAGTGGAGTTAATGGAGTTACGTCTTTTAGTTAGTGATGTTATTGGAGTTACGTGTTTTAGTTAGTGGAGTTAAGTTGGAGTTACGTGTTTTGGTTAGTGGAGTTACGTGTTTTAGTTAATGGAGTTAAGGTGGAGTTACATGTTTTGGTTAGTGAAGTTAAATTAGAGTTACGCGTTTTGGTTAATGGAGTTACATTAGAGTTACGCTTTTTGGTTAATGAGTTAAATTGGAGTTACGTGTTTTGGTTGGTGGAGTTAAAGTGGAGTTACGTGTTTTAGTTGATGGAGTTAAGTTAGAGTTACGTGTTTTAGTTAGTGGAGTTATGCTAAAGTTAATGGAATTACGTTAAACTTGATGAAGTTAATAATATTATTGGAGTTACATATTTTAGTTAATAGAGTTATGTTACTAGAGTTAAGCAAAATAGTTAATGGAGTTATGCGACTGGAGTTGATTAATTTAGTTCATGGAGTTAAGCGACTGGAGTTATGCAGTTTAGTTACTGCAGTTATGCGAAATCAATGGCCGAGATTACTTTTCACTTCTCACCAAATTACCACTTCTCACTGGATAGGTCCCATATATATATATATATATATATATATATATATATATATATATATATATATATATATATATATATGTGTGTGTGTGAAATCCCCCTCGCGTGAGAACTGCGCACCGCCACAAAGTGACACTGAGTGTCACATAGAGTGACAACCGCAAATAAAATAAAAAAACGCGCTACAGTGTTTGGTGGGAGGGGTCGAAATTTTCTAATCTCACTCATTCATTCCAAAAATAACACGCTCTCTCTCCTCCTCCCATCTCTTGTATTTTCTCTCTCTTCAGATTCATGGAAGCTCATCTGCATTCCCCAAAAAAATTCACAAAAGTTCATCCTCTCTTCGTCGTCGATCTTCGCTACCGCCGCAGATCCGTCGTTATCGCATCTCCGCCACCTCCGCAGATCCGTCGTCGTCGCATCTCCGCCACCGCTGCAGATCCGTTGCCGCGCACTCCGTCATTGTCGCAGCTTCGTCTCTTCGCCTTCAATTAGGTTTGATTTTCATTCTCTCTCCTCTTCATTTCTGGAAAACAAATCGTGTTCTTTTAAAATGAGTACGATGAGATTCAGAATTAATCTCCAAATCGGCTATTATTTTGATTGATTTTAATAATTTAACTGTCATTTTTTAAATTAGTATTGATTGATTGATGATTTTGTCGATTAGATCAAGGTCTGTTGCCCTAAAATTTGGTTCGCGTTCGATTAATTTGATTTCGCTTAGGAATTTGGGAATTTGTTGTCTTAAATGTATGAATTTGATGTTTAATTACACACAATTAATCGGAAGGCAGCTATGCTGCATAGCCTGCATTAGCGTATATGCTGATTTTGCTGATTTTTTTTTAATTACATTTGTCCCTGTATGGACGTGTCACTCTATGTAAAAACGAGTGTCACTCTGTGCACAAACGTGTGTCACTCTATGCACATACCACATACGTGTTATGGACAAGCCGTGTCAGACGTGTGTTATTCTATGGACAAGCCGTGTCATTCTATGAACATACGTGTGTCATTCTATGAACAGACGTGTGTCATTCTATGGACAAGCCGTGTCATTCTATGAACATACGTATGTCATCCTATGGACAAGCCGTGTCATTCTATGAATAGACGTGTGTCATTCTATGAACATACGTGTGTCATTCTATGAACAAGCCGTGTCATTCTATGAACATACGTGTGCCATTCTATGGACAAGCCGTGTCATTCTATGAACAGACGTGTCTCATTCTATCAATATTGTCTAATTCTATGTAAATTTGTGTGATTCTATTGGAAATTCTTGAGTTTTTTTTTTTTTTGGTGGTGATTTTTATTGAATTTTGTTGTGGTTGTATGTTTCGGTGTTGCCAAATCCTTGTCGCTCAATTAAGTGTATTGTGTTTGGTTTCGCTGTTGTCGTTTGATTGCTATATTCGATTAGATGAATTGCTAGAATCTTGTACATTTGGAGTTAATTGTTGAATCTACGGGTTTTGATCATGCATCGATTGATTCGCAAGGTGGATGAAGCTCGTAAATAAGGCGAGAGTTTTGTTTCCTGAATTTGAGAATGAAGATTGTGCATTAATTGGTAAATTTTTGTTCAATACGGAGTATAACAAAGCGGCCATGGTATAAGAAGTTCAAGTTGTCACTTCAGAACTGGATTGAGCTTTAAAATAGTTTCAGTAGCAGGGAAATGGTAATTGGGGGTAGCCAGGATTGAAAACTGAGGAGCATAGATATATCTTTAGGTCACGACAATTAAAAACTTATCTAGTAGACACTTTCCTGGAGGGAGGAGCAGTGGGAGTTCAGAGATCTGGAAACTGGAGAAAGTGGCCTTTTACGTGTACAATTCCACAATTCCGTCTTTAGATTGTTTGGGTATTTTTCCTTAATTTGGAAAAGAACTAGTCACTTGAGGGTCATTGCGTTCTAAGGGGACTTTGTTTAACCATGACTTCGCAATAATTCAATCACATATTGTGGTTTTTGTAGTGTGCAATAGATTGACAGACAATAGTGTTGCAATAATGTGTTGGTCCTTTACAATAGGCCTGAACAGTGGATTAATGAGGGCTTTTCAAGAGGTATATAGCCTGTAATTACATCTGGGAAGTGAGGGTGCTTGAACTGAGTAGGAGCAGAGATGTTGGTGTAGTTGATGACTTGTTGGTATAGTAGTGGTAAAATTTGGATGTAACAGAAAGAAGCAGAAAACATGGGTAGCTGATTTGTTTTAGGTGAGCTATTGTTTGTGTTTTCATGCCTAATAGCCTTTAGGAGTATCATTAAACTTACTATTGAGATCAAGTTCCGGTCAATGACGTTATTGTCCGGCTTCCGTGATGCTCTGTAATTTTCTTGCGTAATTATGTTCCTAAAGCTGGTTAGCTCAATTTGGAAGAGCATTGTGCAACGCACAAGATGTGGGTTCGAATCCCATATCGGCTATGAAATACAATAAGATTTGTCTATCAAAAGAAACCTTGTTCAATTTTATAGTATGCTGCATTACAAGAGAAAGTAGACATAAGCAGAGTGGGCAAATGCAAAAGATGTCATCCAGTATCCGATTTTTCTAGACGAGTTAAGCATCTAGTCTATGTAGGAATCGAACCTACACCTTCCGCCTATAAGACGGTGCTCTACCAATTGAGCTAGTAGACTTTTGAGTTTAAGATACAACAATAGAAGGTCTTGAAAGAAACATTACTGTGATAAAGGAACAAAAACCAAACACACTCAAATGTGCAAGCACCAATCGACAAATTATGAAGTTCACCCGCCCCATACAAACACCTAAGGAACACTCCTGACTTCTCTAAACTATACCACATAGTACAAACTCGTTCATCACAAACAAATCAATCCAAATGATATCTTCTATCAAGCAAACTAATCATTAGAATTTCCATGATATCTTATGTAGCATTTTTGCAATTGAGGCAGCCCCTCCGACTGTCATAGAAAAAAAAAATGACACACATATTACATTTTCTATATCTCCAACAACGACCACACCACAACACAACAACCACAACCAAAACAATAACCACCACCACCACTACCACAACCACACGACACGACACAAAGTGTCCATAGAATGACACCTCCATACAATGACACCCAATGTCTATACAATGACATCCCATATCCAAACAATGACACAAGACTGTCTATACAATAACACCTCTCTGCAATGACGCCCATTGTCCATACAATAACACAAGAGTGTCCATACAATGACACCTTCATCCAATGATGCCTATTGTCCATACAATGACACAAGAGTGTCCATATAATGACACCAACTATCCATACAATGACACCTAGTGTCCATCCAATGCCACCGATTCTCCATACAATAACAAACACATCCCATAGAATGACAGGTTTTGCGTATAGATTATCCATACAATAACTACAAGTGACCACAACCACCGCAACCACCACCGCCGCCACCACAAATAACAACAACAATCGCAATCAACAAATAACAGCCTAAATATCATCGGCGGCGGTGAGTAATTACATCGGCGAAAGCGAGATGGTAAAAGTAGCAGAAACATCACATAAAATTCTACAAATTCATGTCATAAAATAATACAAAATTAACAACTAAATCATAAAAATTAAGCTAGATTCGATCAAAACTAACAAGAATGCGACTTAATTGAAACGTACAATTAACTCAAACGTCGCCGGAGTTCTCAATCGGTCGCCATAGCACCGTCGAAGATCTCAAATTCGACAAAAAAATCAACAATTTTTCTCAAAAGAACAATAATTGCAGCGAATCAAAATCAAATTACAAAAAAAAGGGAGCAAAATCGGAACAATATACATAGATCGAATTAATTAGGAGAAACTAATCAAAACAATAAAAAAAATCCATACAGATCTTACATAAATTCGTAGAGAGGGCGACAGCGAGGATGGGAGGTAACGTGATTGAGGCGGTGGCGGTGGCGTCGAGCAGCGAAACCAGCGACGACAATCAAACCGGCGACGATGAGGAGAGAGAGTGACGTTGAGAAGAAAGAGAGATCGCGCCCGAGTAGAGCAAGGAGAGTTAACGGCGTAGACGCGACGAAGGTGGCGGCGCCAACGTGAGGAAGGCGAGATGAGAGCGCGGGAGAGGAGAGAGAAAATGTCGAGGAGAGGGAGAATTGGAGGAGAGAGAAACAAAAATAAAACTGAAAATGGTGGCAATTGGGTAAAAATTGGAGACCAGTTTCTTTTCTAGTGGAAGACAGGTGGCATAATCAGGGGCGTCGAAATTGCTAAATCGTACAGCTGATAATTGGTGCGCAGTACTCACCTAAGGAGTGGTACTCTTATGATATATAGGGGCTGCATCCGGTCATTAACCTAACTAATTCACCTATTTATACTAGCTTATTTTGGGTGAATTTTGGAGAGCTTCTTTGGTGGATCAAGAGAGGAAGTTTCCTAACTTGGAAACTCAAGATTAAGGAGGAGGATGCCCATTTAATAGCAGCTCAAGAACCTTCTTTTAAGGTGTGGTCAAATTTCCTCCTTATTAAGGTATAAAAACTTGTTTTATACACTTATTCATGTTTTAATCTTACATGCAACTAATTAAATATCTTTAGCCAAACTTAATTAAGAGTAATTAAGTAATAATTAGAGGAGTCTAATTAAGGGCTATGTAACTTTCAGGAACAACTCGATGAATTTAGTAGATCCTTTGAGGAGGCCCAATGACCATAGATCGAACTAATCCAATTTTTTTGCACAAATTCTACTGTGAGATGGTCTCATATGCTAAATTTTCAAAAGTAACTATTATGGTCTCATATGCTAATGATGAGACCTCTCACACATTTCAAAAGTAACTATTACTTAATGATATAATATAAGCGGAGTATTTTTTCAACTCTCTAAAATAATTAGCTGCCGTGAGCTGTGAGGAAGCTTCTTCACCAAGCTTGTCCGTACGAGCATCAACTCGAAGCTTAACCATGGCAGAAAAGAGAGGGAGGGGACGGCCTCCAAAAAAAACCAACGAGGAGATACACAGAAGAATAAGCAACCTAAAGACACAACAATCGAAGAAAGTGGTGACGAGTAGGGGTAAGCAAGAAAAGCGGGTACCCGAAATCATACCCGGACCTGCTTAGGACCCGGCGGATACGGTTCCGGGTCCAAAATTTTAGGACCCGTTGGGAACGGGTCCGGGTACGGGTCCTATAATTTTGGACCCTTTACCCGCCGGGTACCCGTTAAGCTACGAGTCAAACGAGTATCCGGAAATCGACAAAGCTTTTTTTTTAAAAAAACTGAAGTTTAAAGTAAAAATAGCTCACTTTAAAAATAACCATGGTTACCCATTATCATTGTTAGCTTTGAAATTAATAATTTTTGGATGACTTTTGGCTCGTGCATCTACAAAGCTCGTTGAATTGCTCAAAAATCAAACGGGTACCTGTTACCCGTTTGGCAATAAACGGGTCCGGGTCCTAAATTCTAGGACCCGTTGGCAACGGTTCCGGGTACGAGTCCAATTTTAGTACCTGTTTGTAACGGGTCCGGGTCCGATTTCATGATATAGTAGCGGGTACCCGTTCGTGCTCACCCCTAGTGATGAGAGTGAGGAGAAAGAAGGAACCCAGCTGGAAACCCGTTCGCCGAGGTTTCTGAATGACATGATAGAGGATGCTTTGCATAAATCAGGTAAGACTGTATCCAATTCAAATCCTATTGATTCAGGTACAGCTCTCTTGAGGAATGGGAGATTTCCATTGCAAATGGGAAATTTAGAGAACAGTACTGAGAAAATGGGAAAAACTGCTGAGAAATTGGATGATCACAATATAAATGATGAAATTGGGGGAAAATTAGGGAATGAGAAAATTAAAAATGGAGCCCCAAAGAATAATAACAGATCATGGAGCAAAGTAGTAAAGACAAAGCCAAGGGTTGGCATGTCTCTTCATCATTATGCTGAGAATGCGAATGTAGAGGAAATCATAATAGATGAAGCGGACATTAAAGACGAGATTTAATACTGGGCAAATTCTCTGGTTGGAAATGTAATAGGAGCCAGACCTATGCTTAAGGAAATCAGGGAGTATGTCTTGAAAAACTGGCAAAAGTCGAGCAACCTGACATTAAGTATTACAAAAGGGGATGGTTTAGTTTCAGAGTCCAGTGTAAGGAGGATATGCAGACCATTCTGAAAGGAGGGCCATGGAGGATTGTGTTAGAATTACAATCGTGTGGGCCTACATGTTTTCCATATATGAGTGTGTATTTGGCCGTCTTAAGGTTAGCCTACAGAAGTGATCAAGTTTACCATAAGTATTTGGGCTTATGACATCTAATAAGAATATGGACTAAATATGTGTAGAGACCAGTCAGTTATTCCTTATTCAATGATGGGCCGATTAAGGAATAAGACACCCTATATATATATCTAGGGTTCAGGGTCATGGTCCCTAACTCATATCTTTCTCTCACTCTCTCACATCCCATCATCAGTTGGTGCCTTAGGAGAAGGTTAAAGAGTTAGAAGATCCATACCCACCACCACAACCTTTCACGATGGATCAAGGTACGCTTCCGCTACTGTCTCATCTTGATAATCTGACATGAATACGGTTCTCGGTTTTATTCCGGATCTAAGGTATAATTCAACAATTGGTATCAGAGCCAATTCATGTCAAATTATTGGGTATAAGGTTTTTGTGTTTTTCGGACTATGTTTAACTTGTACTAGTTGAGTTGCGATTAAGTTTTATAGCAATCCGTTTCGACACACCAATTTACGTTTGAAGTTTGGTAGTGAATTGCTTTTTAAAGTTGTTTGTTTGGTTGGTTAAGGCATGTACGTACGGTAATTAAGTTTGTCGCCTAAAGTCAAGTTCTGTGTTAGTGTGTTTCGTTTATGTGCGAGATCGGTGATTAAAGTTTTTTTCATGCTTAACTGTTGACTTAATTAAGCTTGCCGCTTGTTCGATCGATTTAAGGTAAGTCTTACGCTTATGCTATGTTAGTATAAGGTTCTTCTCTGATCAATCTTTATCCATGAACTACATACGTGTGTGTCGCATGGTCGTGGTTTTTTTTTTTTGCTTTAAAGTTGATCTTATAATTTGATTTATTGTTTGATTGATTTGTTACTGTGATATGATTTGGTTATTTTCTATGTTATTGTGACAAGCATGTTAAAAGACTTAACACACGTTAAGGTTGGACCATGTAGCTTTGGCGTTAGGTTTTGTCAAAGTCGGTTTATAATTACACATTCGGATCATGGTCATCATGATTACAAAGTTAAATAATCGGACGTTTTGGTTTAAATCAATTAAAGATGTCTTATTTCCTACAATAAATTTAATTAAAACAACATGTCGCCAAAGTGACCTCTCTTGTGGAGATTGATTTTATTTGGACATAAGATGGTGTGTACATGATTCATGAGGATATTACCCGGCCCAAAGGAAGGCTAATATTTGGTCGAGTTGTATATACATGTATAGTAGTAAATATGTGACGAATATTTGGTTATTTCCATGTGAATAATAAATCAATCCAAAGATTGTGTTGTTATTTGACAGGATTTTATTGTCAATATTTATTTTACTATGACTAAAGGAGGTGCCAAATTACAAGTTGATATTTCTGTCCAAAGACTAGATTATTAATGTTGTGCATGGTACTTTGTGATGGGCCCTACCAATGTCTGATTTAACTCTTAAAATAAAAGAACTTATGTGAGCGTTTTGTTTTGTTATTTTCAGTGAACAATACAGCTTCTGTGATATCTGCTAATCTTAGCTCTATTCCTGTACTTAACGGGACAAATTTTAAGGAATGGAAAGAAAATGTGAGTATTGTCCTCGGTTGCATGGATTTGGACCTTGCTTTGAGAGATGATAAACCCACTGCTCTTACGGATAAAAGCACCGCAGAGGAAAAGCGGTACTTTGAGAAGTGGGATCGCTCTGATCGCTTGTGTCTGATGATCATGAAGAGAGGAATTCCGGAAACATTCAGGGGTGACTCTGACGAAAAGGTTACTGCCAAAGAATTTCTCAAGGAAATTGAGAAACGGTTTGTCAAAAATGATAAAGCGGAAATCGGTACAACTCTGTTGAACTTGATTTCCTTAAAGTATAAAGGCAAAGGCAATATAAGGGAGTACATCATGGAGATGTCTCATCTTGCTTCAAAACTTAAGGCACTAAAGTTAGAGCTATCTGATGATTTGCTCGTGCATTTGGTTATGTTATCTCTTCCCTTGCAGTTTAACCAGTTTAAGATAAGTTATAACTGCCAGAAGGAGAAATGGACTCTTAATGAGCTCATTTCTCATTGTGTGCAAGAGGAAGAGAGAATGAAGCAAGAAAGGACAGAAAGTGCTCATTTGGCAAGTACCTCTAAGGATAAGTCAAGGAAAAGGAAACTCAATAAGGATGCTGCAGTTCCAGTACAGAAGAAACATCAATCCCATACAGATGTAGCACCTGATTGTTACTTCTGCAAGAACTCTGGACACTTCAAGAAGGATTGCACCAAGTATCATGCTTGGCGTGCAAAGAAAGGTACACTTCTTGCTATGGTTTGTTCTGAGGTTAATTTAGCTTCAGTGCCTAGTGATACTTGGTGGGTAGATTCCGGTGCTACTACTCACATAAGTGTTTCTATGCAGGGTTGCCTGAGCTGCCGAAAACCAAGTGATGATGAAAGATGCATCTTTGTGGGTGATGGCAAATCGGTTGAAGTTGAAGCAATAGGGACATTTAGATTATTACTAAAG
Source organism: Spergularia marina (assembly GCA_963680865.1). Classification (NCBI taxonomy): domain Eukaryota; kingdom Viridiplantae; phylum Streptophyta; class Magnoliopsida; order Caryophyllales; family Caryophyllaceae; genus Spergularia; species Spergularia marina. The sequence continues at coordinate 23,632,128 of OY804544.1, read as the reverse complement.
ACTGGTTCTTTTTTGGATTGGAAAGAGACTTTTGTTGTACCGTCTTTTAGACGGAATTTAGTTTCTGTTTCTGCTTTGGACAAATTTGGTTATTCTTGTTCATTTGGAGACAATAAGTTTAGTCTTTTTCATAATTCAAAAATTATTGGTACTGGTATTTTGTCCCATTATGATAAGCTCTACTTGCTTGAAACAATTGCTTCCTATAACGAAACCTTGCATACAACTACAAGAGGCATAAAACGAAAATTAACTAATGAGAATTCTGCTACAATTTGGCACAAACGTTTAGGTCATATATCTAAACAAAGAATTGAAAGACTTGTGTCAAATCGAATTCTTGATCCCCTTGATTTTTCAGATTTCCGACTTTGTGTTGAGTGTATTAAGGGGAAACAAACAAACAAAAGGAGATTAGATGCCAATAGAGCTACGGATGTCTTAGAACTGATACACACGGACATTTGTGGACCATTTCCTACTCCATGTAGAAATGGCCAACAATATTTTATCACGTTCATAGACGTATTTTCTCGATATGGCTATCTTTTTCTCATACATGAGAAGTCTCAATCTCTGGACATGTTCAAAATTTTTAAGGCCGAGGTGGAGAACCAACTTGGCAAAAAGGTTAAATCTGTCAGATCAGATCGTGGTGGTGAATACTATGGTCGATATGATGGATCCGGTGAACAATGTCCAGGCCCATTTGCCAAATTCCTAGAGGAGTGTGGAATCGTCCCTCAATACACCATGCCAGGTTCTCCTCGCATGAATGGTGTAGCGGAGAGACGAAACAGGACCTTAAAGGACATGGTGAGGAGTATGATTAGTCACACTACCTTACCAGAATCACTCTGGGGCGAGGCACTAAAGACTGCAGCGTATATCCTTAACAGAGTTCCAACAAAGGCTACTATTAAGACCCCTTATGAGTTATGGACTGGAAAACAACCCAGTATAAGACATTTACACATTTGGGGATGTCCAGCTGAGGCAAGGCCTTATAGACCACATGAAAAGAAATTGGACTCAAGAACAGTTAGTAGCTATTTTGTTGGGTACTCTGAAAAGTCCCGGGGGTATAAATTTTATGATCCCACTACCAGAAACATTTTTGAGACGGGAAATGCCCAGTTCTTTGAGGATATTGAGTTTGGAGGGAAGGATAAGGTTAGAGATTTTGTCCTTAAAGAGGAATCTATTTCTCTTCCTCCAGTTGTTAATAGTGACAATGGGGAAGACATTGTTGAAAACCTCCCTACTGAGGATCAACAGATCATTCGGGTACAGCAAACTCAAACACCTCAAGAAGGAATGCCGTTAAGGGAGAAATCCACTAGAGTGAGAAGAAGTACTTGTTCAGATGATTTTATATATCTCCAAGAACATGAGGAAAGTGTAGTTTCATTGGAAGATGACCCTATTAACTTTCATCAAGCTATGCAAAGTTCAAATTCTCAAAAGTGGATTGATGCCATGAATGATGAGATTAAGTCCATGAAAGACAATGATGTTTGGGATCTCGTTCTGTTGCCTGAAGGTGCAAAACCTATTGTTGCAAATGGATATTTAAAACCAAGAGGGATTCAAATGGCAATGTAGAGAGATATAAGGCTCGTCTTGTTGCAAAGGGCTTTACTCAAAAGGAAGGCATTGATTATAAAGAGACTTTCTCTCCAGTTTCTTCGAAAGACTCTTTTAGAATAATAATGGCATTAGTGGCACATTTTGATCTTGAGTTACATCAGATGGATGTAAAGACTGCGTTTCTCAATGGTGACATTGACGAGACAATCTATATGGTGCAACCTGAAAACTTTGTGTCGGGAGATGCAAAGAAGATGGTTTGCAAATTGAAGAAATCCATCTATGGACTCAAGCAAGCTTCTCGTCAATGGTATTTCAAATTCCACAAGACTGTACTCTCATTTGGTTTTGAGATGAACTCTGTGGAAGATTGCATTTACCATAAGTTCAGTGGGAGTAAGCATATTTTTTTAGTTTTATATGTGGATGACATCTTGCTTGCCAGCAATGATATAGGTTTTCTGCATGAAACCAAGAGACTTCTTTCAAAACATTTTGAGATGAAAGACCTTGGTGAAGCAGCCTTTGTGTTAGGAATTGAGATACATCGAGATCGTTCTCGAGGTGTCCTTGGATTATCACAAAGGAACTATATCGATAAGGTTTTACAGAGATTTAACATGCAAGAATGTAAACCACTGGATACCCCTGTGGCAAAAGGAGACAAATTCAGTCTAAGTCAATGCCCCAAGAATAGTTTCGAGAAGAAGGAAATGGAGACAATTCCTTATGCATCAGCTGTGGGAAGTCTCATGTATGCTCACGTTTGTACGCGTCCGGATATAGCGTACATTGTTGGCATGTTAGGCAGATACTTAACCAATCCGGGTGTGGATCACTGGACAGCAGCCAAAAGAGTCATGAGGTATCTACAGAGAACGAAACACTACATGCTCACATTCAGAAGGTCGGATCACCTTGAGATCATTGGGTATTCTGACTCCGACTTCAATGGATGTCCTGATAGTATCGATCCACTTCAGGCTATGTTTTTCTGCTGGCTGGAGGAGCTATTTCGTGGAAGAGCGCAAAACAGGAACTTATTGCCACTTCTACCATGGAAGCAGAATTCATTGCGTGTTTTGAGGCATCCAACCATGCGATATGGTCACGGAACTTGGTTGCAGGGCTGCGAATTGTGGACACAGTTGAAAGACCACTTGAATTGTTTTGTGACAATAGAGCGGCTGTGTTGTATTCCAATAGCAACACGAGCGCAACAAAGTCCAAACACATTAGGCTCAAGTTCCGTGCTGTAAAGGAAAGAATCCAGAGGGAAGAGGTGTTTATAGAGCATATTGGTACAAACTCCATGATTGCGGATCCGTTTACTAAGGCTTTGTCACCCAAGGTCTTTCATGAGCATACTGCTCATATGGGTGTTATTTTGTTTGAAGTTTTGGAGGACTAGTGGGAGTTTTTTGTACTCATGTTCTATTGATGAACACATTTAAGTTTTGTACTATGGTTTTTTGTTTAAAGTTTTAGAATAAAGTTTATGGTTTTACCCTCTTATCTTTTAATAAGATCTCACTAAAGAATATAGTTGGACTAGTTGGAAATAGACATGTAAAGATCACATTTCATGTAATTTTCCATGCTACACATCCATATTTGATCTATGTCGTTTGATTCTGTTTGATGTATGTGATCATTGAGGATTTAGTCATTGGATGACGAAAGTCGCTTTGGTCCTATGTTGGCATAATCAATGGACCAGATTGTTCAAAGATGTCTTTAATGATGGCAACAGTTTTGAGCTCATAAGGTTATGCACATATTATACAGAAACACATGTGGCCCAAGTGGGAGATTGTTAGAATTACAATCGTGTGGGCCTACATGTTTTCCATATATGAGTGTGTATTTGGCCGTCTTAAGGTTAGCCTATAGAAGTGATCAAGTTTACCATAAGTATTTGGGCTTATGACATCTAATAAGAATATGGACTAAATATGTGTAGAGACCAGTCAGTTATTCCTTATTCAATGATGGGCCGATTAAGGAATAAGACACCCTATATATATATCTAGGGTTCAGGGTCATGGTCCCTAACTCATATCTTTCTCTCACTCTCTCACATCCCATCATCAGTTGGTGCCTTAGGAGAAGGTTAAAGAGTTAGAAGATCCATACCCACCACCACAACCTTTCACGATGGATCAAGGTACGCTTCCGCTACTGTCTCATCTTGACAATCTGACATGAATACGGTTCTCGGTTTTATTCCGGATCTAAGGTATAATTCAACAGATTGGTCCAAACACACTCATACTTAAGCAATGGGAGCCAGGGTTTTCTCATGAACTGGACACAACCTGTCATGTTCCTGTGTGGATTCTACTGCCAGAGCTAGAGCCATGGTGTTGGTCGGAAGCTGCCCTTAGTAAGATAGTGAGCAGAGTGGGTAAGCCATTGTTCGGGGACCATCCTACAACTCATAAGGAGAAGCTTGGGTTTGCCAGGCTTATGGTGGAGGTAGATGTGTCAACAAATTTACCAAAGGAAGTCATGATCAAAACACCTTACAGTGGCTCCCAAATTCAAACCATTGAGTATGAATGGGTCCCATTCTACTGCAAGGGATGTAAGAAGCTGGGTCATGACATTCAACATTGCAAATTGAGGAAGAAAGAAGCAGTGGTGAAGAAGGTATATGTACCTGTTACTAAAGAATCAGAAGGAGAAGAGAACGAGGAGGGGTTGTCATACAGGTAGCATCTGAACCTGTGGTGAATGATGCCCAAGTAAAGCAGAAAGAAATTTCTGATAGGGAGGCACAGCTATCAATAAGTCCACAGGCACAAAATAAAAATGTGACAGAGTCAAAGGAGGCACATAAGCAGCAAGATGAGGTTGAAGAGTTGGATTATATCGATCAAGCATCACCAGGAAATTTTCAAACCTCACCAACGTCAGGAGACTTGGGTTTCAAGCGTGTGAGTAGAAAGTACTCTTCAAGGAAGAATAGGACAATTCATCGGGTAAATTCTGCCTCAATTGTCAATAGATTTAAGGAACTAATGACAACTGAAGCTGTGGAATTACATGGAGATGCAAATATGGAGAGCACTGGAGTTGGGATGGGGATCCACCTGATCCACCCAATAAATGATAGCAGCATCATGGAATATAAGAGGGTGCAATGACACCCTCAAACAACAAGAGGTGAGGGACCTCTTGTTGAAAACTAAGGTGGATATTTTAGGGGTTTTGGAGACTAGGGTGAAAGAGCATAAAGCAAAATCAATAATAAGGAGAAAATTTGCTGCTTATAAGGTCACTACAACTTACAATCATCACAGGAATGGAAGGATTTGGATAATATGGAAACCTCAGCAGATTAGAGTGGACATACTCAAAACACACTCTCAATTTGTTCATTGTAGAGTGTTCCATATAGTGTCAAATCAAAGTTTTTTCATCACCTTTGCATATGCTAGTAATGATGCGGCTGAAAGGAGATTATTATGGAGTGAATTGGAAATTATTAACCCAGGGACTGAGCCTTGGCTGGTTCTTGGTGATTTTAATATCATTAGATGTGGGAATGAGAACCAGAGTAGCAACCCTCCAAATGCTGCTGATATGTTGGACTTCAACAATTGTCTGACTAGAAGTGGTTTGGAGGACATTGCTGGCCAAGGTTGTTACTATACCTGGACTAACAACCAGAAGGGGGACACACTGAATTGGAGTAAGCTAGACAGGGCATTGGTCAACCATACTTGGATAATGAAGGTCCCACAATCCTATGCAAATTTTCTGCCATCAGGACTGTCTGATCACTCACCAGTTGTGGTGAAAGTGCTGGATGAAATTAAACCCAAGAAATCTTTCAGATACTTAAACTGTTGGTCAACACATAAGGATTACAAAAGAGTTGTTAGAGAAGCTTGGGAGCAGAGAGTTGAGGGCAGGGGCGGATTTAGGGGGGGCACGGGGGGCACGTGACCCCCAATTATTTGGGAGAAAAAACAAGCAAAAAAAAAAAGGAATCACGCGCAGAGAACACAGGAGAGGAAAACTAAAAAAAAAACCCCCCTTCTCTCATAACTTATATCTCTCTCCTCTTTCCTCTTCTCTTCTACTGCATTGCTAGTCTGCTCCCGAGAGGCCGAGACCGACTCCGTCCGACCGTCGCCCGACCGACCGTCACTCGTCCTCCGGCGCCGGTGGTTGCAGGTCGCCGTTTCGCCCTTTGGCCTTCCGCCTTTGCCCATTTTTCGAATTTAAAGGTAAACCCTAAAATCCTAAATCTTAATTTCAATAGATAGCAATTATAATTATATAATTTAATTTGTTTATAGTTGTGATTACTTGTTTAGATTTGCTTTAATTGCTTATAGTTGATTGGTTGATTAATTGATTAGATTACTTAGTTTTGTAGAAATGTAGTGTAGAGAATTGGTATTTGGTAGTTTAGGATTCTTACTAGTATTTTTTTATTATGTTTAGATTGGTTGAGAATTGAGATGAAGAACAAAGGATTGCTTTATTTTTGGGACAAGAAAAACAAGTCACTTAAATCATCCTCTACATCCTCTCCATCATCAAGAGAATCCCCAATTCATTTAGAAAAAGTCGTATCTACTTCTATTCCACATGAAGAAGATACTACGATTGAAGAGGAGCCTCATTTGATTCATTCTCAACAACCTCAAGAAGATGATGCAAGTGAGGAAAAACAAATTGAGGATGATGAAAGTGAGGAGGATGAAAGTGAGGAGGATGAAAGTGAGGATGATGAAAGTGAGGATGATGAAAGTGAGGATGATACTCCAACTATGCATTCTCAAGACAATAAATATCCCGTTTATGATATTGATCTTCTACCACATGATCCGGGAACAAGAATTCCAATCTCATCTTACCCGATTAATGATCAAGATGCGATCAAAAGAGGATTCATTGTGAAAAAGGCTTGTCAACCAAAACCAAAAGAAGGTCTTCCTCAAACCAAATTTGGAGGTAAAATGCGTCGTTTTAGTATTAATTGGTATAAGAAGTATGATTGGCTTGAATATAGTGTTGAAAAAGCTGCGGCGTTTTGTTTAGTTTGTTACTTGTTTGCTAATGAAACAAGTACCGCAGGGGGTGATGCTTTTGTTAATGGAGGATGGAAAAGTTGGAATAAACCGGAGAGATTAGAAAGACATGTTGGTGGACTTAATAGTACTCACAATGATGCTAAAGTGTTATTTGACCATTTTGTTGATCAAAAAACATTAATAGTCCAAAAGCTTGAAAACATATCCAACGAAACAAAAATCCTTTACAAGTCACGTTTGACATATTTACTTTCATGTTTAAGATTTCTTTTGCAACAAGGCATGGCATTTCGTGGACATGATGAAAGTGCATTGTCTTTGAATAATGGAAATTTTCGTGACCTCTTGAAATGGCTTGCGGGAAATAGTGAAGAGATTGCTAAAGTTGTGCTAGCTAAAGCTCCAAAAAATCACCAAGTTTTCTCACCCGATATTCAAAAAGATCTTATCACATGTTGTGCTAAAGAAACTATAAGGTTGATTCTTGATGATATTGATGGTAATGTTTTTGGGATTTTAGCCGACGAATCTAGTGATGTGTCTTATAAGGAGCAACTAGCTATTTGTTTGCGTTATGTTGATAAGAAAGGAAAGGTTTGTGAACAGTTTCTCGGTGTTGTGAAAGTTGTGGATACTACTAGTCTTACAATTAAGACCGCGATTGTCTCTTTACTTGGTGAATACGGATTGCTTGTTAGTTCAATTCGTGGTCAAGGTTATGACGGGGCTAGTAATATGAGAGGTGATATTAATGGTCTTAAAACTATGATAATGAAAGAAAGTCCCTCGGCTTATTATATCCATTGTTTTGCACACCAACTTCAATTGACTCTTGTAGCGGTTGCGAAGGATAATCAAGATTGTGCTACATTTTATGAGAACCTTGGATATGTAATCAATATCATTGGTGTATCTTGTAAGCGCTTAGAGTTAGTTAGAAATATTCAAGCTCGGAAAATATCGAAAGCATTGGAATTGAAGGAAATTAAAAAAGGAAAAGGAAAGAATCAACTACGTGGATTAAGTAGGCCCGGAGCTACTCGTTGGGGATCACATTTGAAATCCGTCTTGACTCTTATGTCCATGTATTCTACTATCATTGAGGTTCTTGTTATTGTTGGAAACGATAATAAGAATGGTGGTGATAGTATCACAGCTCAAATTGCCGTGGCTCATCTTGAATCGTTTGAGTTTGTTTTTATGTTACATTTGATGAAGATGATATTTGGGTATACAAATGAGTTGTGTGACGCCTTGCAAAGGAAAGAACAAGATATAATTAATACTATGAGTTTTGTGTCTTTAACTAAGGAGCATTTGCAAAGGTGTAGAGATCATGGATGGGATGAGTTTCTTGTTATGGTTACTATGTTTTGTGAAAAACATGATATTGAGATTCCCAATATGAATGATTTTTATGTTCCCCATGGAAGATCAAGACGCTTCTTTGCTAAAGTGAATAATTTGCATCGATATCGAGTTGAAATGTATCTAAGTGTGATTGATTTACAACTTCAAGAACTCAATAACCGTTTTGATGAGGTGAGTATGGAGTTACTTTTGTGTATGGCTTGCTTGAATCCCATTAATTCTTTTGCTTCTTTTGACAAGCAAAAATTGATGCGTCTTGCCGAGTTTTATCCTCAAGAGTTCTCAAGTGTTGACATCATGTCATTGGATTTTCAACTTGATATATTTGTTAGTGACATGCGGAAGAATGCAAAATTTGGAAATATAAAATCCCTTGGTGAGCTTTCGATGAAGCTTGTTGAATCAAATAAACATGTTGCATACCCACTTGTTTATTTACTTCTAAAGCTTGTATTGATACTTCCTGTGGCGACGGCAAGTGTGGAAAGGGCATTCTCCGCTATGACTTTCGTGAAAAATAAGTTGCGAAATAGTATGGGAAATCAACTTTTGAGCAATTGTTTAGTCACATTTATAGAGAAACATATGTTTTTGCAAGTTGATAAAGAAAATGTAATGAGGCGTTTTCAAGATATGAAAACTCGTCGCGTTATATTAGATTTTCCATCTACATCCTCCTCTTAGGACTTTTCTTAATGGATTGACTTCATGTAATGACAATTATGAGATATGGTTATGTAATTTCGTTTGATTGATTTTTGTGCCCCCCAATCCCCGAAGTCCTGGCTTCGCCACTGGTTGAGGGGACTAGTATGCAGAAGCTTTTCAACAAACTCAGAAATGTCAAGCATGCCTTGACTGATTTGAACAAGGCTCATTTTTCAAATCTAACTGAGAGAGTTGCTGTGGTGAAAGCTGAACTCCTAGATCACCAAAAAGCACTTCAGGAGAACTCTACTGTTGAGATGATGCAGGAAACAAAAAAACTAAAAGAGAAATTCCAAAAGCTAAAGATGGCTGAAATGAGCATGCTGATGCAGAGAGCTAAATTGCAACATATAAGGGAGGCAGACTGTAGTTCTAGATATTTTCATACTAGAATAGCAGAAAGAAAGCACCAAAGCATTATTGGGAAGATAAAGGATATGCAGGGTGTCACACACTCTAATCAGAAAGATATTGCTAGTGCGTTCATAAGCTACTGCACAAGTCTCCTGGGCACTAATCACACAATAGAGCCTCTGGATGAGGATATTTTTGATAATGGGTGTATTCTTTCAGATGAGCTAGCTACTAAACTCATAATGCCAATCACTGAGGATGAGATTAAGGGAGCTATATTCAGTATTGATTCTAACAAGACTCCAGGGCAAGACGGGTTTTCAGCAGGATTCTTTAAGGAAAATTGGAGTATAATCAAGGATGAGTTCAGTCAAGCTGTCAGATATTTTTTTCTTCACAAATAAGCTACCCAAGCAAGCCAACAGCACCATGATCACTTTGATTCCAAAAAAAGAAAACCCTTCAACTGTGGCTTACTTTAGGCCAATTTCTTGTTGCTCCACCATCTATAAAACCATTAGCAAAATTTTGGCTAATAGAATGCAAGAAATTCTGCCTAACCTGATTGGAGAAGAGCAGGCTGCGTTTGTTAAGGGTCGATGCAATTTTGATAATGTGATGGTCTCTCAATCTTTGGTTAAAGGTTATGGCAAAAGGAATGTCTCACCTAGATTTCTAATCAAAGTAGACATCAAAAAAGCATTTGATTCACGCAATTGGGATTTTGTGCAGAGTATGCTGAAGAGATTGGGTTTTCCTATGATATTCATCAACTGGGTCATGAGCTGTATTTCAACTCCATGGTACTCCATTAAATCAATGGAAGTTATGAGGGATTTTTTGCAGGGAAATGTGGATTAAGGCAGGGAGATCCAATGTCTCCTTACCTTTTTGTTCTTAGCATGGAAGTACTTTCCAAGATGCTAAGAAAGCTGCCAAGTCAGAAAAACTTCTCAATGCATCCTAAGTGTGTTAAAGTCAGGTTGACTCACCTTACATTTGCTGACGATCTCATGATTTTCACGAGGGGTGATGTGCCATCAGTGAAGGCAGTAAAGGATTGTCTGAATAAATTTGCTAACATGTCGGGCCTAGCAGCTAACCCTGCAAAAACAGATGTTTATTTTGGAGGAGTGCTCAGCAAGGTTAAGCATCAGATTCTCTAAGAAACAGGGTTCACTGAGGGAGAGTTTCCCTTTAGATATCTGGGAGTGCCTCTGCACTTTAGGAAATTAAGAGTGGATTTGTACCAAGCCTTAATGAGTAAATTGGAAGTTGCTATCCACCACTGGTCCACTCATTTCCTCTCTTTTGCAGGAAAGATCCAACTGATAAACTCAGTGGTATTTGGACTTGAAAATTTCTGGAGCTCAAGTTTACTGATTCCGAAAGGTATTCTTAAGAAAATAAACAAATTGTGTAAGGATTTTCTCTGGGGGATTTCAGATGGGCAGAGAAAAATGATTTACAAGAGCTGGCGCAGTTTGTGTTCTCCAAAGATGGAGGCTGGCATTGACATTAAGGAAGTGCTAGCTTGGAACAAAACCATGCTTGCCAAATGGATTTGGAAGTTGGAGAATGACCAGAAGAGCATATGGTGTAAGTGGGTGAAAGCTTATGTGTTTAAAGGTAGAAGCATGTGGTAGGAAAAAGGGAAGCCAGCAGATTCAGAAAGTTGGAGGGGAATCTTGAAGGTGAAGAATGAAATTCTCCAAAGAACAGATAGTGCCTAGGCTGCAGCAGATTTGATACTATCATGGAGGAATGGAGAAAAGTTTCATACTGCTCAAGCCTATGACTACTTTAGGGAAAAGTTCAACAAGGTAGCATGGCATAAGGTAGTCTGGGATAATGTGGTTATGCCTAAGCATAGCTTCATTACATCCTTGGCTGTTCAAAAATGCCTCGCAACTGTTGATAATATGAAAGGCAGAGGGATGCAGCTAGATAATAGATATGTTTTGTGCCGGAAAGCTGAGGAAAACCACGACCATCTATTCTTTTCTTGTGATTTCTCGAGGAAAGTATGGCAAGGGATTCTTCAGTGGCTTGGTATTGGGAGGAGAAACTGGGATCTCCGTAGAGAACTAATATGGTTAAGCAAACAGAAGAGGAAGAAGCATTGGACCACAAAATGGGCGAGGGCTAGTTTGAATGCTACGGTCTATCAGTTATGGCGCGAAAGGAATGCAAGGATCTTCCAAGAGGAAGAGCATAACACGGATTGGATTACAAATCATATTAAACTAGTTTTTGCGCCCGTGAAATCACGGGACTGCTTTTATATTTCGTCATTGCTCATTTTCCTTGTTTAAAACAGAAAGAAATTCATGAGACACCTCAATTACAATTATTCATTTATTTGTTACCATTGATTATCGGTTTGTCCTTTAAGATTGTTCTGACATAAGAATTTGAGTGTTACAATATTTCGTATTACATCTTTGAGTTCCTTATCTTTGTCAAATAGACTGAACAAAATATCTAAATCTAGCCTATAATTGATTAATTCTAAATGTACTGAGATGATTCTTAAATAACCCTGATTTAGATTGAACGAATGCAAGCCCTAATTAAATTTCGCTCGATCACTGTTGACCAAGCCCAAATTTTAAAGACTTTTAAGGGTTAAGGTCTTGTTTGATAGGTTTAAATCCACCTAATCTAATATGATCTGATCTAATTTGAAAGTAACTGATTTGGACAATTAATTTGAATGACTCTGAATTGATGTGATCTTATATATTGAAAATTTAACTGAATTTGGGCGAATTAATGTAAAAAATGGACTAAACTTAGTGACCATTATTTGAATAGTCTGATTTGAATTGATTTGAATTAATTTGGTCTGATCTGATTTGAATGCATCTGTTCTTATCCGAAATGCCTCATTTGATAGGATTACATTTTTATGATATAATCTGATTTGATTTGGATAATATTGATCTGATCTAATTTGTATGACTCTGAACTGATTTGATATGATCTAAATGTTTTAAAAATTTGATTGAATTTCAATTAAGGACTAAATTCATTGGTCATTATTTGAACATTTCTGGTCTGATGTGATCTGCTCTGATCTCATTTGAATGACTCTGATTTGATCTAATCTGATTCGAATGACTTTGATCTGATCTAAATTCTCCTTTAATTAGGTCATACCAAACTAAGCCTAAGTCCTATTACGCTATGTTGATAGGACTACATCTTTGTGACTTGATCAAATCTGATTTGATTGCAAGTGATCTGATTTGAATGACTATCTGATCTAATCTGAATTTGTTGAAAATTTGTTGAATTTCGTCGCATTTATATGAAAACTTGACTAAATTCAGTAATCACTATTTCAACAATTCTGAACTGATCTTATCTGATTTGAAGCCATTGAATTTGATTTGATTTCAATGCATCTGAACTGATCTCAATACACTGTTTTTAAAGTCCTATCAAACAGAGTCTAAATGAGACAAGTTAACCACATTACAATCCCAATTATTAAAATATTGATTTTGAAATAGAACATCAATTTGAAATATTATGTGATATAATATTGAAAGATCCGATAATAATTCGATCATAATTGAGGAAACCTAAAATGACCAATTTCGATTGAACTTATCCATGAAGTGACCGAATATGACAAACCGCATCATGACCTAACCAGATTGCCTATTATCATTCCGAATTTAGTCCAAATTTCAAAATGAATTGACATGATTCGTAAAAGACTGCGACTTAGCTTGACCCGTTTTTAATCTAAGCTTACCGCAACACATATTCTACTCTTCACTGATAATTGATTCAAAAACATTAAACCTTGAAGCAAATCATATTCTAAGATTCATGTAACCATAATCGATATATGGTGTGTGCATGCATTTTAGTAAAATCACATTTCATAGTCTAATGCAAAGTTTAAAATATCAATTACCAAAGCTATCAAATCACATTTCATATAAATTTTTGTCTCCAAATCAAACAAATAACCAAGGTATATATAGTATCTCAAACTAACATGTAACTGATAAATTGGCAAGCGAATAGCCAAGAGACACAAAGTTTATTGCCATTAGTTGAATGAATGATGATGATGAATTATCATATAAATGATGAAATTGATGAGAATTAATTAGGAAGAAGTTGAAATGTTTTCAACATTGGAGAAGGCAGCTCAAAAAACTATATTCACTAAAATTAATTTGGGAATGACACATATGCTAATAATGTGGAATTAAACTAAAAGAAATCGCTCTAAGCATGACACGTGGCTTTTGGAAACTTTTTAGTTAGCCTATTAATATCATTATATAGATTCTGTGTGTGTGTTAGGCTTTATGCTTGGAGTAGTAATGACATCCAACAAGAAATACTGGATAGTTTGCTGAACTAGTAGCTCTTATCAAGAGTTTAGTGGTTATTATTTTGTAAGAAACTTATTCCCTACATGGATGAATAAACCAAATCTTACCAAAAAAAAAAAAAAGTAACTATTACTTTTCAAATCCAAACTATTTCAAAAGTAACATGCTAATTTATCAAAAGTAGCTATTAATTAGTCTCATACGATGAGACGATTATTTTACCGTAGAATTACTGTTGTTTTTTTTTTTTTTTTTTTTTTTTTTTTTTTTGCGATGGTTGGCGGTTCATGGACTAGCTGTACCTACTGATGCAGGGATCAATCCAATAATAGCTATTGTACATTTTGTTACTCAAGAAACCAGTTTACTTGTTCCCATATAAAGAATAAAGAAAGAAAAATGACTTCAAGTTGCAGAATTATTTGCCAACAAGAAGCAACAAGTCTCCTGTGAGACGGGCCCAAAAAGGAGATGGCAAAAAAGGAAAAAAAAAAAAAAAAAAAAAAAAGAGGAGTTAATAAGTTATAACCTTAAGTTTTGTAATCAAAACTACACGTCATAAATATTTATGATAATATTTGAGTTTTGAACTTAAAAGCTTGAGTTTGTAATGCAAATTTCTATTTTAACTTTAAACCTTGAATTTTCGTTATAAATCTTTAAATTTTATATTTATATAAATCTTTAAGCTCATATTATAAATTCTCGAATGCTTAATGTAAATATTTGAGTCAACTTAATGTAGTAATCACCATAAAAATGCACAAAATATATGAGAAATATGGTGAGATAAAATAATTGAGAGCATAGTGTGTAATTTATTGAGCTTTTATTATTGGATCTGTCTGACATGTGAGACCGTCTCATACAACAATTTACCAACAAGAAATAAGCAAGCTAGCAAGTTGCTCATTAGATGTATCTATCTATTACTTTTAATAATTGCGTGCCAGAAAAGCTGAGTTGGCAAGCTTCAACATACAACTGACATGTCAGCAATCTTTTAACACGTCAGTATGCTCATCAGTAAATTAGCCTAAAATGTTTGAGCCAAGATTTGAACCATTGACCTCTCAATTTGATACGATATCAAGAAGGGAAAACTGCCAAATCTAGAGATAGATCTCTTTGTGATTGGAAGTGGATTTTAGGAAAAGCTAAATGGTGTTACTTCCTAATTTTTTGAGTCTAGTTTAGTTTAAGGGTCTTTATTTTCGGCAAAGAATAAATTTCCTTATAATATAGGAATGGATATTGGAAGTCATGTTTCCATATCTTATTAGAAGTAATATTTCCTTATTGTTTGTTCTGTTTTTAGGAAGTCTATGCTATTATAAATAGCACCCTATTGTATTGTTTTTACACGGAGAGTTTGAGAATTAATATCGAAGAGTTGAAAGAGAGTTTCTTTCAATGGGTTCAGGCTTTGAATACAGTTTCTTTCAATGGGTTCAGGCTTTGAATACAAATTGAGCTAAGTAGTATTATTCTTAGTTCGACATTATTTGCTAATCGCGTTATAAGTGAGTAGTGCATCATTACCTAGATCGGAGTCTAGGGATTGATCATAGTTTGGACGAGTTATAGGTCTAACTTGTTCATCCATATCTTTTATTCTTTTCATTGTTTTTGTTTTTCGTCCCATAAAACAGAAAACCCCAAAAATAGTCCCACAGTAGTACATAATATCAATCTGTCCTATAGTCAAGTTTATAATCCGCTGCGTACTCGTATCACAATTACTTATTCATCACCTTACCAATGTGCTATCTACTACTTCATGCATGTTTTTACAATTCATTCTATAAAAAGAAAAGATTCAGTCCAAATGAATGTAGATGAACAAATCTTTGATTTTTGGAAATTTTGACAAATTATGGAAGAAAACATGACATTAATGATAGTATACATTAGTTTCCAAAATATTGGACCTTCCATATTCCATATGTGAGTATGAACATATAAAATATTTGGGTGTGAATTTAATTTAAAAAACAAATACAGGCAATTCATACAACCCATTACATTATGTATGTGGAGTGGCGTTTTTACATCAAACCCTAAGCACACCACTCCACATACATAATGTAAGGGACCGTATGAATGTACTGGATTTTTTTTTTTTTTGATTAAATTCACACCCAAATAGAGTTTAGTAATATAAACTAAATTAACATATAAGGCAGTTAAACTTCTTTCTCGAACAAAGAGAATGACTAATATTTTTTTATGGAGGGAGTGTGATAACTTTTCTTTTGTTAATAGGTGGTGTAATATTGAACTTTTTATTTGTCTTTTAAAAATATCATGACGTAGTCAAGCCTCTTTCTTAATAGCTTTTTTTTTATTTCTTGAAAAATGTGTCAAGAACTCGTTACATCACATATATAAATCAATATGTATGGCCTTTTCTTATCCATTTCTACGATTTATGTTGCGTTATTTCAAGTACCCTTTGTTTCAAACTTAAAGTTGATCAAGTAAATTGAACCACAGTTTGAATACCACTTAGAAAATGTGACGGGTGTTGGAGTGCAGTTTAAGGAAGTCAGGTAAGAAATTCGCGAAAATTAAGGGTTGGCTAAAACATTTGATTGGGGCGACTGGGTGTGAAATAAAATGTTGTCGAGTCATATGGGTGTTAGCTAAGGAAGTAGGTGAAGTGAGGCTGTCAAATAGGAAAGTTCCTAATATGGGTTAGAGCTGTTACGTTGAGGTCTGTGTATACGAGCTAACCAAGGATTGTCGAGTGCAATAGTCAACGGGTGGTGAAGGGGAGGAATTCAACGAATAGCATCATAAGGGTTGTCGAGTACAATAGTCAACGGGTGATGAAAAGGTCGAGTAAAATAAGTTAGTAAGAGTTTAGGTAAGTGAATGAGAGTTTCTAAATTTTAGATTTTTCTTACTTTTTAAAACAAATCAGACCACACGCAAGGAAACCTATTAAACGGGTTGGATCAGGTAAAATATTGGGCAGTTCGCTACATGTCGGATCAAATACAAGTTTGTGTTGCACTTGGACTTTTAGTTATGTACTGAAACTTCTCTCAAAAAATATTTCTATAGATTCAACCATAAGGCTAATATTTGTCCTAATTTGGTTTTAAATACGAGTTAACGAGTCAATTCATGTTTGACCAACAAATACGGGTAGCAAATGGATCCGAGTCAGGAAAAATGGTTCATGAACTAGAAAATAGCGGGTCGCAATAGATTTTGGCGGGTCTACAGAAGACACACAACCCCATTACTCCCTCCGTATTTGTGTAAACATCTCATACGCAAAACACAACATAATTGAGGAAGGTGTACACACTAATCGGTTAATCTGAGTTTAAATAAAATTGCATTAAAATTTTAATTTGCTAAGATTCTTTTCTAATTCGCTACGTAATTTTTTTGAAACATTGATTAACCAATTATTGTGTACCCGCTCCTTAACATAGGGGTATTTTGCCCCTAAAAAAGCATGGGGGTATTTTTGGCATACGGTGTTTTAAGAAAAACGGAGGGTGTATTATTTTTGGTGTTGTTTAGAATTCTCATTGGCGTTATTATTATATTAATGAAATTTATTAAATTTATATTTGTAAATATTTAATGTTAAATATGCAAATGTCGATTTTTTTTTAATTTTTTTAAAAGTAATATAATATAGGAGTATTTTTAATTAAGCATCTAGAATTCTTGGCATTTGCACGGGTAAAAAAACTACTCCCTCTAGTTCACTATGATGTTCCACAATGAAAGTGACACGGAGTTTTTTGTAGGTAGTAAGATGTGGTGGAAAATGAATGTAGGGGGGTCACAATCCATTAGGACCACAAATAACATAACAAATAAAAAAAGTAGAAGATAATTTAGAACTGCTCAAAAAAAAAAAAACAATAAGATCATTCAGAAATGGAGGGAGTAGTATTAAATCTAAACGTTGTAGCCAGATAGCATCAAGTAGCAACAAGTTGCAGCCCATAAATTAAGGGACATAAATCAAACTAGTTTTTGCACCCGTGTAATCACGGGTCTGTGTTTGTAATTTGTTTGGCGGGCAAATCTCAAAATGTCTTTATGAATGCACAACTGACGATCATTTTCACTCTTTTCTCTTAATAATTTTCTAAATGTAAATGTACAATTTTTACGTCTAGCAAACGAACCCAAAAGTAAATAAAAATGTTGGTTCTTCACCTAATAATTGATCCAAAACCGCTATTTGCATAAGATCCTGAATTCAGAAGAAGTTTGTATAAAATAGTAGACTATTTGGATAACCAAAATGCCACTCCCATAAATTTTACATCAGGTGCTTCTTGAGGAAAAAAAACTGTCGTAATTTCTACATAAAAGTAACATACCAAATAAAAAAAAAGTAGAAGATAATTTAGAATTGCTCAAAAAAAAAAAAAACAATAAGATCATTCAGAAATGGAGGGAGTAGTATTAAATCTAAAAGTTGTAGCCAGATAGCATCAAGTAGCAACAAGTTGCAACCCATAAATTAAGGGACATAAATCAAACTAGTTTTTGCACCCGTGTAATCACGGGTCTGTGTTTGTAATTTGTTTGGCGGACAAATCTCAAAATGTCTTTATGAATGCACAACTGACGATCATTTTCACTCTTTTCTCTTAATAATTTTCTAAATGTAAATGTACAATTTTTACGTCTAGCAAACGAACCCAAAAGTAAATAAAAATGTTGGTTCTTCACCTAATAATTGATCCAAAACCGCTATTTGCATAAGATCCTGAATTCAGAAGAAGTTTGTATAAAATAGTAGACTATTTGGATAACCAAAATGCCACTCCCATAAATTTTGTGTATATTGATATATACATCAGGTGCTTCTTGAGGGAAAAAAACTGTCGTAATTTCTACATAAAAGTAACATACGAACATGACTTTCCTAAAGTAGTATCAACTTAAGGATATCAGTTGATCGACGACACTACTTCTCACGCATTCCTCTACACGCTCATTGAGAAGATATCTAAACTGCATAGCTCATATTGGATCAACACCCTGAAAAACTTATAAAAAAAATTATCTTAGATAGCAAAACGCCAACACATAATAAAGTTTTATCCCCCAATGTTAACGACCTTACGAATGGCGTCCTCGGAGCATCAATTAAAAGACAACAATTAGATTACACCTGCAAATCAGTTGCTCACAAAATTGGATGCTATGGCAAGTGGAATCTACTGTACAGTTATACCAATAATAATAATTTTATCCAGCAAAAAATTGAAATTCACGAAGAGCATATAGATTACACCTCAAAAGAAGTTGTGGCTAGACAACTTGAATAACAGATGCTCAAGAATTCTTGAATTAATAAACACGCTGCAAAATATATGAAGATAATCAGATAATCATTACTGAGGAGATGTGGTATTATTAATAGTTTCAAAGAGAAGAGGAAGTGAAAGAAGGTGGAATGAATTAGGCGAATAGATGATGAAATAATAGTTGTAATCAGGAAGTGAGGAGGAGCTAGCTAGTAATAATCAATCAATAATGAAACAACATTACTCTTATCCTTTGATGGTCTGCTCAGATGCCCTGCCAACTACACCCCGTTGGCCCATCTCTTTCCTTCACCGCGCCGCTAAGGTCTTTGCAGATCGCCCCACCCTCGTCTACGACACTTACTCGTCAACGCTGCCTCTGTCTTCCTTTCGCTCTCTCCACCACTCTACGTTTCTCCTGCCCAAGTCGTATGTACTAACTTCCTTTGTTTTTATTTTGTTTTTAATTTTTGTTATTTTTCTGTTTGGTTTGAGTAATATACGGAGTAATTGTTAGTGTGCATAAATAATTACACAATTTCACCACCAAAACAAAATTAATCAAAACCCATCAAAAAAATCCCTAAAATAATTCCTTCCTACAAATCCTAAATCAGTACTCTATATGACACGATAAGAAATGGGATTCGACAAACCTTGATTGATGCAGCAAGGGGGCGCGAGCTCCTTCGGACACCAGTAAATCAAACACCATACCAAATAAGAGGCAACATTTTTACTTGGGCAAGAAAATATGAAAACCTATACAATGAAGCATATAATCAACACCAAAGACAAAAGAATACCCATTGATTACATGAGAATGGACATACCTGATTGATTTAAAACTCACAAGCGTAATCTTGTAAAAACTTCCTATATAAAGAGGATGAAAGAGGGAGATGAAAGGGTAACGGCAAATCGGAACAGACCTCCATTCATCGGGAAGGAGGAATATGAAAGGAGAATTAGGAATAGTTATGGCTAGTCGGTTTAAGATTGAAGGGGAAAGGACAGTAAGCAATTAGACGCGACGCCAACAAAATTAAATCAAGTTTTGGAAGATGAAGAGTCTTCTGTTATTCTTGAAGAATTGAAGTTTGTTTCTTATTTTTTGGGCCCACTGTGTGGAGATGAATGAACAGACTTTTGTTTCTATCTACGAAGCCCCACGCACGACTATTTAACAGTTTTTTTTTTTTTGGCCCACAATGATAATATTGAAGACTAAGTGACGTGGAAGAGAGAGTGAAAACTTATGTTAGGCCGACAACTCAGCTATGACGTGACTTTTTTTTCCTGAGAATACCTTCATAAGATGACACGTAGGCGTTGAAGTTAACCTATTAAAGTAGTAGTATAGATAGATACCTCAAATCTCGGATATTCCACGTACCAAATACCCGAATAAGATAATTCAAACCCAAAGCAGGGAAACAAAACATTGTTAATACATTAGCTTCGGAGTTTACTTGTGTTCAACTCTGCATCAGGTTCAGTCAAGAGTTGTTGGTTAAGACTTTGGAGAGGGAGAGAGAGAGAGAGAGAGAGAAAGAGGAGGAGGAGAGAGAAAATCTAAACAATGTTGTTGTCAACCGCAATAGGCTTCGCAGTAATACCAATGAGGAACTTTATATTTGAAGCTGATGATGTCGAATTTGCAACTTTTTATTGGTTTGTGTATGCTGGAATTTCATGTTTTCTGGTTATTTTTGCTGGGATTATGTCTGGTCTAACCCTTGGTTTAATGTCACTCGGTCTTGTCGAGCTCGAAATCCTTCAACGCTCTGGCTCCCCCACTGAGAAGAAACAAGCAGGTACTTTCTTCTTTTGGGTTTTTATTCAACTGGGTTTTTTTTATTGTTATTTTTGGTATAATGGTGGAAATTCAAATGGTTTATGATCATGTATTTTGATTAATTTGATTAGAAGTGAAATGGGTTTGGCTTGATTTGGCATGCCCATGTTTTATTTTGCTTGTTCTACTGGGTTCTTAGTGGTTTTGAAATTTTTATGGAATTGTTGAATGTCAAATTATTAATTGATGATAATTATGGTTAATTAGATTGAAAAATGATATGGGTCTTGCTTGATTTTTCATTTGTTGCTTCGATTGCATGTTCCATGTAATTGCCTTGGTGGAATTTGATCATTATGGCAGTATTATACGTTTAAAAGGGTTTGAAATTGTGTCCTCATAAGAAAGTGGTTGATCTTGAGAGCTTCACATAGGTTGGATATCAACTTCTAACACTGTGTGTCACTATGTCAGGACATTTGCTACTAATGGTTGGAAAACGATTTTACGATTTTGTACTATGGTCTCAAAAGGCGATTTTATTAAGGAGTCGACAGACTTGGGTTGTACTTATAGATGATCTGATCACTCTGGCAATTGAGTTTCTCCTAGATAGTTTGTGTACCACTTAAATACTCATGCTGTGTCTTTAAAGATGGTCTGATCATGTTGACAACTGGGGAGTAGTTCTCTGCTAGTTCTCCGTACGTTAATTTTCACGAAATTTATGCTTTGCCGCCAAACAGCAGTAGTGATTGATTTTTCGTGTACTTAAGATAAGGTTCCTATGTGGCATGTGCTTATGAAACAGTCCAACTTGTGAGCCTTCAATGCTGATTTAAATTTATCTTTCCTTTCCACCTCCAGCTGTTATTCTACCAGTTGTTAAGAAGCAGCATCAGCTTCTTGTGACCTTGCTTCTCTGTAATGCTTGTGCGATGGAAGTAAGTAAAATACTAGTTACTGCCCGCATGGTTAATTTGTGAATTGTAGCTGTGTCACTCTTGGTTAATTATCATTGCAGGCACTCCCTATATACTTGGATAAGCTATTCCATCCGTTTGTTGCAGTAGTGCTCTCGGTGACTTTTGTTCTAGCTTTTGGAGAGGTAGTTTGTATATCTAACCCTTTTTCCTCGTCAATGCGATTTTAAACATTACTCCATCAGTGACATTCTTTTTTTTCTTGTTTGGTCGACGCAGATAATTCCACAAGCCATTTGCTCAAAATATGGACTAGCTGTAGGTGCAAATTTCGTTTGGCTTGTGCGTATACTGATGATACTATGTTATCCTCTGGCTTATCCGATTGGAAAGGTACTCAATTCTTGGCTTTACTAGTTGGTCTTTCTGTGGTGTTTGTTTCAAGCTTTAGTATGCTTTTGGAATGTTTGGCGAGTCTTCTAAAACTTTCAAACAAAATAAATACACACTGATGAATCTTCCAATAAAATTTCACCTTGTAAGTTAAATGACATGTCAGAAAACAAAAGGACCGTGTCTGTTGACAGGGGTGGAGTGGGGTGGTTGTACCGTCTAAGTTGAACCTTTGCCATGTGAGTGAGATCTTTGTTAATTGAATTTAGGGCCCGACGTGTATTACTGGTGTTAAAAGGTCATCCATGGATATAGAATAGCTGCTTCTGTAAAACAGAAGATGTAAATCTGCGTTCCTTAATCACCAGGTGAACTTTTTACATGACATGTTGCAAGTCGAATAATCCATTATGTCATTCTATACGCTCCATTATCTGTCTGTAACAATGTCAAACCCTTTACATATTCGGGGTTTTTTTTGTCCCATTATAGTGGGAAGTGACGGAGTGGTGGTGTCTTTTTCATCATAATCACCCAATCAAATAGGGGACCCTTGACGCACCGGTAAAGCTGTTCCTGTGTGATCGATAATGCACAAGTTTAAAAACCTGGGAGCAGCCTCTTGTCCACAAAAGTTACTAGGGAAGGTTTGCCCTCTATACACCCTTATGGTGGGACCCTTCCCGGACCCTCGCTTTGCGGGGACGGCAATGTGCGACATCGCTGGCTTTTAATAACCCAATCAAATACAAATAAAGATAGTCCTGATAATTTTGTACTGCTTATAGAAAAGTCTTGTCGGGATTAAGGTTGAATGTTTCTCTTATGCTAAGTAAACTGCGTCTAAATAGTACTCCTTTGAAATTTGAGTGTTCTTTCCTTCCCATTTTGAACCATATCACAATCTTTTTTCCATTTCCTTTTTGGTTGTGCTTTTTGTGGTTATTATGAGCCCTAATCTTTCATCATAATGGACATCTTAAGAGTGTCGTAAACTCAACTTGACGTGTTACCATCTTTAACATATTAAAAATTAAATGTCAGGTTTTGGATGCTCTTCTGGGAAATCATACTGCATTATTTAGGCGAGCCCAATTAAAAGCCCTTGTATCTATCCATAGTATGGAGGTAATGATTTGTTGATCAGATTACTGTCATCGTGTTTGAAGTATTCTGCACAAGGGTGCCTACTACCCTGAAATTGTAAATTGTGTGTCTAATTTGCTTTGCTCATGTAGGAAGGCAAGGGTGGTGAACTTTCTCACGATGAGACGACCATAATCAGTGGGGCACTGGATTTGACGGAGAAGGTATATAACTCGGTGAAACCTAGGAAATGCTTTATTTTTCAGGTCATTTTTAGATCACTCTTCTTACAGAATCTGTGATTTCAATGGTTTTTGTGATTCAGACTGCAGAAGAAGCTATGACACCGATAGAATCAACATTTTCCTTGGATGTGCACTCCAAGTTGGACTGGTAATTTTAGTTTATTATCATCGCAGATACCTTGCAAATATTCTTTTGCATTGCATTCTGTTTTCCTTTCTTCTGCTCTATTGTTTTCCAACTAACATTAACAGTTCCATACGATCATCTTGGTAGCTGACCCCAATTCATTTTGTGACTGAAGCTTTATTTTGGTAGTTGTGTTAAATGTGTGTATGCTAGTCAAAAATACTTGATTAGCTTTATGTATAAAGCAAAACAAGGTTATACATTGGAAGGACCTGCTCATGTCAAGTTTGATATCTGGCCTCCGCAACATAAAAGAGAATTTTGAGCTAATGACATGGGTATATTGACCAAATTGTATTGTATTATTTTGTTCTTATATGACAGGGAAGCAATGGGAAAAGTTCTGGCACGGGGACATAGTCGTGTTCCTGTGTATTCTGGAAATCCAACAAATGTCATTGGACTGTTGCTGGTTAGTCATAGTATAGAGCTTTTATGTTCTTGACAATTCAAATATGTTCGTTGATTGTGATTTAAAATGACTATCTTCCCATGTGCACTGTCATTTAGGTAAAAAGTCTCCTTACTGTACGACCTGAAACTGAAACACCTGTAAGTGCTGTCTCTATCCGCAGAATTCCAAGGTAAGCATATTGCCAGTTCCAATTACGTCTGGTTTAGTGTTAGCGAATTAGTTGGTAGTGAATCAAACTATGGAGGATTTCAGGGTTCCAGGAGATATGCCTCTGTATGATATCTTGAATGAGTTCCAAAAGGGAAGCAGCCATATGGCTGCTGTAGTCAAGGTGAAACAGAAAAGCAAGCCCATTCTAAAATTCCGCAACAAAGAATATTTGGGTACGAAAGTTGCTGAAGCTGTGGATCCTGATCTAAAAGTTCCGCTGCTTAGTGAAGCTGACAAAGAATCAGGATGTGTTGTTATTGATGTCGATAAGCAGCAAAGAGCAGTGAGTAGAACTAATCAGGTTCCCAGCAGAATTGATGCCACAGAAAATGGTTTCCGGGATCATTCTGACGACGTTGAAGATGGCGAGGTAATAGGAATTATTACACTCGAAGACGTATTTGAGGAACTTTTGCAGGTAAAATGTTTTCCTTGTCTTGTAATCTCTTCGTGTTTGGATCTGTTTATAGTGGAACATTTATTTAGCATTCATATCAGCTGATGTTTGCCTTTCAAACTATATATCTTCATAGTGATTTCGCTTCTCCATGAATGATGATAATCAGTATGCCCAGTATTCTTAGCCAAATTCGTTTTCTCTATACGAATGCAGGAAGAGATTGTAGATGAAACAGATGTGTATATTGATGTCCATAAAAGGTAAGAGAGTGACGAACACTAAGCAATACCATGGCTCGATTGTTTGGTTTTCTGCTCAGTATTATTTTGTCCTATCGCTGAAGATATACTGGTGCGTGCAGGATACGTGTCGCAGCTGCAGCTGCAGCTTCATGTATTGCAAGAGCTCCATCAAATCGGAAGCTACTAAGTCAAAAGATGGTAAGTGACTGTATTCTATCATATCACTCGATATCTAATCTGGATCAAGGGATTCATGAAAGAGTGTGAGGGAATAAGGTGTTACTAAAACCCTGTTGATTACTCCAGGTCGTGGTTGTATGTTTAGTCCCAACTCAAGACCATTATTTGCCAAACTCTTGTACTCCCAAGATGTCTACTCACACATTCAAACCCAGTGTAAAGAACCTAAAAATTGGAGGGCGTACATAAAGTAGTGAATTAGATCCGTAATGGCCAAAGTATAGCTAAATGGCGTTTTGGTACATCATCTGTTTTTAAACAAGTACAAAAGTAAAATCCCTAAGGGAGCATCCAACAGAGTCTGGAAATTACTTGAATTTTTAGGGATAGAAAAGCTTTGTCTCATTTTTCACAGACTGCTCTCTTTAACAACATATCATTGGTTGGGTTTTCTTCCCATCTTTGGTGTGAAGGGGGTATCGACTTAGAAAATTCAATTTTAAAGGCCTACTGGAAAAGTTCCCTATCGTCCTTGAGAAGTCATTCTTCGGAAGTAGCCTACTAGGACATCTGAGCTCTTCAGATATTGTAAGAATGTCAATATGATATGTCATGCTCATGCAAGTAAAGTTCTGACGCTCATTTTTCCCTTTCCTTGCCTAAAACATTTCTATTCAAAAGCCTAAAACTACAAATGTATGTACTTCCAGCCCTTAAATAAATACCAAACACACTGAATATCGGAGTATATATACTTCAGGCACTCTTCACAGCCGCACAGACTTTCACTAGTATGTAGCGTAAGACCTGTAAGGCTGTAATATGATACCTGCTTACCGTCCCTCATAGGCTTCTATTGCATCCTTACAAGCTAATGTTTGAGTCCAATAGTGATCCTTTAAAAAGAAAGTAGTTATAGGTCCTATTCTTCACTCTGAACTCAGTCCTCAAAAAAATAGATGGAAAACAGGTTTTGGGATCTATTTTTTTTTTTTTTTTAAATCCTGTCAGGACAGTGAAGTCTTGGAACTATGAGGAACCATCTGGTCGACCAGTCTTCTTTCATATCAGCGATTTGCTTACCTCTACTGTTGTCGCACTGGGGTAGTGGGGTCTGCGGACAAGTGTCATGATTGTCCAACGCTAGATTGTTACAATATGAGGTTGAAGGGGCAACCCTAGAAGAGACTTATTGACAACTTCCTGAGGTACTTCAACAACGTCAGGCAGCTCTGAGTTCCATTAGTGACTGTTCCTGTTCTTCGCTCTCTTGGGGAATTGTAATATGATGCTACTGATTCTGTATTCGGATTACCCTTCCACGATTTACATATCTTTAGCATCCACATCTTGCACAATCTCTTATCTTCAAAATGGTTTGCTAGTTGTTACCGCGTTAAACATATGCTCTTACTTTGAAATTTCTAATCATTTGCCTTGATCTGTGTGTTTAGGGAGAAAACAGACTTCTCCAAGTTCCAAAGGCGTCTGAAGACAAGGAATCACCCTCTGGTTATGCAACAAACAATTCCCCGAACCCTCTTTCCCTGAAAGACAAGTGGTGAACTTGGGGATAACTACTCGTCGGCTTGAAATTCTCAAGGGAACACAGGAGGTACATGTACAATAGGATACTGGGTCTTTTTCCGATCTAGTAGGCCATATTTACAACATTACATGTAAATAGTCTCGGAATTACAGAATGTCCAAAGTTACAATAAGTTAGCAGTTGCTTCGACATTATAGTCTCCCCACGACAAATTTTATCCAAAAGTTACAATCTTTGATATAAAGTTTGCATCTTTCTGTGAACTTCGTTCTACGCCTTCAACTGATCGATGAAATTGGATGTCTCTTCTCTTTTTGTTTAATTTTCACCTATGAAAAAAAGAACACGTTCAGGTTAGATGGGATTAAGAATTTTTACTTTTGTTGCATGTCCTCTATAATTTCACTATGTTGCCAGAGTAAGGATTATGCAAAATTGTAAACGACAATCCAACATTAACCAATTGAACACTAGATTGTATGCGTTAATCTAACAGGGGAAGAAAGACGAGCTAATGATGACCGAATTGAAGGATCCAACAATGGAGGCATAGTCGTAGAGATGAATGATTATATATATCGACCTGTGTGGGAAGTTGATGGATACAGAAGAAAGAATATACCGTACCTATTAAGATGTGTGTCTGATTTTGATTCCAACATTCCTCGATTTCATAATACGATCCTTATGTCCAAATGCAAAATAAAACAACCGCACACTAGATCAACAACGTCAAATACACGTTCTCGTTTGACGATTTTCTATAGACACGGACACACAACTAGGAGAGGTGGCGTCCGATCATAAGACACCAGCCCGCCACATAAGAGTCCTTGATAAAATTTGACAAAAAGAGATTAAACAGGCAGGAGAAATCAGAAACGTATAAATAAAGGGAAAGGGGAGTAAAATGGACGCCTGAATACCGAACAAATAACAGAATCCGCATCAGTACCAGATCAGTAGCGTAAATTAGGTGGTAGGTACTACCAACAACTGTGAACCCAAACCCAGTGGTGGTGCTGCGTTGGACCAACGGCAGAGAGAAGAGAGAGGAAAGCAGATAATAAGAAAGCTGGCAAATATAGGAGGGCTGAGTAGCTTAAGGGCAAGATCGTCATTGAGGGCCGAGATCACAGAAGACGGCGAGGACCGCCACCGCGCCACCCGCCCGTGGTTGTTTGTCCTTCGCCGTCTGCTCTCCTCTTCCATGGCTTTTCTCCTCCCCACCTCCCTCGCCTCCGCCCTCCGCCGCCTCGCTCTCGTCTTCCTCCTCATCTCCGCCCTCGCCTTCCTCCACTCCCTCCCCATTGAACAGGTACCACCTCCCCCCCCCCTCTCTCTCTCTCTTATTCTCTCTCTCCTCTTTATTAAATCGACAATTGTGATCTGCATTTCGTTAAATTAGAGACATTACGCTATTAATTAAGTATTATTCGTGTTATTTTGAGAGATTTAGGGTTTTGATTTATGAATTGCTGATTGGAATTGGTGTAAATTGTTCAGCTGCGCTAATGTTAGCCGTTTTATAGATAGATTAGTTTTGTGCACTGGTAACGTGACCGAGGAATTGCCTAATTTCGACATTGTTTTTCTATTACCTTGAATGTATTATAGTCATTTTGACACCACATGCTGATAAATATCGACATTATTCGAGAGCTTCGTAGATTTCATGACTCGATTGACAATTATGCTCCTGTTAGAAAACAAGGACTTGTATACAGAGGTAGAGCAATTTATGCGTGGAGCTCGTTTCTTAGGAGAATAAATCCTTGGAATCATTGAGTGTGTTATAATTATTATCGACTGAGAAGGATTAGGATGTAAAGAGTCGTAGTGACCAACTTCAATACTTCTTTCGCTGTTGGGTTGGCCACATACAACTCACAATACAGTCCATGAAGGTTGTGGCAGTGTTAGCTGATTAAGCTAGGCGTTATATTTTTCCTGTGCTTGTCCAGTCAACACATTAGCTCAATTTCACCTCTTGTGTATGTTTGCGGTAGCTGCCAGAATATCCCGTTATGTTTGTTAGTTGTTTGAAAGATTGGGAATTTGGATGGATAAGTTGCTAATTTTGTTGACATGCAGCTCCAAAGTTCCTCCCTCCCATTAAATTGATTGCACCCATTCATTGAACCTATGTCACTTGGTCATGTTTGTTGGCGTTTCCCACACTCCAGTTGAATCTATCAGCTGCACGCTACCCCTATATGTGTGTTTGTGGCATCTGGTAACTCAAGTCATCGGTGATTCCTTTGCATGTATGATGCACACCTAGCCCCCTATGTTGATAGTTCACATCCAGCATGCGGATTAGTGTTTCTAATTTTCTATCTCTCTCACTTGGTTCTTCTTCATCTTTATTTTTATTTTTTTTGGTACATAAGAGATGCTAATGCTGTGGGGTGGGGATATGAGGATCCGAACCCATGACAACCGCCACACAGGTTGATTTATAACCTCTAGGCCAACCTTGATCCTCTATAGCTGTCTTTGAAAAGCTTTTGAAAAGGGATAGGATGCTGAGGAGTTTGTATCATTCACCAAAAGAGTTTATGTGATCGACCTTGAAGCTTACATGAAGAAAGCTATTTTGAAGACATCGATGGTGGATTGTAAGTATTGTAGATACATTGGGATGGTGTCTTGTCAGTTTCACAAGACCTACGAGCTAGCTGAGTGCAGTTTAAGAAACACAAACGAAGAAATTTCTAACCAGCAGTCCCTATTTTTGGCCATCATTCGCTTCCTACAGTTGCTTAAGACATAGAACTAACTGAATTTCCTTCATGGGAATTACTTGAGAGGGCATATAGAATAGAAGAGTACTAGTTTGCATGCCCGGCCCGCGCTCGGGCTGTATATCTATATTGTTATACTCATTTTATGAAATTGTCGGTTTATCTTTGTTATAATATTATTAGCAACACTATTATTTTCCATAAATTAGCTTACCACCATAATCACCATAAATTATATTATTTTCCATAAATTAGCTAATAATTTTTATATTATGTAATCACTAAGTGTTATCCAATCAATGAATGTCAAGTGTCTTGCTAGGAAAGACTTGGTTTCAGGTTTTAATATATAATATTAGATGCCTGGCCTCTTTTTGATGTTACTCTACGGAGAATATGTTCACAACTTGGATCAATTCTATTTCTTCCATTGATTGTTGAAATTGCTTGTTGTTCTACAGTCTTCACTGTATCCTCTCTTTACAAATATAAAAATCATATAAAAATGAAGGTAGGATTGTTTTGTACCTGTGATAGATGATCCGGTCAACAATAACTAAGAGATAAGAGCTATTCATGACTACTCTGACATTATAAGTCACAGCAGTTTTGTATTTATTTCTCATTGCTTTGACATTTGAGATTGACATGCAAAAGATTGTTTCTGGCAGTATCTAAAGGGTTTCTTGCAATGGGTAAAGGAGGATCTTGGTGCCTGGGGTCCCTTTGTTTTGTAAGTTAATTTTTCTTTCCTTGCGAACTTTCATCTATGTTCTTCCAAGAGTTAGGAGGCATAAAAGTCCATCATCATTCATCCTTACCCCTGTGCCTTGATTGCTTCTGCCATAAAGTCCAACGGAACTACCTCAAATAGATTTTGTCTGTGTAATACTAATAGCTTTTAAACAGGAGTACAGGGTTGATGAATATGGCTACTCATAAATGAAATATTCATCTGGTTTAGTATTTACTAAAGGTGATTTACGTAAAGTGAGCAACTTCTAAGGGTTAATTGGATTTGGATGGGATAGTTGGACCTTGTGCTAGGAATGAAAGTTGGAGTATTACTGTAATACATAGATATATGATGTGAATTGGAATAAATTTAGAAAGTTTCTGCTCATTATCATTGTCGTATTTAAACTTGTTCTGAATAAATGATTGGCTAAAGGGCCTTACTTTGCAAATTTAATAAATGAAGAACAACTATTTCAGTGGGATGCAAATGTTGCTCTCTTTTTACTGGAGCTTAGCGTAAATTTCTTATATTTTCAGGGCAATTGCATACATCCCTCTCACAGTTCTAGCAGTTCCTGCTTCAGTACTTACGGTATGTAATTGTGCATTTCAGTCCCCATGTTTCCATATATTCTGGTGACAGAATAGCTTATGTGAGCTGAGTGCCTGAGGCGCTTATACTTCAAATGTTTTTTGAAGCTCGGTGGAGGATATCTCTTTGGGTTGCCTTTAGGATTTCTTGCCGACTCAGTGGGAGCAACAATTGGTGCTACAGCAGCTTTCCTTCTTGGGAGAACGGTTAGTCTATTCACTTCCTAGTGCCAAATTGTGATTGCACATGTTCTTGCTGTTCCGATTGTTTGCTCCTCTCATGTCCCATCAAGGCCACACAATATTTTAACTATACAAATCTGTTACCTTATGGACCTATTGCAGATTGGAAAATCTTATGTTATGTCAAAGCTTAAGAATTACCCCAAGTTCCACGCAGTTGCTATTGCTATTCACAGATCTGGCTTTAAGGTATCCTTGGCATTTAATTTTCAAGTTATAATGACTTTTAGACCACAGAATTATACATTACTTTTTTCTTCATTGTTTTTTTTATAGTTCGAACTGCTTTCTTCTCTTAAGCTTGTGAATTTATCTGCTGAAACATAACGAAGTAATTAGTCATAGTGATTATTAGTAATTAATTGAGTTGATAGAACCAGGGCCCACTAGCTAACAAATTAAAAGAGCCCGTAAGACGCCTTGCTCATAGTTGTGTTAGCTGGACTGAGAGGATTCTACATTAGAGGAAAAAAGCTCATAGTTAATGTGTCAAGTAGCTGCATATGGCTCATAGTTCTTCTGAGCATGGTCTTCTATATTGGAAGGGGTATGCAAACTCCATTTAGCTTTGGATGAGTGACTGCTTGTCTTGCCACTTTTCAGAACTTGTTTGTTTACTGAATACATTTTTTCTGGCTGTAAAATGTATAGAGATCTTTACTGGCATCTGTCAATATGTTCTCTCAGTAGACCGCGCCACCCCGAACATCTTGGGTGTTTTTTTCTTTTTTTTCTCCCAACTCATTGCTGAGGCTGTTTGCCTGTCTTCAAGTCTCAGTAAGTTGAGATCATTATGTTTGTTGAGAAATGCCTTTCAAGTAATTTTTATCGGATCTTAAGTTGAGCAATCAGAAGATTTCGTAGGATGCTGAAAATGGGCCAGTGTGTCTATAACAGTTTATTTCTTGAATCTCTTTTTCCATCACTCTTCCTCTATATATCTCTGTCCTTCAAACTTGCTAGCATCTCTTCAAGGTCGTCCTTTTGAGTTTTGAGATGTAATTTCATTCTTCCGTATAACATTATTTATGAACAACTGAATTGTCTGCTGGGTGAAAGATTCTGAAACTGCTTAATGAACTTGAATGTCGTTCTACATTCAGCATCTGCATAGCATCCTTTCACTAGATTGTTAAATAATAGGAAAGGCCAAAGAACCGATGCACTTGAAAGTTGAAATTTTGTATGATGATTTGAAACTCCTTTCTGTTATAATCTTCGTTTTGGCAATAACCTCCGTACTCCAGCAAAAGTATGATTAACCCCATAAGAAATAAAATATACAACATCTACAACCCAAATAGTGCTTGGCTTACTGCATGCACTCTGCATTATGGAGCAGAGAGATAGCTAGTTATAAGTTTCTGGATTAGTGTACCAATTATATCAATCATATTAATTTAGGTTTAGAAGAGCTTGGATTGCATACTCTATATGCTGTGCTGTTTGGAAGAAATCAGGGGAATGTTACTTTTCTAAAGTTACCAATGGTCACTCATGGAAACTCAGTAGGCATTGTTGCTTTTTTTTATTTGTTTTTTAAGAAAAAGACTATCCAGGAAAAGCAGGATCAAATCTAGATTAGAAGTCCCCTTACAGACATAGATCCACACTTCGGGTTGGAAGGCAACCTTATTACTAAGTTGATGCTGATTTCTATTGTAAACATTCTCACTAAACTCCTTGATTCTTAAATATTGGACAATCTCACTCTCATAACCTCTTGGGGTGTTTAAACGTTTATTATTTCTCTTTTGAATTGTATGTATTGTATATTTTACAGTTTAAATTCTTTCTTTTGCAGATTGTTTTCCTTCTTCGACTTGTACCCCTCCTACCATTCAATATATTGAACTACCTCTTGTCTGTAACACCAGTCAACTTAGGGGCTTACATGCTCGGTACTTGGTTGGGTATGATGGTACGGTCTTCTATTCATTGGTTTTGTGTTTTTTACTCTGTCTCTCCCTGCCTCCACTTGTTCTTATCTGTTGTTTCCTTACCTTTCTTCTGTTGCAGCCTATCACATTTGCGTTTGTTTATGTTGGAACCACACTAAAAGACCTGTCTGATGTCACACACGGATGGAATGATGTTTCGACAACTCGATTGGTATGTGGGAGCTTTGAATGCATTCTGTTCATTTAGTCCGTCAGTTTATCTGCAGTATACAGCTTGGGTAGTTATGAAGTTTATGAAACTTAACATATCTGTATCAAACAACCACAAGTGTTTAGAGAGCTTGATCTTTGAATGGGCTGGCATGACTATGGAATTGCGGGTTAGTGCATTGCTTTGTGGCAAGTGTCTGCTAGAAAATAGATAAGCTCCCCACATTTTAAAATTTAATCCTTCGTTGAGTCTGAACCATCCTCCTATACAATCATGTGTTGCTAAAATGACAACTGTGTCCCTATTGCACTTATTCCTTCACACTTTTTTTTTCAGTCCGTCTTTTTGTTCGCAATAAAACCCAGCAGCCAGTAGAAAGCTACTATTAGGCACTGGTGTAGGATGGAGTTTGCATATATGCTTTGTGTAATGCTCATCGAGATCTAGAAGAAATCACCTCTTTACTATGAGATTGATAAGCTTTTGTATCTGTGATGTCAGATTTACTTTCTTTTAATGTGATCCCCTCCCCCCTCCTGATTCCACTAAGGTGGAAGTCTATAGTGACATTAGGGTAGTGTTGACGGTTGATAAGCTTTCATTGTCAAAGTATTCTGTAGTATGAGATACTATGTTGTGGAAAAGGTGGTTCTGAACATGAATTACTTAAAATCCTGAGAGAACTAATTATAAGTATAATAGTCTTTTTAGATCTTGCACGAGTGTGTGATAATTGATCATACCATGCCGAGAAATTGATTTATGCATGTTAAATTAACGATGCTTTCAGCGAATAGCCTTCACTTAGCTTGTAGCCTTTGGGAAGCAGCAGCACACAAATTCTTTAGTTTTCCTTAGTTTTGCTTCTTGTTACTTTTCTGAATTTTTCTGATTGAAGTGTCTTGGTGTTACAGGTATTCATTGCATTAGGCCTATTGGTTTCTGGTAAGTCTGAACTTTTGCATCTTAAAATTGGTACTTGGTAGTTTCGATTCTTTCAAACTTTTAAATCTAATACTACCTTCGGTTCAAAGTAATTGGTGATTACCGGATAGTTCACTTTCACTTGGTTGGTACAGTGGTAATTTAACAAAAAGAAAATAGTTATTAGCCAATCACTGTCAATGGGCCTGCTCGGTATTCTTCGACTATAGACTATGATTAAATAAAAGCAAAATGACTCAACCATTTGCGTTTATTATGTTGTGACGTAGTAGTTGGTCGATGCAATTCTTTATCCAATTTTCATATTTGGTCATTTGGAAACAAAGACAAATTATTCTTTGGCTTTGGGATATAATGGAATAAAGCAAAATGGCTCATAAAACTGTATGTGCTTCTTATTTTGTGAAGTAGCGGTCAGACGGTGCGATTCTCGAACCAATTTTCATTTTGGGTCATCCGTGCGCAGCCTCTCTATGTTATAGGAGTAAGGCTTGCGTGCATCCGACCCCCCCTTACCCCGCCTTATGGCGGGAGCCTTTAGGGCACTGGGGTAAAAATGTTGTTGTTGGTGGTCATTTGGAAACAGTCTCTATGTGTTTAACATTGAGCTGCGGTTGCGGTTGCATATGTCTGACCGGCTCTTATCTCACCATAGGCCAATTGCTGTGGAGTTGGGATTAGCTAATCCCTTCAAAATATCATTCTACAACTCCACATTCAGATGACCTTTTATACTTTTTGGAACTTCACGACTCATCCAAATTTTGTATTGTCTGATCGCACCAATGTGTGACGATGCCTCTGGGGCTGAATGAGTGCCAACACCATGATTCATGAAGCCTGACTAAATCATTATCTTTCGATAATAATTTTGACATTTCATCTAGCCCTTTGCACTAGTAATCAACCATTATATTGGGTGAACACTGCCACAGTAAAATTGCTTCTATTGCAGATAATAGTAGCATCTCTGTAATCAGTTATCATACCTCCAGCCGAATCGCCTCTATTTCTCACTACTGGAGCGTGTCTGTAATCTCTTTGTTTTGTGTCTTCTACAGTGGTTCTAGTAATTTGTATCATGAAAGTCGCCAAAGGTTCTTTGGAAAGAGCATTAGCTGAAAATGGTGATTTGGAAGGCATTTTGGCTCCAGATGATGCGTCAAAGCTGCCTATTGGTAGTCAGCAAAGTTCAGATCTTTGGCAGCCTCTTGTTATCAAGATTGATTCTTAGGGATGTTTGTTCTCATTAAGCGATGTGTATACTTTTTGCAAATATCTCCAATAGTTGATTTAGGTTGTGTTCGAAATTAGATTATATACGAGAGCAGAAAAGGGAGCGGAGTTATGAAAAGAGGCAGACTGAGTTCATTTTTCACCTCAATAGGCTGAATTCAGATTTTTATGTACAGTATATTTCATTTCGTTTTTCTTGATCCAGCATATGCCCTCAGCCCTACAAGATTATATTGTCATATAGATGTTTCCTTTTTATCTTCAAGTGACTTGTTAAGAATAAAAAAATCGCATGGGCGAGTTGTAAACCGGTAATCAAATCTTACATAGAAGGAAATACTTGCATGTACGTGATGTGGTGCAGTGATGAAATTTGACAGTGAAATCGGCTACTTTAGTTAAGCTAGATTTGGGATGTTTTTGCGCAGCTCAACCTTTTTCATTTGTCTAAAACACCCTTACTCCCAATCTCAATTCACTTCTGCAGGACAGACCCATCCTTGCCCACGCCACTCAACAAAATTTACCCACAACTCCTCGCGCCCTCCACTCTCCCCGTGGCCTCACGAGTTCATCTTACGTAGGCTCCCACTCTTTGGCATCTACCTCCACCCCCCTTATCGTAACCACCTAGGCGTACTGCAATCACGAAGTTTTTTTTTGTTTTTGTTTTTGTTTTACAGGTTTAGTCAAGTGTTAACTCCGCTTGTGGGTGTTTTTTTTGGCATTCACTGCCGGTCTCAAAACCGCATAAAAGAGGAGAGTTGCGGTAGGTTTGTGGCGGTCATTATAAAACAAGCCACATTTTATGGACATGAATCGAAATTTGATAACCGTGGGGGTGTCCCCTTCACAGCGACGCGCCACACTTCCTAGACCCGGGTGTGGTGATAAGTATGAAAGGGTCTCTAGGTCGTCGCCCCGAAGCGACGCGCCAATCCGACGCCCGGGGGTGGTGTCAAATATGCAAGGTCACACTACACTTCCTAGACCTGGGTGTAGTGAAAATATGCAAGTGTTGCTAGGTCGTCACCCCGAAGTGACGCGCCACTCCGGCTTCCAGGGTTGCGTGGTGTCAAATGTGCAAAGGTTCTCGGACTGTTGGGGTGAGTTCGATTTGGGATAGACCGTGCGCGCACAAACAAACGGTCAAGGGGGGCGCCCGGCTTTCGCCAGGCGACGCCCCTCCGACGCCCAAGTCAGGATGGGGTAGTCACAAAATAAGATAGTAGTAGAGTAGAGAGAGTATGTATTGTGTGTCCCCAAAAGTCCCTTGATTATGGCAAATGAGGGGGTATTTATAGGGAGTCCAAGGAATAACCAAGGTACCCCTAATCAATCATAACCCTTCATTCAACCAAGATATCTGATGGCTAGTACCCTTTGGGCCTTGAGAGTATCACATGGGCCTTTTCCAAGGACCACTTATCTAAGGGTTGTGGCCCATTTATAAAATGTGTACCATTTATAAAATGTGTACCAACAGAGCCCCTCGGAGTCGGATCGCACTCGTCAATCACTGCACCTCGCTGCTCCTAGAGGGTGATCGGACTGCGCATCCTCCGGCCGCCCTTTGCCATGGTTCATATAGTGGACCTTGGTAAAGCCATGCGGTGCTCAATAACTGTGTCGCATCGTCTTCACCTCCGTAGGCCGTGGGGCTCGTATTTTCGATTTTAATCGAAACTTCGCCCCTTGTGAGCTTCATGGCCGTTGCAATCAGAATTCGCCCCTCTCATGCAAGAGAAAGTAGACGCAGCCGAGACTCGCCCCTGGGATTAGATGCGATCTCAGCGCGATTAAACTTCGCCCCTCACACTTAAGGAACACTACATGCGGTTCAAGTATTCCTCTTGCTTTTATTTCCTTGCTTTATCACATCAACATCACGCTCAAATCTTCGCCCCTAGAACTGGGTGCGATTTCGAGTGAACCAAAAATCCTCGCCCCTGGAATGGAGATCGAAGTCGCAATCGAAATTCGCCCCTGGAGTTGGGTGCGATTTCGTGTCGAGTAAAAACTCCGCCCCTAGAATGGAGGCCGAAAATCGCCCTGAACTTGGGTGCGATTTCGACTCGATCAAATAACTTCGCCCCTGAAATGGAAGCGAAAATCGCAGCCGAACATCGCCCCTGAACTTGGGTGCGATTTCGACTCGATCAAATAACTTCGCCCCTGAAATGGAGGCGAAAATCGCAGCCGAACATCGCCCCTGAACTTGGGTGCGATTTCGACTCGATCAAATAACTTCGCCACAGAAATGGAGGCGAGAATCGCAGTCGAATACCGCCCCTAGAATCGGGTGCGATTTCGTGCTATCGAAATACCACCCCTAACAGGGGACAAATTCGCACTCGACGTTCACGTTGGCTTAGCTTGGAATAATTTCCTTAATAATAATAATCTCATGTATCTGCAAAATGACAACAAACACTAACTCGTTATTTAGGTGCGCCCCTCGGGGTATTAGCCCAAGAGTGAAATATTATGGCTCAACTCGTTTTTTGTGGGTTATTACAGCCCATCCTTCGTTCGAATTGAACTCATATATCAACGACGGTCGAGCCCGAGACGTCGATTTCAGCCGACGCGGAACTGTCCAGGCCCGAAGATCTGGGGGTCTACGTCCCACTTAAACACAGCATCGCAGTTCGACACCCTTGGATTAGGGTGTCCCCTGATTACTGAGTGCAAGATCGTAGGCGAATGAATCCGAGCTGGAGACATGTTCGCCGACAGCCAAAACTTCGGCTCTACCTCTGGTTGCGGGCCGGGCGATCTTCATGGAACCCTATTCAACA
Source organism: Spergularia marina (assembly GCA_963680865.1). Lineage (NCBI taxonomy): Eukaryota > Viridiplantae > Streptophyta > Magnoliopsida > Caryophyllales > Caryophyllaceae > Spergularia > Spergularia marina. Next base: position 23,594,358 of record OY804544.1, on the reverse strand, counting down.
CGCACCCAATTTTGGGGGATAATGTTTTAACCCGAACCAGGTATATTTTGGAATTTGACTTCTTCCCAGTCGCGCCCGAGTATTAGTGATATCCGGGTGCCAATCGATAATATTGGTGATCCGCAGCTGGTTATCCGAGGTGGTGATATTCCACCCCGCAGTAGGTATTCACCGTCCGAGTTAGGTGAAGTATCCGACCTCGGCTTGGTTTTAGTCATTGAATTGATCGGAATCATTCATCGAGACCGGTGAAGTTCCGGGCTCGGTTCAGCTTCTTTCGCCGAATTTGAATAATCCTTGCCCAAATAAAGGGTATAGGGCACAATAAAGTTTGCATGAATGTAGAGTGAAGCTTGCCGACTCGTCATTCTTCGAAACGCGGAGATGCAACTTTGGTTATACCATTTGTTGAATAGAATGATAATAATAATATTGGCTCAAATAAAGAGCAGGTGATTTGATAAGAAATAATCATTTGCCGCCTCGTTGATAAATAAGTCGATCTTGTCTTTCCAAATATCCGCATATGACGTAATTTCGCCACCAATATGGGTTTCACCCATGACAATTTTGGCAAAGAATATAGGATTTTTCGCAGCATTAATCAATCATGCACCACACCACCTTGCCGCCACTCTCGAGTTTACCTTGCCGCCACTCTCGAGTTTGAGTTGGAGTAAATCAACCGAGCTCGAGAGTACGAACGCATGCAGTTTGCAAAAATTTAATAATTGAAATGCACATAGTTCATGCTTTGCACTCAATAAGCCTCTTGGCTAACAATTTGATTATGATATGCGATGAAAATTCCCGTCATGCAAATAATTGACGTATTTTCTAATTAGCCCTCAAACTTATTTGAAATAAAGTCTTTATGCGGACACATAAATGTTTTGAGAAACAATTTTCTCACATAATCAACCGACATGCTTCAATGCGTAAATGAAATTAAGTAATTTCGGAAAAATCAACTAACGTGCTTTTAAATACGTACATGTAACAATTTCATGCGATATCATGTGAATTGTGTAAAGTAATTAACATGTGACTAAAGTAAACAAGTTAGCCCACAATCACCACTTTCCATGCATGTTCTCGTAAAGTTAGCATATAATATATCAAGTGGGCAAGAGTTATGCTACCCATTATTGACCAATAAACTCAGTAAAGTTGGCAATGCACTAATTAAATGCAATTCATATCATAAGACATGCTTTTAAGAGCAAATTCAGCATTTTTCATGCGAGTTAATCGGAATAGCATAAGATTTTCAGTAAAACATAAAGAGTATTTTAACCTCTTCCTAGCACATGTTTGGACAGGCAATTAAAATTCAAGTGAACTAATTTCCATGCATGTTGGCGTGGAATTGCAGCATAGTTGCACAAAACAATTATTTTAGCATCTGAAATATCCACATCACCTAGGGAATCACGTATTAAGTGGCTAAGTGCTAAAAAATACTTATCTTTGAGGAAACAAGCGTCGCTCCAATACACAGCTGCATTTGCCGTCTAATAATTATATATAGGGTCTCAAATAAAGAGGAAATGAATCATGTTTGCTGCGAGTTTCACTCGTCGTCCAACTATTCTTCCCGTCGCCGGTGAAGCTATCGACTCGGAGATGTCGAACCCCAACAACCGATTCGAGCAAAAAGTGACCTGATCGTCCGCTTCCAATGGAGGTCGAGTCCGACCATCGGACTCAGGTCGAATCCGAGCTCCGCGTCCTCGAGAACAATTCCGAACACTTCCAACACCAGATGCGAGGTCGAGCCCGCGCTACTGGTTGGGGTCGGCCTTCACTGTCCCCGCATCGGGTCATAGGCGACCGCACCGAGGTCTATAATGAATCTGAGTTGCTTCCACCCAGCTTTTGGTTGCGGGGTCGGGACCGAGGTTCCGAACCACCACCCCGAACTAAGGTCGAGTCCTGGTGAGCCAGAAACCACGCACCTCGCTCATGGGTTGGGTCAGACTTCGTCCGTACTCGCGCACTTCTCACTCCGCAATCAAACATTTCGTATTCCTTTTTATGCGTATCTACTCCACCAGCGTAGGGCGAGGTTTATGGTCACCCGGACTCAACCCTTGTGCGGCTGTAGGAACCAATACGACCCCTGCAGCCGGGAGCTAACCTAACTCGTGTGCGTGCGCGGTTGCTGGCTCACTCGGACCCAACCTCTCAAAGTCCAAAGGGTACTAGCCATCATATCTTGGTTGAATGAAGGGTCATGATTGATTAGGGGTACCTTGGTTATTCCTTGAACTCTTTATAAATACCCCTCATTTGCCATAATCAAGGGACTTTTGGGGACACACAATACATACTCTCTCTACTCTACTACTATCTTATTTTGTGATTACCCTATCCTGACTTGAGCGTCGGAAGGGCGTTGCCTGGCGAAAGCCGGGCGCCCCCCTTGAACGTTTGTTTGTGCGCGCAGGAAATCAAGGTTGATCCCGCTCTATCCCAAATCGAACTCACCCCAATATATAGAGCGGGATCCACCTTGGTTTCCTGCGCGCACAAACAAACGGTCAAGGGGGGCGCCCGGCTTTCGCCAGGCGACGCCCTTCCGACGCTCAAATCAGGATGGGGTAGTCACAAAATAAGATAGTAGTAGAGTAGAGAGAGTATGTATTGTGTGTCCCCAAAAGTCCCTTGATTATGGCAAATGAGGGGTATTTATAGGGAGTCCAAGGAATAACCAAGGTACCCCTAATCAATCCTGACCCTTCATTCAACCAAGATCTGATAGCTAGTACCCTTTGGGTTTTGAGAGTATCACATGGGCCTTTTCCAATGACCACTTTCCTAAGGCTTGTGGCCCATTTATTAAATGTGTACCAACACAGACCATGAACGGGAGTGAGTAAGGAAGCTTATTCATAACGTTAAGGGTAGTAGGCTTAGATTTGAAACGTGGAACATCGACTCTTTGACGAGGAGATCTTCGGAGGTTGTGGAGGCCAGGTTATGAGGAGAGAAGGATTCACATTATGTGTTTACAAGAGACCAAATGGGTTGGAGAGGCTAAAGATATCACACCATGAGGTTATAATCTTTGGTACTATGGAAAGGATAAGAGTGGGAATGGAGTTGGTATCATTATTGATAAGGAGTATATAGATGATGTGGTGGAGGTTTCGAGGAAGAGCGGTCGCATTATGATAGTGAGGTTGGTGATTGGGAATGAGATTATGACTATTGTAAGTGCTTATGCACCAACAAATTGGATTGGATGCATCTATTCGTCATGAATTCTGGGAAGAAGTAGGGGTTAGGCCCATCGAGGATAAGATGATGGAGAACCGACTGAGGTGGTATGACCATGTGAGAAGGAGGCCTAGTGACGCGCAGGTTAGAATACTAGAAGGGTGGGGAAGTGATAATATTAGTAGGGGTCGGGGAAGACCAAGATGACTTGGATGATGGTGATTAGAAGTGATATGAGCTTCATAGGGCTTGAAGAGAGTATGGTGTTGGATAAGGAGTTGTCGAGAGACTTTATCCATGCGGAGGACTTAATTTGACTTTTTTTGGTTTCTTTGTTTGGTTTTCTCAACTTTTTCCCAAAATTTTTCCTTATTTGGTGTTCATCCATATGTCTTTCACTATTTTTCAAACTTTTTATTTATTTTGATGACTTTCTAAAACTCTTTTTGAAAGTGTTTTAAGGTTTGGTTGTTGTTGTTTTAGTCGAGTATTATCCGTGAACTCCTTCAAATGTATTTTCGCAGTTGTAGTGTCATTAGGTTCTGCTTATTTGCTTTGTTTACCATTCACGCAGAGCTCTCATACGTTCATGGTGGAGATGCGATTTCCACAATTCTCAATGAAGTTGTAGAAAATCGAGGGGAGAGGTCGGTAAATTATCCACCCAAATATGGGACACCACTGTTGTAGAAATTGAGAATTAGACGACAAGGTCCAGTCACATTTGAACCAAACCAGCTAGACACTGAAATAATCGCCAACTCGAATCTTGAACGCTCCACTAGGTGATATACGAGACCACTTGAAATTTAAACTGCTGCTGTTTGCTAGTTAATTCTGTATTGAAGAACATGAAGAAGAATAACATGCAGACGGAAAATTTCAAAAGAAAACCAAACACAAGGGTTCATCTATTAATCAACTACTGCAAGTTTACACCGTTGTTTCAATTAACACACCAGATACGGATATGGTGACATTGCTCTTACGTTGCCTACGGTGTGTAGTTCGATTAATGACACTAACAAATACATCATGAAACTGAATGCATTAAGGTATCTGATAAATCTACACAATCGTATGTAGTGTTTAACCTTTAAGATCAATTCCTATATATTTCCAAAGACGGCCCAAATATATCGTTTTCAACTTCAAAGGTTTGTCTTCGGCTTGCCAGCTCCAGGGACACGCCTTGTCACTTCTCTCATTGTCACAAATTCTTCAGCTGCAGAAGGATGAATACCAACCTGCAGGAAACCATTGGCAAAGTTGGACGTAACAGAAGTTGAAGAACACAGAAACCGTAACAAAATGATTGCTTACCGTACTATCAAACTGTGCCTTGGTAGCACCGCACTTCAATGCTATAGCAATTCCCTGTCAAGGACGTAGTTGATAAATCAGCACGATTTTAAACAGAAATCAGGAAAGAAAACCACCCTAATAAGCATTCCGTCGAACACAAACAAATGAACATTCAGATATACGTGAAACCAGTGCTGTCAAATTAAAAATAATTTGGCATCATCAGCTCACAACTTTCTTTGGCTTCTGATTAACCAATTTGGATAATCACAAACTACATATGATGAAATTTTCATAACCAAAATCTGTTACTAGGTATCAGCTTTACTCCCATTCAATGACGGGAATTATTAAAAGCTGGTAAAAATTTATCATTCAATAACAGGTGTCGGATAAATCTGATAAGTAAAACAAAGGTGCTGTTTCTCATTGTTCATCATAATCTACTGCAAGGTTAGGTATTATTATTATTTAAAAAAATGATATGCAGTATGTCCAAGTGTCCAACTGCACTATATAGGCCTCAGGAAGAAAAGCGCTGAGACCTTTGAAAGAGCAACGAAAGGCCGGTATCTCCATTAGGACTTCCTTTCTTAGTTGTCATCCAAACCTCGAAACTTAATACTCAGAAAGTCAATTATAAAACGACGACACACCCAATGTTCTTGACAAAATCCAAATAAACTTAACTACAATGAATGGTTAGGCCTCTATACTCTCCATTCCAGTAACAACATCTTTACCCAAGTGCCCTAAAGGCTCCTGCCATAAGGTGGTGTAAGGGGGGTCCGATGCACGCAAACCTTACCCCTATTGAAACATAGAGAGGCTGCGCACGGATGACCAAAATGAAAATTGCTTTGAGAATTGCACCGACTGACTGCTACTTCACAAAATAAGAAGCATGACAGTTTTTTGAGCCATTTTGCTTTATTCCATTATATTCCAAAAACCAAAGAGTAATTGGTCTTTGGCCTCCATTGGAAATGGAAACCTCTACATTCTAGTAACACTAGTATTATATCGAGGTTTGTCTTCAAGCAGCATCCCTGAGAAGATGCATTCGAGAAGCGAGTACAAACTCATAGTGATGTGGCACCAATACAAGATCATCCATCACCTCAAGTATTAATGCAATAAATTATCAATGCTTATACTATAGTCCCGAGAGCCCATGGAGCATGATGGTCCTGCTCACAATAGAGTAGGGACTACACTTAAAAATTATTTTTTAATTAATGGACCCACCCCTTTATTGTGAGTGGGAGCATCATGGTCGTTGTGCTCCCGAGACCATGGTATAATTTGATTTATGGCCAGTACCGACTGGCGTCAGTAGGTTGGATAGCAAGTAGTTAACTTCTAAGAACTCAGCAGTTGACTGTATAAGCAATTTTAAGCTTCTAAGAATATTTTCCGTATGATAATGAAAAAACATAATACAATAATACATACCTGCATAATTTCAGGTGCATCTGGGCCACACATCGACGCTCCAAGCACTTTATTTGTCTCAGCATCAACAACAAGCTTCATAACGGATTTTTCTTGCCTCCTAGAACCATGAATACTAGAGTGAATATAAATCTAACTAAACAGAAATACCACTGTAATTAGAAGCGAATCTACTAAGTAGAATGGCGTGCCTATGAAAGAACCCAGAGGAAAGAGATAAGGGGAGAGGGAAGGGGATTGAAAAATCGAGTTCGGTGGACCCTTTGGACCTTCTCTTATTCTTTTCCTAAGTGGAGGTGGTGGTTCACGTCCTTTATTATAAAATTCATGTACATACATAGTACACAAGAGTACAAGACACACCTTGTATAGGTATATCGTATAATTTTGTTTGTTTTTTTTTTTCATTACAACGATGAACCTTTACAATTTCTCGTGACTTAACCACCTTGATAACCTCTTTAGTAAACCTTGGGCACTGCACCCGACCCCACAGATACGGCACCAGGTAGTCAAGATAGCCTAGCTAAATTAAAGCAGGTTATACATCCAGCTTTTAGGGCCCAAAGAGAACCAAGGCCCATCATCCTGCATGGTGGAGCAACACTTCATTGAATGCAGTTCTTACGCCTCTGCTTGGACTTGAACTCATGACCTCTTGTTTATAAGTATCAAGGAATCTATCAGAGTTTCAAGGATGAAGAAAGAAGTAACAATTTTACTATATTATTTTCACAGTAATCTGGGCAGACCTCCCCTTCTTGAACTCCTCAAGACCTCAGAGGTCTTTTAACTTCCTGCCCACCCCCACTATATATTTCATTCTCTCTCACACACTCTTCTCCTTTCATTGATCTGCAGCCACCTCCACCACAGCAGAGTTCATCACGCCATGACACGATGAAGAGCAGAGGAGAGTGCAACGTATTAAACTAGAATAAAACACATCGGGTTCCATTATTTTCCGGCGTTCTTTCACCCCTCAGCCTTAAAAAAGAAAGAACAAGAACTACTTTCTCAAACGAGTTACGGCATTACCCATAACACCCACCGCATTTATTAAAACTGATTGATATCCTAGAAAAAGGGACGACAGTCAATCACCCATTCTACCTTCCTGGAGGTAGTAGCGCTTTTCTAGTAAAAAGTCATCCTCAGCTTTGGTCTACAAAATAAGAAGCACCTAAATTTGGTCCAGATTCAGTTTGCATCTAGGCTCCACTACAACATCGGTTAATAGCCTGCAACTCTCAATAGTCTATAGCTTTAGAAGGGGCAATGATATTTCCAGAGAACTCTCTGGTCACTTTTTCTAACATTTCTAGTACCAACTAATTCATTCGGGCGAGACATCTTACGCACTGAGACTGAGAACACCAACCGAACACATTATTTTACTAATAGAATATCAATCAAGGTTAGGGAGCTGAGAAACTGTTGTTTCCCTCTCTGGAAATAGGGTCACCCTTTAGAAGAGGATGAACTGCTATAAAAAATAACAGACCTAAATAATGTCTTCCCGCGTTTATTCTTCAAATATGAAAGCTGTTCAAGCAAAAAGCAATCTACTTCATCTTTAACTACTTATGCCACAAGAAGTTAAACCAAACCAAGCCACAAACGGATACAATTATGGAACAATAGAGAAATTTTCATAAGAGAAAATAAGAAAATTTAACAGGTTGTGTCTAAGTGAGAGGAGAGCATACTGTGAAATAGTGTTCTTCATTGGATTGAATGATGAAGTGAAAACCAAAATATCACCATTTGCCTGCTCTATAGCCTCCTCTTCACTAAGGCCGACCACTGAAAGAGGTGGTATGCTGCATGGCAATCCAAAGATTGATCAAGTTAGAACCCATGTGAAGGAAGGATTTTTTATAGTAGTAGCATGACCTTTGAAAAATCCATAAAAACTAAGCCGACATCATTAATATTGATGAAACTACTACTGCTTCCAACAACGCTACTTGCAAAAGTAGCTCAAACACAACTGACATAGCTCTGATTATCAGCTATGTGAAGTTCCATGTTGTCACACAATACATGTGCTGTGATATTAACAAAAAGAGGATATAAGGCTGATGACCAGATAGCCAGCTCCTCTTTTTTCACATTAAACAATTGAACGGAAATGTTTGTAAACAATTTTCTGTCCAATAGAACTGCATGCAAACAATCTTCTGATTTACAGCTACCCTTTTCTAGTGGTTTTCTGTATTCTCTTGAGGATACCAGAAGAATACAAGTCAAAAATTTCAAGAGAATCCAAAAGTTTGACATTCACATCAACTGAAGAGACCATCTCAGTGATCCAAAATCAACCAAGAACAACAAAGTGTGATCAACTGAAAACAAATATTTACTTTGAAACGGTCGGAGATACCAGACAAAAACAAGTATTTACATATACAGAAATGGGTTGACATAGAAAGTTACCCAGAACAATGAGTAAACATACTACATAAAGATCAGGGGAATCTACCTAAACACCGCACATGGTATATGGCTGTAATCAGATTTGTTCGGCTGTCCCCCAAACACCGTTTTCTGGAGACAAAGAACACCAATGAATTAATGAAAACTATCAATGTAATTTCAGATTTCGGACCAACTAAACCAGCACATAATCATACCGCAAAACAAGTTCCTTCCATCAAAGCCACAGGTGTAAGATTCATTCGGTTGGTAACATCCCCAATAGCCCATATGCTTGGTACACTGGTCTGCGAATATTCATCAACCTACAGAAAACTGAAGGCTCAGCAAAATGAAAAGCAAATCCCAAAATCACAAGGAAGAACATAGCTTCGGAGTCAGGAAACTATCAAAATTATTTCATCATAATTATTTAGTTTATACAGTCCGGTATGCGGAAAGAAAAGATTACTGACAAGGAGAAGGACCACTGAGCTCAATGCTACCAGCAAAAATAATATTAGGTGATCTACAAGTAGAAAAGCAATCACCAAACAGTCCTTTATTGCTGATTGCTTTAAGAAGCTCAGAGAATCAAGCTCAGCGTCAACTCATTCAGTTCCAATTAATGACACTATGAACTATGTTCCACTCTCCATTTTCCCCTCAAGTATCCGCGTCAGCTACTTGACAAATGGACACTTGACACTTCATTTTTGGCCAGCAAAATGAATTTTGCAAAAATTACACTGGTCTGACTCCTGAATGCATATTACTAACTCATCCTTAGTACCGAGTCCGGGTACAAAAGGACGAGATGTTTACAGCCAAATCAGAAATCACGAAAGAGGGAGTTAAGAACAACCTTCACAGCTCCTATTCTATCTAGTTCCACGCCAACAGCATCCAAGTTCAACCTCTTCGTATTCGGAGTACGACCTGTTTTATAGAAGAAAAGAAAAAAAGTATTCAAGAAATAGAAATCTGTTGTCAAAAATAAGTCAAGGACATCTGAAACATCATAATGTAATGTATCTCCTATCAAAAAGATTATGTAACGTATGTAAAAGTAACATCATAATAGATAAGGGTCCAGAATGACGCATAAACCTCAAAAGGAAAACAGACGATAAAAAAAAAAAAAAAAAAAAAAAAAAAAATCAGTGTGTCAGGTATCAGATACGGAGTATGTGTGTACGTAGGAACAAACATGTATCATGACATATGTATGTGCAAAACGATCAATGTTAGTTGTCTTTTGTGAGAGGAATTAGGAATCAGGGATTATGAACACTCCTTCGTGTATCGGTACTGTCAAATTGTAGACTTGTGCAAAAGCACGTTTGATTGGTCAATGAACTATGATTGAAGTGAATAGACAAATGTGAGTGGATATATACTTCAATCCTAAATTCCTAACAGCTACTAAGAAAGCTACTAAAATCCTAGCAGCCATTAAGAAAGCTCCTAAAATGCTAACAGCTACTAAGAAAGCTACTAAAAAACTAACAGCTGCTAAGAAAGCTACTAAATGCTAGCAGCTACTAACACAGCTATTAAAATGCTAACAACTACTACGAAAGCTAATAGCCAACTTAAGAGTTACATTTGCAGAACAGACCCTAAGTGTCTGACTAACTTTAAAATCTAATAAATCAAGTTCATTGTGTAAGCTTGATGTTGAGCAAGCTTTTAAGAATGTTTCGTGGAGTTTTCATATGGTCACTCTTGAGAGCAAGTTTTGGAAGGAAATCGACACTACATGATTCCCTGATTAAACTTGCCTTTTCATATTAAAGACTTCTTTAATCTTCTAGTTAGCATGTTTCTCTTAAATTTCCAATCACTGCGACTTAAAATTGCAAGGCTTCAATAAAAGCATATTTTCTGCTTAAGCCATAGTGAAAGAAGATCCAACAAGAAGTCATGCTTAAGAGTAAAAGCTTCGAGTTGGCTAGCAGGTATTCTTTGTGCTAAGAAGACAAATAAAGCATTATTGTTTGCTCTCTTGGGTCTTACCACTATGACACTCATCTGAGAGACTCTAGTTTGGTTCACCTTCACAAGGCTAAAGATGTTCGTTCAGCTTAGAGGAGAAAGAGGACAAAACGGGATGAATTTGCGACATTTGAAAGACATAGCCATTGGTGAACCACTATAGATCGAAAGGAATGATCACTTTGTATGATTGTGTCAGCACTGGTCGAGATTTAACATGGTAGCTTTCTACGTTTACCCATCAATCTCCTTTTGTATTAGGGTGCCAACTCATCAGAATCTTTTTACAAGGGACTAGTCCCCTTGGTGTGCTTTAATCAGGCATCCACTATTACTCAATAGTGAAAAAAAAAACTTCTGTTCCCATTTTCAACCCATATATTTATCACTACCTATGTTGGTAAGCGGTAAGGCTCTCATAATGCCCGAAAAGAACACTGAAAGGACTCAGATAGGAGGACAACATTAATGTTAAGTATAAAGATTCATTTTGAGTACTTCCCTTCCTGTAACATGAGTCATGATCAAGATTATAATTATTTTTAGGCAGGAAGTAATTGCTTTTGTTTTTTTTATTTCCTGAAAGTTGTACTACTATTACTAAAACGGCAGTATTTCTATTTGCTACTTCTAAGTTGAGAGACTTGTCCAAATGTGTTTTCATCTTACGACGACATTCTAGGGAAACCCCTAAAATCCATTTTTTAAACAAACCATGCGAGTATCACTACCATCAACGAAGAATGCCAGAAACTAGGACTCTGAAAATCCTTAGCACCTACTCCCTCCGTCCCAGCTCAAACGCCCCGAGCGTTATTTGTAGTGGAATAAGAAAAATTGATATAATAAGTTGAGTGGGGTAATATTAGGAGAAATAAGGAGAGAGAAGGTGGGGATTAATAAAAGTAGGAGAGATAATGTGAGAGAGAGGATGTGATAATTTAATAAAAGTAGGAGAGAGAAATATGTCCCAAAATAGATGGGGTGTTTGAGGTGGGACGTCCCAAAATGGAATATGGGGCGTTTGAGCTGGGACGGAGGGAGTATCAAATAATTCCCAACTTAAATAATGATTTCCTCAGCACATAAACAATAGAAGCTCCCACTCCTCAACCATTGGAAATCTTTAAGATGAGTAATACAAGGGGAAGAATTGACGAAATATTGAAACACATACAGTATAATGTGATCGCCGAGAAAAATCCGCTCCCTATATTCATTTTTTAACTACTCTTCATTTCAGGATCATAAATGGCTCCTCCCTCGGATGCTGCTCAAAGGAAGCACGTCCCACATTGTAAAAATGTGGAAGGAGACTCTAGACTTTACTTATGATTCGAGCCAATGATTATTATTACCCCGTGGATAATCTATGTTAGACAGGCTACTAGAGGATGCCATATTGGGATAAAAAAAAAAAGGGACTTTGAAACAAAAAGCAAGAACCTGTACAGCATACAAAGTGCTAATGTCACACTTTTCAGTTGGACAAGACACTCTAAATAATCACTGAGGGACAGATCAAATCACAAGCTAGGCAAATCGTGTTTGTGGTGACTACGACAGTACGAGAAGGCCCACATGATTCCTCAACAAAACACTATGGCTTGGTAGTCAGGAATATAGTCGTATCCGGGAAAGAGCAAAAAAAGGAAATACCAGTGGCAAAAAGCACGACATCAGCCTCAATTTCTTCACCGTGATCAGTACGAACTCTAACGCCACTAGAAGTTTTCACAACCTGATTCCAAAAAACAGAAGATTAAAATCACAATCAGCTCTTTAATTTCATACCAAATACGGAGTAATATGTTGACCAGAATAGTCATCATAAAAGGGAAAAAACTGAAAAGGAAGAGCTACCTCTGTCAGAGTTGTTCTTGGATGCAAGTTAATACCCCTGCCTTCCAAATTTCTCGCTACAACAGCCCTCATTTCATCGTCAAAGCCTCTGCAGAGTCATTGAAATATAACTTACTTTATACTCCCTTTTCCAACTACTTCTGATAACAAATAATTTTAATCACAACATGAGAACAAAGGAGAACAAGCAGTCCTCCTGAAGTAATGGAAGATGGTCTTTCCTAGGTAAGAAACCAATCAAGCCCTGATCGTAATTGACAGGTGTTATCAGATTCTCTAGTGTCCTAAAATCAGTTTCCTATCACAGATCTGACACCGGATATCTAATGCTTTCTCATATGAATGTGTCAAATTAAAACCCGTGCCATTTTGAGAAATATCTTGGCATTTTAATTCTCTCCTCATTTCCAAATCTCAGAGGTTCAATTTGATGTTCCCTGAATTGCACAAGGCTTTCCTCCTCAACTTCCAATTTGCCATCGGCAACCTGCGGCTGTGAATCACAAACCCCTCCTTCAACAGTAATATCTGACGTACGAAATCTATCAGCAGCAAACTGTTCCGAGGCCATTCTCTTCCCTTGGCTATCTCCTTTTGATGACAAACAAGAATCTCATCCTAAGAGATAAAAACCTCTGATTTCAGCCCTTGAGAATATAAGAGGCAGGAAGATCTTTCCTCCAATAGTAGGTCACCATTCTCTTGACCACCCAAAGACTGATCGCCACTCTAATATTCATAACCCAACCTATGACAATCAGACCCCAAAGCATCAAAATAAGATTCTGATTCGTCCAAAATATCACTTCTCCTTTGACAACAACCCCTTCATCTCTCTCTTCAACAGCAGAAGTGTCATCTACTGCGATTAACTCCTGCTGGACGGCTTCAGAAGCAGCCTTTCTGTGCAACAATCTTATTAAGTTGGAAGCATCAGATTGTAATGGGGAACTGCTCGCAAAACTTCTGGCTAATTAGCTGACTAGTTCCCTCATTGCAGCCATCCATTTGTCCAGTTCACAAGCAAGGAGTTGCATCACCTCACGTGCCAAACGAAATGCCAATCTCTGCTTTCTCGTGTTACCTCCACCAAAACATTTCACACATCTACACACATTCTTATTTCAAGAACAAGTTTAATCTCATCCCCTACTTGGCCCCCAAGATTAACTATGTTAGGTGATTTCAACCATTTCGCTCTCTGATTACCATCTTGTATCCATATCCACCCCCACTTTAATTTGATTGTGTTTGCTTTGGTACATAGACCACAGAAAAGGAGCATACTAAAATTTATGCCTCACCACATAGGCCAACCCCCCCCCCCAAATTGTCACATTCACTCCTCTCCAAACACATATCACAACCGCTGTCCTCCGCAACACCATTACGTTTGCGGTCTGCCCACCTCTAGTCAGCCCTTCTCTCTCGCTTCTTTACAGCCTTCTTATCATCTCTTTCCATGTCCTCTCCTTTCACCTGTCCTATCTTGTGTTGTTTCAGTAGGTGGAGCATTTGGTAGCTTCTAAAGTTAGTGATGGTGCCAAGGTGTTGGCACGACTTGTAGAGCGGCAATGCTCCTTCGAAGAATTATTTCCCTCATTGTTCTAGGTGTGTGTCTCATGAAGACCTCCACTCATCATCTTTTTGTCTTAAGACAGTCCGCTTTTCTAGACCACCTAGAGGCTAATTTCTTATTGTTCTTTTTCTGAAAACATAGAGTAAGTCCATGATTGAGCTTGTTTGTCCGGAGTCTCCTGACTCCTAATCTATCTCCTTTCGATGACTCCTCATTTCGATTAAATATCAGCGTTGGAAAGAGCCCATGATGGTATCTTACCCTATAATCTCTTTGTTTGGTGTATGCTGGGTTTAATTATCAACAGTTCAGAATGTGAGTGTCTTGGAGGGGAAAAAAGAAAGCAGGATAAAGTAGCCTTCAATTAGTCATGCATGAAGAATGATTCTGTAGGCTGTTTAATGGTATTTGGAAGGAGAGAAATCTAGGTATTTTTAGGGCAAAGAGCATACTCCTTTTTGAAACTGTTGCTACCGGTTCCAGTAATTTGTCCCAACTTTCTTTTGTGGATACATTGTGCATGATAATCTAAGGTCGTGATTAGGGTTTGAATCTGCTCTTCATTGGCTTTTGGGCATATGCCCTCTGTAAACAAGAGTCCCCCCCCTATCCCGTCTATATGTTCTCTTGCTACACAAAAAAAAAAATGATACATTGGGTGGAGGTTGTAGCTCATACTTTGGCACCTAGTGGGCGGTGGGGCGATTTATTCAGGACCTGCCGTGTAATGGCGTTGGTTAATGAGTTGCTGTGTAGAAAACAGAAAGAATTACCCAATAATTAGGGAAACTGGAGTAAGTAACACCCTAATGTCTTCAAATTTTAATCCTCATACTATTTCATAAGTTCTCAAAAAGTGATGTCATAAAGATACCCAGCAAATCTATTAGCTCAAACCAATCCTTTCCAGCCATCTTCACACCCAAACACTGCTAACACATTAAACAATCAAGTCCTGAAGAATTAATCATTTAACAGCTTTCCCACTCCATATGAAAAGGAGGACTTTCGTATCCCAGCAAACCGACCATGAACACCATACTTAAGGTCAAAAGGCAATTCACAAGCCACTAGACATAGCAGCGAAAGTACAAAACCCAAAACCACACTTGGCCTTAAGAGCTTGGAACGAAAAATAGGAGCCTCACTGTTTAAAGTTGTAACTCTTGGAATCAGGAAGATGTGTTTTTTTCATCAAAAGAGAGAAAATCCCCCTAGCTTAATCTAAGGAGAACAATGAAGAATAGAAAAACTACCATGTGAAAGCTTAAATCAGTAGGTGACCATGGTCCAAAGGAAGATTATGTAACTGGAAAGCCATCTCCATGTACACTTTCTTTCATATCTTAAACAAATTACTAAGGGTGACTAAAAACCTTAAAGACTACCACCTATAGCAAGGTAGGTGAGGTCGGATGTCCGAAGGCCTTGCCCCTATGTTGGAACTTACTAAAGGTGAGTGAAAAAGAAAAACAAACTTGAGCATATGAGTATCACATAAAGAAGATCGTTCAATATAGTTCGACGTTTTAGATCTGGGTAAAGACCATCTAGCAATCTGTTGCAACGTAATTTATAGATTTATCACATTTATGTGAGTACTCTTAACTTTAGGGTAATATTTTAGATTAATATCTCCAGCTTTGTCCAAATTTACCCAAGTTCTTAAACTCTTGGGGACGAGTCCCACATACCAATGCCCTCACGTTAACTGAAAGTGACTAGGAAAGACAAGGGTTCTATCCTATAGTGTAACATCTTCAATAAAGAAAAATCTGTGCAGTTAAGTTCGCCAAATTTATTCCTCATTTCAGTCTTCTTATATCCAGCCCCAAAATGGGAATATTGTTTGGGAACTGCCGTTCAGTTTCTCCCTTCTTACATCCCCGTTGGTCACGAAGAGACAATAAAGAGGTTAACCATTAGATCTATATACTCCCTCCGTTCGGCTTTAAACTTCATAGGGCAAACGGGCACGCATTTTAAGGTGGGTGTACACGCTTTTTGGCTAATCTAAGTTCCAAAAAAATTGCATGGCGGGTTAGATCAATATTTAATTTAACCCGTCATGCAATTTTTTTAGAACTTCGATTAGTCGATTAGCGTGTACACCCACCTTAAGAACCGTGTCCGTTGGCCCTACGAAGTTTAAAGCCGAACGGAGGGAGTATTCTAGGAAGAACGTACTTCATCAACTGTATATGATAGCTCATAACAACCATCATGCTGACGTTTCGACGCACTAAGAGTTCAAATTTCGCTTGTTAAGGTTATTTTAGAATCAAGTTACATGCCCACAGACACTTGACCTTCCTCCTTTTAGTGGATAAAATTAGTCACAATAGTTTTAAGAGCTTAATTAGCACTTTTCTAGCATATGAGCGTCACCGTGTGGTGTCTTTCTGTAATTACGTGTCACCCTGCTGTAGTTATCTTTCAGATATGTTGATATCCTCTTACGGAAAATAAACAATGAAGAGGCAAGAATGTCAATTAATCTTTTAGAAAGTAAGTTCAAGTACCTCAATGGAAGCTCCTTCCTGAAACAGAGATCTACAGTAGCACCCATCCCGCGCCATATAGAAGCAAATTCAACAGAAATGTACCTTAATAGAGGAACATAAGATACACATGAATAAACATGAGCCATAGTAGGAATAAATAGAATAGACAATCAGCCTCTGCCCATTCCTTCCCCAATGAATGCCCCTCTTCTTTCACTTACCCTCCCCCAAGTATCACTGCACGCTTAGGGAGTTCCTCCAAGCTCAGCGCTTCATCAGAAGTTATGGCCAGCTCCTAAAAAAAGATGAATATAAACTAGATATATTAGAGAAGTATAAGAGCAAGGATAGTTAGGTTCCAGTTAGAAAGCAATACCGAGAATGGTCATTAAGATTTCTATCTAATGGTGAATGGAAATATGGTAATTAAAATTCAATCTCCGGAAAGAAATATGGTAACTATACAAGAGAAGCATGGGGGATATGCATATAGGCAGAAGATTACAGAGCTGAGAAGCGAAAGAAAAATAGTCTCAGTTCGTACCAAAATGCAAACGTGAAAAAAAGAAGGAAGACAACCTGTCCAGGAATATCAGGACGGTGGGCACGGCTACCAGTTGCTATCAAAATGTGTTTTGCTGAGTAGGACAACTTTGTACCATCTAGCTGTATCACTTGCACTTCATTAGGACCGACAACTCTTCCTTCTCCTTCATATAGCTTGACTCCAGCATTTGACAGCAATCGCTTATAGATGTTGGTGAGCCGGATAACTTCATCAGTCTGCAATCAATAGTTCAAATTAAAAGTAGAAAGAGATATGTATTAAGCATAGCCTGTTAGGATATGATGCATCAGACAAAATAGCAGAAAGAAGAATAGCAGCTTCTGGCTTGCAAGAAACAAGATTGGGGCCTAAGAATTAAGTGTTTGCAAAGTAACAGCAATCACAAAATCAGCCCTTAAGCGCCCACTTTTCCCCCACCAGAAAAATCCTATTATGTTACTACCCAGGTTGCAACAGGCATGAAGAGCATGTATGCTTCAGTAGTCATTGAACATGATATGGATGTGGAAGCAACTACCATCCCGTCTTAATATTCAAAAATTGCACGTAAAGAGGCTAGCACAAATGCACAATAGCTATCATTGTAATGAACAAACAGCATCAAAAAGACTAATTTCTGGTTACTATTGCACTATAAGAATAGACGGAATATATCATGAATTTGCATGCTATTTTACAAAAAATAGTTCCTAAAAGGACACTACATCTCCATTAGCTTTCCTTCATAACAAAAAAAAAAAAAAAAAAAAATAAAATAAAATAAAATAAAATAAAATAAAAAAACAGAAGAAGAAGAGTTCGGATTATCAAACCATTCATCAATACTGCCCACTTTTTAGTAGGATATTTTACAGTTTTCTTACCACTCTTGCTAACTACAAAATCATACCAAAGGAGCCTACAATTGAGTCTTTAAAAAAAAAAAAAAAAAACAACTTAGGTATGAATAATTGAAGTAACACTGACCTTCTTCTGCAGAAGCTTTTTCCAGTTGAAGTCAACCTTCTCATTCAACTCCCAACCAAAATTCCTCGCATCCTAGAAAATCGAGATAGAGATAACATCAATACACAAATTGACTGGACATATGGTGTAAAAAGTAAGGGGTCGCGAAGAATGCAGAGCACTAGGTTACTACCAGAATGAAACAGCAGTTTGGATATAGAGTACTTTGATAGCCAAATGGCACATGATTAGCCACTAAGTGCATGTTTGGATGGAATTGGGAAGTATTCATTCTTGTAAAGAGACCTTTTTGTTTTTTTTAGGGGAGTAAAGATATCTTCTTTAGTGAAGATAACAAGGGATTGAAGGGAAATTATTGGGAGAGACATACAGTAGAGTTGTACAAATTAGTAGGGAAAATGCTTCCAATTTCCACCCAAAAAATGAAACTTTACCAACTTAGAATTTCTGATGTTAGTTATCCCCTTACTCCTACCCCAAGCTCAATCCAACTGAAATCACATTTAGGTCCACCAAGTAGCTCAATCATTAACCAAGTGTAACATATGCATTTGGTTATTCTGAATTGCTTTCTTTTACAACTAAGAAAGTTAGACTCTTCAGTGTCACACCTAACATGTTCGATCTTGGCATTTGACTGTAGTGAATAACAGCTTTCTTGTAGCTCATGCAGTCCAGAACTTGATTACAAGCAATGCTCATATAGTCATAAATGAAGTATTCAGGACCAGTATTATACGCGGAACAAAAAAAAAAAACCATGCATTCAGGTAAAGGACTGATGCAAAACAGCAACCAGCCAAATATACATATGATATACAGCAGATGGCGGCTCCCGAAGAGCAAACTTTTGCTTATAGAGCCAGATTAACACAAAGCAAGGATCTCACCTGAAGTTCACCGCCATAAGAAGCCCCATACACTAGAATCTTTTTAGGAACACAACCACGAATGACACATCTGAAACACAAAGCAGTGAGCAAACAAATTGAGATGCACATTTACATATACTCGCAAAACTAAGGAAACGAGGATGTGACAACATTTTACAATGAAACTACGATTCAAAAAGTGCAAATAATCATAGCAATATGTTAATTTGGTTCACTGGCAAAAGCAACTTACGTTCCACCAACTCCTCCGATAACTTCAGAGCTAACTGGATGAAAAGGAAGTTCGCATATCCCAACCTGTACAATAACATCGATCAGTCCATCGATTCCCAAGATAACATACAAAAACAACAATAATAATAACTCAGGCATTCACTCAAGCTTCAGCCAAGTATTCGACCAAATCACTCGATAACTCAGTGTCCATTATCGAAACAACTGATTGCAATACAACAAAGAAAACATCAACAGAACTGTAACTCTACAAACACCAAGCATTCATTCAGCCAAGTCTTCAACCAAACCACTCGATAAACTCAGTGTCTATTATCGAAACAACCTCGAAAAGCAATACAACACAGGAAAGAAGCAACAGAATTGAACACCACAAACACCAGACTTCGACCAAACCACTCGATTAACGCGGTGTCGATAATCGAAATAACCTCGAATCGCAGTACAACACACGAAACAGGGCGAAAGTGGTTTATAAACCCCATACGTTTGCCTCTACGTGAAATCAACCCCCACAAGTTTTGATTGGAGCAATCAACCCCCACAACTTTCTAATTATTTGAAATCAAACCCTTGGTCAATTTCTCACATGAGAAATTCAATTTAAATCTCAAATGAGATATTCAATATCTAACAATAAGAATTTAATTTACACAAAAATGGTTCCAAAATAATTAAGCTTTTTCTTGTTATTACGTTCTTTCTCTATAATACGTTCTTTCTCTATGACTACATCGTCGAATATTTTTTTTTCTTGTTAATGAAGGGATAAATAAGCTTTTTCTTAAACAAAAAAAAAAACATTGGTTCTTTAGTACATACCCGGTGATTATTCTCGGGAACATAAAAAAATCTCAAATGTAGAAATTCTCGTTGAAGTCTATCATCTACCATGTACTCCGTATATTTTTCAAAATTATTCCAGATATTAGTGTTATGTATATTATATATATAAAAGTTTTTTTCGATAATATTTACTTGATTGGACTAAGAAAAAAATATTTATGTAAAATATTAGTAGTTGTAGGTGATAAATTGACAAGATATTGGATTTTTATATGAGAAATGGATGAGATATTGGATTTTTACGTGAGAAATTGACCGAGGGTTTGATTTCACACATTGAGAAAGCTGTGGGGGTTGATTGCTCCAATCAAAACTTGTGGGGGTTGATTTCACGTAGAAGAGGCAAACGTATGAGGCTTATTAACTACTTTCGCCCACGAAACAGCAATGATCACTACATAAAACCAAAACAAAAACAGCTGAACATAGCATCAAAACAACGAAAATGCGCGCCTCAGTTCTCAACAACAATCACAAAACAAACAAAAAAACGCACCAGCAGAATCCAAGATCGCGCAATGGTTTCGCAATCAAACACAGAAAACACAAATAACGACTCACCTCAGCAGCAATATCATATTTCTGTGATACGAAGACGAAGAATAGAGTAAAATACAAGAGAAATGAGTTAAAAAAAAAAAAAAAAAAACCTTAGCGCCGAAATTGGCAGAGAAACGGGCAGCGCGAACGCCGCCGCTACCGGCGCCGATGACGAACAAATCAAAGTCGTAGTGAGCGGCGTCGTCATCAGCGGTAGGCGAAGGTGCGGCGGCGTCGCCGTCAATGAGCATCTTCCGCGACGTCATCAAGGAGGAGAGAGAAAATTTAGGTCGTGAATTTGGAAGAGGTTGATTTGGTGGTGGTGCTTGGGAAATAATAATGGAGGAAAGGCGTATAAGAGGAGTATTTAGTATGGCGGTGTGATGGTGATCGGGGTAATAAACTATGTCTGTCTCGTGCTTAGGTTAGGGATGACGTTTGGAGAGTCACTTTCCCGGGTTGGCGTCTTGCCACATTTCTGTTTATGCGATATTGTGTGCCGTAGCTAATTTGACAACGAAGGGTTAGGCCATATGCGATTGAACTGTATTTTTTTAATCTGATTTGATTTAATTTGAATTGAACTGATCTGATTTGATGCGATCATCACGGTCATTTTTAGTTTTTCGAGTTTTTTCAGCTCTTAAATAGTTTTTAAGTACATTAGAGGTCATGTGGGATTGAACTGCATTTTTCTAGATCTAATTTGATTTTAATTTGAATTGAACTGATCTAATTTGATTTGATTGTAATGAACTTGATTTGATTTAATTTGAACTGAATTTATGGATAAATTAACTGCGTTTAGACGAATTAATAACTAAAAGTATACAAGATTCATTGATTGTTAATTGGATGATTATGGTCTTATTTGATTTGAATAAAACTAATTTGATTTGATTTGAATATAACTGATCTGATTTGAAAATATTGTTTAATAAGTTGAATCTCACAGGGTCTAAGTGGTTTCTATATGTATCGTATGGGTGAGGTAATTTTCATGGGTCTATGGAAGTCATACAATGTAGATAAAGACTCATTTGTATATTACTATATACTTCTAATTACTCAAATAAATTATTATACAAAAAAAGTAAAGGATGAACATTATTATAGAAAAAAATTAAAGGATGGACAAGGAGAGAGAGAGACCATTAGGGCTGGCATCGGGTCGGGCCGGGCCGTGCCTCGTGCCGGCGCGTCGTGCTCAACGTCTCCGGAAGCCGTTAAGGTTGAATCCAACTGGGTTCCAAATTGATGCGAAGGGTTGGTTAAGGTGTAACTTGGAACAAGCTACAAGTCCAATTAGCCTTCTTTCTTTGGCCTAATTTGTTCTTTGGAAGACGACAAACACTTGGATTTTTAACCGAAAAAATATTTCGGAAACCACAATAATCCCACAAGCAACTCTTAGCTAAAAAATATCACTCTCATCCCCAGCTTCCTCTTACCTTCTTAAAAATAGATTGACTTCCCCTCCTTGGTCTACTACCTTGGTTTTTGATGCTTCATTTATAAAAGCTGAGAATTCTGTAGGCTGGCTGTTTATATTTTAGATTGTGATGGACGATGGAACTCACGATCACTACCTTATGCGACGTTAGCTAAGCGAAAAGTTTGGCGGTCTTAATGGGTTTTTATTGGGTGAAGATGTTACAGAGACATGACTTCATTCTTTTTTGTTATTGTGAGCTAGTGGTCACCGGGCTATGTTGTCATGGATAGATTAGCTAACCTTTATTTGAATGTAGAGAGCTCAGCTCGTAATGAAACGCCATACGAGTGTAGAGACTGTCAACAAGAAGCACAACGAGGTGGCTGATCATATGGCGAGGGAAGCGAGAACGACCACATATCGCTTTGGAGACTATTGATGATTTTGATCATGTTGAAGTCCCTGGCACCTCTTCTTTCATGAACAACTTGTTATTTTGCCTCAGCTCCTATGGAGGCTTTAATGGATATTGGTTAGTTTGAAGGGCTTGGACTACATATGAGATCCTCTGTAGTCTGTGATCGGAATCCTTGAACAGTTTGAGGGATGGAGAGAAAAAGGGTGGGCTTTGAGGCTTTGCCACTGAGGGTAATAGAGAGAGGGACGATGGGAGGGAAGGACGGAAGGCGTAATGAAGGAAGATATCACGGATAGACCATAGAACCCCTGACCTGCAACCCCATAATACAACAGAAGAAGGTAACGAAAGCAAATTATAATATCGCTCACGTTCCATTTTCTTGTAAGAATCATTCAACAACACAACATGCAATAAACAATAAACGTTGAAACCAATATATCCACTTTCCTAATAACCATCAAAGCATCAAACAAAGCATCAAACAACACTATTAGAGCACACGAATTATCCATTATCCACAACGACAATGACTAAGATGAGATATATCTCGAGAGTCGTGCATTCATGATTACATAGGAAGATACACCCCTGCAACCCAATAATGCAACAAAATGTAAAGAAAGCAAATCACAGTGGTCGTTAGACCCGGCAAAACTAACCCAGACCCGTACATCTGACCCGAACATCCGAACTTGACCCAGATTTCTAATCTGAATTCAACTTGAAATACGAATTGACCCGACCCGAACCCGAAAATAACCCGAATTCTGTTGACCCGATATTGAACCGATCCGAATATGACCCGAAATGAAATGACCCAAATCCGATGTAACACCCCCGCTCATCGCCTGAGCCAAGAGTAGTCACCTATGGCAGCTTGTCAGGCTGTGGACTGACCTCACAGACCAACACGGGTCCTTCCGGCGCACTTTGACCTCACTCGTGCGCACCCTGGGAAACTTCCCAGGAGGTCACCCATCCTGAAATTGCTCCCAGTCAAGCACGCTTAACTTTAGAGTTCTTATCACATGGGATTCCTAAAAGGAAAGTCGACTTTGTTGGTATGAGTAGCATTGTCAATCCTATTAAGCACCTCATATGAGCCCTTAATTTCTCAGGAACCTTCTCTCTGAAATCTCTGAAATCTGGGGTATTACATTCACCCCTTCTTAAGAAAGCAACGTCCTCGTTGCGACTGGCAGCCAACCATAGTCTAGCTCCAGGATCTTTCCCCCGCTAGGCTGCTGACTTGGGCTCTCCTGACCACAAGATCAACACGCGGTCGCAGGGTTGCTCTGATACCATTTGTAACACCTCCGCTCATCGCCTGAGCCAAGAGTAGTCACCTATGGCAGCTTGTCAGGCTGTGGACTGACCTCACAGACCAACACGGGTCCTTCCGGCGCACTTTGACCTCACTCGTGCGCACCCTGGGAAACTTCCCAGGAGGTCACCCATCCTGAAATTGCTCCCAGTCAAGCACGCTTAACTTTGGAGTTCTTATCACATGGGATTCCTAAAAGGAAAGTCGACTTTGTTGGTATGAGTAGCATTGTCAATCCTATTAAGCACCTCATATGAGCCCTTAATTTCTCAGGAACCTTCTCTCTGAAATCTCTGAAATCTGGGGTATTACATCCGAATAACCAGACATTTTAATGATTCGGTTGAGCAAAAATGACTTAGATTCGATATATCGCATATCCTCAATCACTCAAATTACCGATAAAACTTCAAATTAAGATAATATTAGACAAAATTTTAATATGATAAGATTTGAACAATTTGAAATGGAATTGGATCCCCTAGATTTAGAAAATAAACTCTACATGGTAGAGTTTACTTAATAAGGTAAGAATTAATTATTTTGCATTTTCTTTATGCATTCCAAGATCCTCTCCTTTTTGTCATATTACTAGTTTTAGCAAACTCTACCAACTCTACCAAAAAAATAACTTTAGGGGATCCTCACCCATTTGAAATGACCCGACCTGAATTTGACTCGACCGTAATCGAACTTGACTCGACCCGAAATAGACTCGAAATACATGACCCGAAAGATGACTCGATCCAAATATACCTGACTCGGACCCGACCCGATTGACAATTTGTCAGGTCTAGTGGTCGTTTGGTTGCCAAGCAAAATAATGGGAATTAAAAATTTCAATGAATTAAAATTTTTGAAGTTGTTTGGTTGCGTAAAATCATGGGAATTGAGAATTCATGGAAAATTTCAATTCCTACAAAATGGAAGAATTGACTTACCTAACCCCTCATTGATAATGGCAAATTCCAATTCCTATGTAATTTCAATTTTTACATGTAACCAAACAGTTGAGGGCCGAAAAATCTCAGACCGTCATAAATTGGGAAGCCCATCTAACAGCAAAAAGACAAAAAAACTTTACCTGCTCCCCTTCCCTCAACAAATACCAGTCAGTCTCACAATTCACAACCCTTCCTATCTCACTTGCTCTCTGCCATACCCAAAATTCATCCCCCAACAACCCAAATCATCAATCAACTGCCCGAATCATCAATCAACCACCATCATTAAACATAACCACAACCACCATAACACGGTGATTCTATGGTGATTGTCGGTTTTTGACAAGTAGGATAAGAGTTAACTATAGTTAATAATTAAATAATAATATAAAATATTACATAATCTTTTAAAGATATTAATTAAAAAAATTTAAAATATGTATCAACCATTACAAATAACTCTCCCCTAAAAAAAACAAAAAAAAAAAAGATCACCCGATCAGATCAAACCAAAGTTGCAAACCCACCAAATTAAGATCAAACCAAATATGCAAATCCATGTCCTGTTATCTCTCCTTTGACTACCCACATCAATATTTCAGCTCTTGAATTTACCCAAACCTTGCTAATCATATAGCTCAGTAGATTATACAACGTCACCCTATCTAATAAAAAGCAGGCAATTAGTGAGATTTACGCAACCTTTCACCCTGTCAAAATCAACAGGGCATAAACAAATTAGCAGTTCTAACAATCATTAAAATAGAAAAAAGAGGGAATAACCTGTGTTTTGGTAAAAAAAACTACACGTATCGGATACACTTAGATTGATGGTCAACTAGTCAACTTGCTACTACTCGTCCTAGATGAATTTTGTGTATGACGGATATGCGGATAGACTCTATCAAGTAAGTGGACAAAATTTATCAAGTAGACGGGCGATCTTTACAAGGTTGATCTTGTCTGATAGACAAGTTGACTATATCAGATAGGTACTGTTGGACAGACATGTAGAACCAATCAGACATGTAAAATCAATCAGACAGGTAGAATCAATCAGACAGGTTCTATCGAGCATCAAGGATCGAGGTTGAGGATCAAGGATCGGACTGACCAGCACTGTCTATCGGGTAGAATCTAAATGTACTAAACACAAATATAAAATATTAAAACACTAGTAAATGCAAGAAGATAAAAGATAGAGAGACAAAGGATTTTTTGTACGTGGAAAACCCTGTGAATAAGGGAAAAAACCACGGGGGGATCTTGCTAACCCGCCAAGTGCTTTTAGTAGATATTCTAGTAGTGTTTCTCCGTGTTGAATGATACAATTGATGAGTACATATACAATGATTTATAATCTAACAAGAGATAATGCAATATCAATGAGAAAATGGGTTGATAAATGTATTTGGGCTGAAGAATGACTAAGGGCTTTATGGTGGAGGTTAGGTTGATGTAACGGTGATAGATGAATTATGGTAGTGGCTATGGCGTTGAGAGGAATGAGAAGATATGTATTTAGGTTTAGAGAAATGATATTAGTGATTATGTTGTAGAGTGGTGATGGATATGGAAGTGATCATGTGTAGGATTAATGATGAGGGCTTATATATGGTGAAGTTGTGAAGGGTTCTATGTGTGGAAAAATGTCAAAGTAATGGTGGAAGTGTCTAGGGTTTATATGAGCACGTCTTGATCTTCTTCTAGGGCTTTGAAATGCATAAATACTGTTGTGGAAGGTCTCCTCAAGTTTCTCTAACTTCCTACGTTGCTAGGTCCAACTTCAACCACTATCCCCTATAAAATAGCAGCTATCTGACTGAATCACAGTGAACAGTCCCTATAATCAAGGAAGTGGTTTTTGACTTTGATTTCGTCTTCCTTTGAGATACTGTCCTTGTTGAATAAGTCCACAACTAACTCTTGGCAGCTCAATACGTGGTCTTGGTTGTTGGAGAGAAAATAGGATGTTGTTGGAGAGAAAATAGGAGGTTGTTGTTGACTTCTTCTATTCATTATCATAAACTTCGTCAAAGAGTCAGCCTCTTGCTAATTTGATGGAGATCATGCAGTCCCACTAACACTTGTAACTGAATTTGTTGAGCATATTTAGGAGAACATAGTTCATACTTTGACTTATTTTGCATCTGTAGTTGCCATCGACGTGTGACGATCTTTCTGACAGGATAATCGACAGGTTGATGGTTGACCTCGACAGGTTGATGGTTGAACTCGATAAGTTGATGGTTGACCTTGACAGGTCGATGGTTGACCTTCACAGGTCGATGATTGACCTCGATAGGTCGATGGTTGATATGTATGGCTCCTCGATGGACTGATTGGCTCCTTGATGGATTGTATGGCTCTTCGATGGACTGTCTGGCTCCTCGATGGACTGTCAGGTTCCTCGATGGACTGTCAAATTGAATGTCTGCTCGAATATTATGTGAGACTAACTGTTTGTCTAATCACTTTGTATGATTAAATCCATGCAGGCGTCCAAGATGTGTATCTACTCGTTGACTTTGACTTGATTGTTAGTCGATGCGATTATGTATCTGTCAATTTGTCCTTATCGGACTAAACCCAAAATTTTGGCCCAAACAACCTGGAACAAGAACATGCGGAGAAGGCAACGAGGACTTTATCATTAGGCGAAATCATGCCACTACAAGTGACGACAAGCCTGAATTTGCCGAAGAGTGAGTCGCAGAAACAATCGGTGCAGAAACGGCCGTCGGAGCCACCAGCGACTGGAGGGTGACTTTGCTTTTTTTTTTTTGGCTTTTGCTTCTTTATTAAATATTAATGTGATGGGGATGTTGCCGGTGAACAATTGGTGATACTGATAGATGATGCAAAAATATTTTCATGTTTTCTTTTTACAATTTGGTCATTCGTCTCCCTCCTTCGCTCTGTCCATTAACGCTGACTCCATTGTCAACTAAGGGCCGCATCAGCCACCGATGCACGACCAAATCCCCCCCTCAGTGTTCTGTCGCCTCCCTCCTTTGCTCTGTCCATTTTTTATTTTCTAAAATTGGAATTGATCAGATTCATTTCCTTAGATAAACAAATATTTCAAGATAAAAATAGATAGACAAAATCAAATCAATTAAAGAAAAAATATTTTTAAGTAGATAAAAAAGTATTATATTTTATAATCCGGTGTGGTCAGGTGTATGATAGGAACTTTTTTAACCATGGTTAAAAATAATCAAATGACTCAAGTTTATCTTATCCTAATTTAACGGTCTCGATTTTATTCATTATCTTAATTGTCAAATACTGATAACTATAATAGAATTTTTGCACCACAACAACACCCCCTCTGAGACCCTAAACCCTTTTTCGGCCACCCTTCATAATTCAATTTTTTATATATTTTTTTGGGGGAGGGGTTCACCTTGCCCATCGTAAGGTGTCACTAGATTCCCCATCGGAAAATATGGGTCTTTTGGTTTTCCGGCGAGTTGTGGTGGTTGACTGGTGGTTAATCCAGTGAATGATGGGATGACTGGTTGCGGGAAAAAGTGGGTTGAATTGACGAAATCAACCCCCAAAAGGGACATTTTTTGGGCTGAAATGACCGAAATACCCCTGTCTATTGCCCTGTGCAATTTATGACGGTCTGGGATTATGCGGCCCTCCCAAATAGTTTCGCGAATTTCATCTGAATTTATATGTGGGAAGTGAAACTTCATGTGCATTCCGAATTTACCGTATGCCACCAAACAACCACATAACCTCATCCCTTTCACACACACACGAGTACACGACACTCACAACCGTAGCAAGAGACTTTAAGCACCAATATTCTAGTAAGAATCAAACAGCGCACAGGACGCAATTAACGCTAAAACCACAACATAGTGCTAGCGTGATGGAGCACACTAAATATTCAAAACAATCAAAGCAGCCATGAGCCCATGATTAAGACAGACATTATGCCTGATAGAAGTAAGCAATCAAGCAGAAGGACGTATCATCAGGACTTCACATGATACACTCAGAGTAAGACGCCAGTCCGCCACTAAATCCAAATTCAAAACCAGATTTGCTCGTATTAAAATATGGCTAAATGCCTTAACCAGTGACCCTGATCAATCTCAAAATGACAAGAACAAATCTTCAACAAAAGCCATACTACATATAAGTAGAGCAACGTCAACACACTAGATAACTAGAACATAATCCTTTTGGGAGTAAACCATATCTAACAATGAAAACAAACAACTGCTAAGTCAAAACCCAAAAGGAGCAAAACAAACACAATTGAACAGACGTTTTAACAAAATCATACCCTCCCAAACTGATCTACCGCACAGTCACAATGTCATCAATCTTCAAAATCATCTTCACGCACTCTGTTGCCAAGGTGATTGCGCTGGTGCTGACGAGCAAAGGCTGGACCACATTCTCTTCTAAGATGTTAGTAATCAGCCCCTTCCTTACATTGATCCCAGCGTTGATCTCGCCTTGTGCATGCCGATTTCTGAGCTCAGTCACAATTGCAATTGGATTGAGACCAGCATTTTCAGCCAAAGTGTATGGAATAACCTCTAAAGCCTCAGCAAAACACTTGACACAATAACTTTCCATTCCCTTCAAAGTCTTGGCCCATGCCCCAAGCTGTCTTGACAGCTCAATCTCTGCAGCCCCGCCACCAGCAATCAGAAACCTCTTACTCACAAGACACCTTACCACACACAAAGCGTCGTGCAAACTCCTGTCAGCCTCATCTAAGACTAACTGGTTTGACCCTCTCACCAGAACAGTAGTTGTCCTTCCCATATCCTTAATACCAGTGACCTTCACAATCTTCGACTCTCCCAGTGTTTCCTCCTCGACCAAATCAGCAAATCCCAGCTTCTCAGCCCTAAAATGCTCGATATTTGCAATAGGCAGACAGTTCAAGGTCTTAGTAATGAACTCAATGTCATCCCTCTCGACATCTTTTATGACCAAAATTTTAGCTTTTGCCAAGTAATGCAGCGACAAATCTGTGACAGCATCTCTGAGAATACTCTTCTGAATTAAAAGCACATTACACCCAGTCGCTTTAATTTTCTTGATCATCCCCAAAATATAGTTCCTCTCCTCCTTCAAAATCCTGTCCATCTGCGTGTAATCTGAAACAACAATACTCTGCTCAATATCAGTCTTAGGAGGTGAAATCTGGAACTGAATAACTCCAATCTTAGCATTCTCCATTCTAGTAGGCCCGCCAGCAGAATGTGAAACTTTCTTGTCAAAAACCAACCCCTTCACCAGCTTAGTATCATCCACAGTTCCTGTAAGCCTCTTCACAATCTTGATATCCCTCAAATCAACCATATCTGGCTTTGCCGGATCAACAACAGACAACACAGCATCAACAGCGAGAGGTGCCAAAAGCGTAGAGTACTGACTGACAACCTGTAAACAGAAGAAACTTCAACTCACTTGCAAATTCAAACGCAACAAATAACAATTCCTGCCCAGTGTACAAGTCAAATCTTTCACCTTCCAATGTTACCATATCCCGCTACATTCAAATGCTCAGTAAAAAATCTTTCGGATTACAATTGTAAGAGAACTACCAGCTCAAATCTTCATCTTAAAATTATTGAAACATATATCATAGAGATCAAGCTCTTTTGCCCTCATACACAAAGTTTAAGGAATGCAGCAAATAATCACTAAACTTATCATACATCTGAGTGAACTTCAGTATTCAAATTTTAAAACTTTCTGCCATCTGAAACAATTCTTCTGCTCCCTCAACACCTAATTCAATTCCCAATATTCAAAAAATCGAAACATCATACTTCATAAGCCCTACGAAATTCCGGGTATCACACACTTCATAAGAAATGTACCTAAATTGACACAAGCTTAACATTCAAATCAATAAACTTTCTGCATCTGAATCAGCACATCTGAGCAAAACATAACTATATAAATTTCTAACCTTTCTGCCACACGAAACATCTCTATAACCCTAAAAAAAATCAAATCATCATACTTCATAAACCCTAAAAAAAATCCTAGATACTAAGCACATATTCCTATAATATAACAAAATCAGCAGATTACGAATCATACCTTACTATTGAGCGAAGTGGACGCAGATTTAACCAACGACTCCTTATCAGACAATTCAAGTGGCACAGCCATCGCCGTCAAAACCTCAACGGCCTTAACAGAAGTCTTATACAGCGCATCGGAGATCACGGTAGGGTGAATACCGTTAGAGAGCAAGGAGGAGCACTGCTTGAGTAGAGCGCCGGCAATAACGACGACGGTGGTCGTTCCGTCTCCGGCGACGGTATCCTGAGATTTGCTGAGCTGGACAAGCATCTTGGAGGCGGGCTGGAGAACATCCATCTTGAGTAAGATGGTTGCGCCGTCGTTGGTGATGATGACTTCGCCGGACGGCGTCTGGATCATCTTGTCCATGCCTTTTGGGCCGAGGCTAGTTCTCACGGTGTCCGCCACCGCACGCGCCGCCTTGATGTTCATCTGTCGGATGTCTTCGGTACGCTTGTTGTCTACGAATGTCTCGGCTTTCGCCGCCCGCGCTGGTTGTACTGCTGCCGTCGCCATCGGAGGAGAGAGAGAGAGAGAGAGAGAGGAGGTTTGGAATTTGAAAGGAGGTAAACCCTAGAAATGGGAAGAGAGAAAAAGAGCGAGTGTTCGGAGGGAAGGAGAGAGAGAGAGAGAGAGAGAGAGGGGACGAGGTTTGTGGTTTGTGCGTGTTTTAGTTGAGTTAGGTCATGTTTGATAGAACTGCTTCTTTTTTAACTGATCTGATCTGATTTGAACTGAATGATTTTGATCTAATCTGATCTGATTTGAACTGAATGATTCTGATCTGATCTGATCTACACTGAATGATTCTGATTTGATCTGAATAATTCTTATCTAATCTGATCTGATCTGATTGAGATTTGTGATTTCTGAACGGAATAAAATTTAACTGAACATATCAATTTAACATATTCTTTAATAGTTTTATCATTATAATTACCATTATTACCATTATTATTATTATTATTATTATTATTATTATTATTATTATTATTATTATTATTATTATTATTATTATTATTGCTACTATTATTATTATTATATCCTATTATATTATCACGAAGAATCAATAACAATTTACAAGAATTTTGTGGGAAGACGAGATACTATCTGAGCCCCCCACACATTTCTATATGGTAAAACCAATCCTAGTAAAAATGCGAGTTGTAGTCTGCGTACTGATATCATGGATCCTGCAGAACTGCTGGATCCACTTAAGCAGAGTAACAACCGCTGACTTTTGTACTCATTACGGTATAAAAGTCCATTCGAACTGCCAGGGTCGTAAATTCGTCCTAGTAAAATGTGAGTTGCAGCTTGCACACTTTTTACTATGAGCCTATGAGGTGTTTAAAGAGATACGGATAGAGTACATAATAGAATGATCCTTTTGCAAGGTGGATAACGATTTGTTGAACCCATCACGAAAAGGCTCCATGGATAAGTTACGAGATGAGATAACGCGGAGAATTTGGAGATCAATTCCAGGTTATGTCGAGCAAGAAGACGATACTCAACAAGAAGTTGGCGTGGAGCTAAATGATATCGAGATTGATATTGAACATGTGGATGATATGTAATGGGATAATTAACTTTATGGCAATCCACTAGATACTTCAATTCGTTTACTTTTTGACTAGTAATTTATAATGATTCTTTTTAAATTAAATTTTCTTGTTTAGTTTTAATTTTGCACTATAATCATAAAAAATAATAATGATTATTTTGAAAACAATTTATTTCACTGAACTGAACCAAATTTCAATCATCTGATCTTATCTGATCTGAACTGAATGATTCTGATCAGATCAGAATTATTCAATTCAGATCTGATCTGAACTGAATGATTCTGATTTGATCTGATCTGAATAATTCTGATCTGATCTGATCTGAATTGAATAATTCTGATCTGATCTGAATTCATCTGCGAATAAGTCCTATCAAACAGGGCCTTAGTAAGGCCTTCTTGGGTATAACTTAATAAAATTAGTATTTGAACTAGTTTTAAGCCCGTGCGTTGCACGGTTCAAATATTATATCATTCTTAATGATTTTTATGTTTATAACAAACTATGCTATCATTTCATTAATCATAATTTATAGCAATTATTGTGATGTTGCTTACATATATTTTAAAATCTTGATCAATTAAAAAATAAAAAAAATACAAAGTTGTCTAGATTGTTCATGTTTAAATTTACAAACAAAACATTTCTTATCTATACTCTTCAAAACACCATATTTTTAATAGATATAGTATATAAAGTCGATTGTAATCATTAAGCATTGCTTATCGAAAAATGTATAAATGGATCTCAAATTGAAGTTCATTTCAAATCAAATAAAATGATATATGTTTCAAAAGTTTCTGATACACTAACCAATTGTATGATCAATCATACCGTGTTTTTATAATATAGTGTGAATGATTAATAATTAATTGTGTAATTTATCCTCTCATTTTTTGCTCTTTCACCATACACTAAACTCTTTGAGTAGTTCTTAAATGATTGGCTCTTCTTTTTCGCTATTTAACCATACACTAAACTCTTTGAGTAGTTCTTAAATGATTGACTCTCTCTATGCTCTTCAAAAATCCCTCTTTTATATAAAAAAAATGAACAGATATTTAAATTCCATTTCAAATCTTTCACGAGAGCGTTGCACGGTACACATATTATATTGTGTATGATAATTCTTATTATACAAATGTTCCACGTTGAACATGTTTCTTCGATAGTCAGATGTAGTGTTTATATTTTGTTTGTTGAGTTTAAATTAGGAATAGTCACTATCATTTTTGCAATTTTCGTTAAATGACTGCTGATTAATGCATTTCTATCAAACATATGTATAATGAAACTCATTTTAGATTAAATTTCAAAATAGGTTTAATGAGTTATATGTATTAATTTTCTGATATATAAAATGAAAGTTAGGACTAATTATGTCGTGTCACATTTAAATAACTTTCAAATTGCAAGTTTATGAAAGTATGGAGTCTGACTAATAAATGTTGTGAGAAGCTTTCATTCTTTGGGCTCCCTCACCATTTCTCATATTTTGGACTCTCTTTAAGTTTTTTTTTTTTTTTTTTAAAAAACAAATCTCTACTAAATGTATACGGAGTAATTGAATTGTTTTGCATATCGTAAAAATGTGTAAAAGGATCTCAAATTGAGATACATTTCGAAACAAATCTAATGATATATGTTTTGAAATTTTCTGATACACGTAACTAATGTTATAAGTGATTATGTCGCAAATCTATTAGATGCTTTTATTAAAGAGTCTCACGAAAATAAGGATTCTCTATGTGGATTATTAATAATTGTCCATTTGAGTTGTTAATAATAAAATGGGGGTATTTCTCATTTTTTAAACTCTCTCAGTATTTATCTTTTGTTGGACTCTCTCTATGCTCTTCAAAAATCTCTTATATATATATATATATATATATATAACCCGTGCATTGCACGGGTCTCTTAATGATGATATTCGATTAATTATGATGATAAAGTTGAACTAATAAATATTTTGCCCTTATATAGGAACTATTACGTGCATTTTATTTAACCTGTGTAGACAATTGTCTTCATCACATAAACCTCATTTTACAAACTTGGGAACCTATACTTTCAAATCAGCATTTTTAATGTCACTGCAACTATACTTTCTTTCAAAAGCATTACCTTAAATATTGTTACTAAACCTTTTAAATTATGAAAAACATTCACAAGATACCGTTGTGTTTCTATTTTAGCTGATTTCCACATTTTCAAGTTTCCTTATAATATGTATCATAATTTTTGTCCCTCGGATACATAAACGGGAAAAAAAAATCAGACACTATAATCTAAAATAAAATTTCGTTCGTCTTTAATTTACAATGGTAAGTTAGCAACCTATAATAGATTAGAACTAAACTAAAGTTTTGTCCAAAAACACTATCTTAAATTAATACTTAGGAACATTCAAACGGTACCCTTGTTGTGTTATTTTTCTCATGTGTTCCACGTTTTCGTGTTTGTGTGTATCCTTGAGGTTTCATTTTTATAATCATGTGTATATATTTGTTTTTTTCCTAGAACTAAACTCTGATTTCTCATCGTTTTCATCATAACTTTCACTCTAAAGCGTCACAATTATTAATTGACACAAAAAAGCGTAGCCAAATCTAACACAAAAAAGCGTCGAAATATTCTGACACCACAAATATTGACGCTTTTAGAATGCGTCGAAAAAGTAATTCTCGACGCTTTAAAGAGTCAAGAAATCACCTAAAAAGCGTCACTAAAACACGGAATTTGTAGTAGTGATAGACGACTTTGATACATGTATTACTTGTGCGCTTCTAACACTGGTATTTTATATAGACGGTGTCTCTTTTTTCCTTTATTATCGAAATGCACATTTTTCTTACCTTTCCAATGCAATTAATGATTACATCTAGAAAAAAAGGAAAGTCCTTTCACTTATTAATATTAAAGTCCTTTCTCTTATTAATATTAACATTTTTATGGTCTTGGTTATGATTGTTATTTTGCAGTGGACACGTAATAAACCTTATTAGTACTTCTTTTATCTCTTCTCTCAGGAAAGTAGAACAAGTATACCAAAACAATTACACAATATATATTAAACCAAAGAGGTATTTAAATGTTTAGGCAACAACACATAGTTATTATCAGATACAAAGAACAAGACTACGACAGATGCCCACAACTTTGACAGATTAAATAAAGGCCAGAATTTTTTATGCGGATACAAATAAAGCTTGAGAAGTACCTAATACATGATTCTATTCAAACAAAATCATCTTGTTCCAGCCTGTATTGTTTAAATTTGTTTGAAATCCCCTTGAATTCCACCTCTTCACGCAATTCGTCGTCTAAAAACTCGTTGTCACTCGGACCATTTAGCCACCATGCCCGTTTACTTTGCCTCACACGCTCTTCATCCATTCCATAATCACAGACAAATCTGACACACTTTCCTCCTAGCGCTGGGAATCCCTTGTACCGTGCCTCAAAGTGCTTTCTATTGGCGTAGTGGACCAGTGAATTCATATAAGCGATGGATGGATGAGGTTTTAGATAATCCACATCCATTATCTAACCCCAACCTTTGCAAACACTTAGGAAAGACATTACATCACGGCCACGAAGCTTTGGAATGATATGGGTTTTCAGGATGTCAGAGTTAGACAATACCTTGGCGACACTTGAATCCGCCTCCGTACCCGCTTTGAATTCCAGATCTTTCGGTGGTAAATATGGATCCCCAAAGAAATGAGTGACCGTTTTTTTCCATGGGACGTCATAGTCCTTCAGAAATTCAGCACGATCCTCCGCCATGAAATCACATCTTCGGTGATGATTTGAGCAATTAGCCATAGTGAAGTATTTTTGTTTACAAGTTTATTATTATGGGTACAAAGGTTGGACACATGACCCCCTTAATTATATTAGGAAATGGGAGTTGACTATGCACGCGGGCATACATTTGCGTTCACACGTGCTATATGGATGTACGTTCACAATGTTTAATTTGAAAAGAAATCATTGTATCTGAATGAATTATTATGTATCACAAAAAAGAAAACTATCCTGCGTCTATCTTTAAATGGGTATGCAATAGAGACGGTATCATATATAGTCGCCATCGTTTGTGAGATATAGACCTCTGACTGACATCAGGTCAGCTCTCTGTTCTGCCGGTCATGCATTCTGTCCCCCAACTTCGACCCTTAATAAAATCTACATCATAACTTCAATGAAGTCCTAACGGGTGTCATTTGAAAGCTTGAAGGATGAACTTTCCGCCAATATAACAACCATAGCCATATCCCTTCTACATCAGAAGATATGAAGCTCCAAAGTTAGTTGAAAATTGTTGAGCATGCCACTATGTTTTCAGAAATATGCATCACCAATAGTCAACTTAAAATGGGAATTCTTTTGTATTTTGTGGGTGTAAATTCTGGCATTACAGGTGGGTGGCAGTTTTGACCTTCTTTTAGCAAGCTGATGAGAAAAGTTAAGATTTTCTTCGACGGACGGCCTACTAATGTTCAAAGGAATCTTTGGGTTTAATGCTTTGAGTTTGATCTTCTTGTACTATATGGCATCTGAACATGTTCCTATTGAATTAGAGCCTTCTTATTCAAAGAGCCTCTCATGTAAAAGTTACGCTTTTTGATCTTGTACTATATGGCATCTGAACATGTTCCTATTGAATTAGAGCCTTCTTATTCAAAGAGCTTCTCATGTAAAAGTTACGCTTTTAGGTGTGGTAAAGTTTATATCTGGGCACGCCTTTGGTTTTTTTTTTGGCAACTGATTGAACATGAGAATCCATCTCTGCTTTCAGCTAAACTACGACGACGCACATAGTTTGAGAAAGAAATATATATGGATGTACGCGGGCATACATTTGCGTTCACACGTGCTATATGGATGTACGTTCACAATGTTTAATTTGAAAAGAAATCATTGTATCTGA
Organism: Spergularia marina; assembly: GCA_963680865.1. Taxonomy (NCBI): domain Eukaryota; kingdom Viridiplantae; phylum Streptophyta; class Magnoliopsida; order Caryophyllales; family Caryophyllaceae; genus Spergularia; species Spergularia marina. Next base: position 23,557,264 of record OY804544.1, on the reverse strand, counting down.
ATGAATTATTATGTATTACAAAAAAGAAAATTATCCTGCGTCTATCTTTAAATGGGTATGCAATAGAGACGGTATCATATATAGTCGCCATCTCAAACAGGCGTCCACCCACTTAAAAACGACTACACAATCAACCCGGTGGAAAGACTTGATACAAAATTAAACAAGGCGATAAATATAAATAATATCCATCTTAAAAACAATATAGAAATAGCATTTATATGTTTTTCAACAATCGGAACTACGACATAATTGAATAAAGGATGATAGAAAAGAAACTATGTCGACATAAATCATATCAAAGAAAACACAATAACATAGTTAAAGACACTATTTAATGTTCGGCCAGCCTGAACTTATTCGAAACGACGCTTGGGTCGCTTCAAATAATGCGAAGTTCCCCACCAATCCAAATTACTTGCATCCTTGTCATATAATTTCTCGTCACTTGAATTTTGTATCCACCATGGTCGTTTCCTATTCTTTTCCGTCTCTGAGGACGAAGAACATTCACATACATATTTTATAAGTTTAAACCCATCTTTACCGTTCATTTCGTACCACATATGATGAGACCGGAATGTCCCATGTCTAGGACTCCAAACACCACGACAACTAACATATTTCAAGGAATTTTTATAAGCTATCGAAGGATTAGGTTTGAGGAAATTAAGTGTCATTATCTTAGCCCATCATTTGCAAACTGACATGATAGGAATAACGTCAAACCTATCATGTTTTGGGATTATATGACTAACCATTATATCATAGTTAGACACCACTTTAGCCACACTTGAGTCTCTCGTGCCCGCTTCAAACTCAATAGGTTTTGGTGGTATGTCCGGGTCTTCTTTAAACACACGAGTAAGAGTTTTATTCCATCTGTTTTCTAAATCCTTGACAAATTCAGCCTTATCTTCTGCCATATAATCACATTGTTTATCGTGGTTAATACAAGGCCTTTTGAAGTTCATGATGTTTTTGTTGGGGACTTTTGTTAAGACAAACAAGGAGTTTAGATGGATGGATGAATGGATAAAATGTGTTAATGGATTCAAGCGTGATAAATGAATACGCATGCTTTGTTTATATAGGGGTGCAATGTAATTTAAAGGTACAACATATTACTTGGAATAATCATGCTAAATGGCAACCGTTTAATCCACGTCGATACCGTTAAGTATTACAGGGTGCTGTCAGATATTAACCTGCCAATAGTTTTTGCCGCGCAATGTGAGCAATTACTCCGTGTAATAAGCGGTTATTTAACATTATCCAATCATGAAAGTAGTTATTCTCGTTCTCAAAAAAAAAAAAAGTAGTTATTCTCATCATTTTCCTCTTATATAAATTGCACCCCATGTTATAGTATAAGTGTCGAAATGAATAATGTAATATCATTGATATAATTTTTTGTTGCACATCAGCGCATTTCTAGGTACTAATGACTACTTTAAATTTGCACCCCTTGCTGTGTACGAGTGATGGAATCTTTTTTACAAACAGATGTTATGTTATAAGTTGCGAAATGAATAATTTAATGTCAATGACACATAATTTTGGATTGCATGTTAGCGCATTTCTATGTATTAATCATTTAAACATTTTGGATTGAATATTAGGAAAATTATAAGCCGTTTAAACATTTTAAATTGCATATTAGGAAAATTATAAACGTTTAAACATATGTTTCAAAGTTTCATAAGGCAAACTGAAATAACAACAAATTACAGTATCTCCGATGTTTTAGAATGACGAAGAAATAAACGATATAATCCATAATACACCAGGAGGTGCGATGCCATCTTGCATATGCCGTACTAATAATATGAAACTGAATTGGTTTCGTGGTTGATGAAGTAAGCGAAAACGTATTAGCAATAAAGATCTTCGTCTACAGCATTATCCTGAAATAAATACCAATACGTAGCGTCAGATTATAATGAATTATCACCGATATAATATTTTAATTTATATAGTTAAATGTACATACATCAACCCATTCGAAACATGACTGTGAAATGCACGACAACCTGTACATAACGAATAGACCAGACGCAAAGTCATTTTGTTCAGTGGGTAAATTCTTGATTCCTTTGCATGGCCATCCAATGCAGTCAATTTCTATTCCGTCAACATGTTTCAAGAGTTCTGAACATGCGTTTTTATGCAATGATTAATACTGTTAGAATACTATTGTGCCATATTACGTATCGTACTAGATATATGCATATCAGAAACTTACAATCTTGCTCTTGAGGCTTTTGTGTAAATCCCCATTAATCCTCTCCTTTGTGTCAAATACGAAGTACGCCTTCTTTACGACATCTAATATGTACAAGCACCATCGCTCTCCTACCCTTAAAGGAATGTATATCTGTAATACAGAGATTGCATACTAGATAAGATTAATCTACCCGGGTCTCAGATGACATGTATTGAGATGGAGCAATGCAGTTCTCCACATCTTCGCCACCGTTTGGTTTGTTCATCTTAAGATCCTATAACATAAGAAATAATTAAAATAATGAATGACGGGTTTCAATTGAAAAAATTCAAACCAAATGACATATGCGTAACATAATAATTACCAGAATAACAGGGTCTAAAATATACGATTCATCACATTCGTCAGCAGGTTCACAGTTTATGCAATTGGCCCAAGCCGACATTACCTACGATGAAATAAAGAACGGTGTTACATCGGTTCCGAAAGTAAGATACAAAACAACTATATTTAATTCTTCTATACCTCATATGTAATGCGAGTCTTCATGAAAAATGCATTGTACAGTTGGAAACGAGTGATTGTGTTACAACCCTCACTATTGTATACAACTTTATTTTTCTTCCTGTTAGAATTAAACACTTTTAGCAACTTAGATTAGAAATAATTTAGATGTATCTCAGAATGTAATCACGTAACTTACTCAGGTCTCAAACTTGCACTACTTAGGATGTGCTGCACTATTTTCAACACAGAATCAAAGCGTGGTTTGGTTCCATCATCATCAGTTGTTTTTAACCTTTTCCCATCTTTTATCGTCTCCTGCCGTGTATTTTCCCCTTCTTGATCTTCCGTCTGTCTTTGCTTGCGTTTCCTTGTGACCACCGCTTTCGAAACACTGACATCTTTATTAGGTAGGAATTTAGGCTTCGTTTTCGACCCCCTCCCCATTGCGACGACTTGATTACATTTAGTAACTTCCTCCACCCCCAAATCCTTCTTATTGAACCTCGATTTGGATTTCTTCAACATAGAAGCTGGGGGGGTTTACTCTGGTTAAAAACGTGTACTCGGGACTTAGTAATATACATCAAAAGGAATGTAGCAGCATATTTCGAATTTAAATCAGTACTTACATCTTATACACCAATCACTGGATTGAAAATAAGCTTCAAGTTATCATCCCAAACTAGTATGTCGTCGGGTTGGCCAATTGGATATGATTTCCCATATTCTACCCCTTGTACGACCTTGAGAAATGTATCGACAGTTCGTACAATTAGTATCGGAAAATATAGATGACAAAATAAATCTTGTTTTCTAATTGTAAAACAAGTATTCAGTATCGCACAGTTTATATAAGTAAAAGGTCATCACCTCGGCTTTCCCATATACTTCTTCCTGGAACCTATCAAGCATCATGACCTTCTCCACATCTTTGTTTTGCCAAGCTCGTAATCTTGGCTCATCAACACGCCATCTCAAACCGCGTCCACCCACATTGAGCCTATCTATGTATACCAACTGAAAATATTGATAGTCAGTTTCCATGAAGTACATAAAATAGTGTATAATCCATTTAAAGATCAATGAACATACTCACCAAAAGGACAATGCCACAGCCTTAAAATCCAGTGACTGAATTTCTGTCTTCCCCACCGTGGAATTCCTTCATCCACTAGAGAACATAGGCAGACCAATTCCAATCACTTGGCTCAATAAGAAACCTGTCCTTGACGACCCCAAGGTGACTTGGACTCACCCAATTACTCTTTGTGATACTAAAAAAAGTACCCAGAGTATAGAGTATGAAGTGCCTGATAAAAAGTTGCCTGTCTGTTCTCGTCGAAACACAGCAGTTATACAAATGATCGTAGTTGATACCACCATCATTTTCATAAATACTTTTCAGCATGCCAAATTCCTTATCCCTATCCTCTAAATCAAATTCATACTTATTGTCTCCAAATGGCAGACCAGTGACCCATCCCACCATCTTTTCGTCTATCGTCACTATGTAATCATCCCTGATTTTGAACTCACTAGTATTGGGATTCCACCTAGTGAGAAGCCAGGTCATGAAATCGCGATCAAAGTTGGTGAGCTTTAGTATTAAGACCCATTTCCAACCAGATTCTATAACCCAGAGCATTTGAGTTCCCGTGAGGTTTTGGAACAGCTCAAGCAGCCTGTTGGGGTATAACCTCATGGTACCAACCTGTATACAAATACATCAAACCACACCCTTTAGTATCGCATGTAAGTTTTATGTAATGTATATCAGTGAACGCATAAAAGAATATTAGCTTATATGGCATAACGGAATTAGGTTTCTAACCATTTTGCTATCTTAGGTTGGGTCAATTGTGTTCTTTCCTTTCGTGGGGGGTCTACCTTTTTGTTTTGCTTTTTGAGTATTTTCCTTTGCTGTCTCATTGCGTTTAAACCCATTGTTGTCTTCCTCTTCTTCACCCTCATTCTCTGTCGTCTTCTCTTTCTCCTTCTCACTGTTTTCCTCTTCCTCCGCCGACCTACGCTAATTCGGTGGGTCCTGCTCATTGTCATTGTCCAACGTCTCAGATGAAATATGTGCTGAATCATGCTCTTTGTTCCCCGACTCAGATACAATATTTTGTGGCTCCTGCTCATTGTTCACCGGGTCAGATACATTCTTTTGTGTTTCCTGCTCATTGTTCCCCGGCTCAGATAAAATCTTTTGTGTTTCCTGCTCATTATTCACCGGCTCAGATACAATCTGTGGTTGTGCTTGCCCATTGCTCACCGTCTGAGCTTGTGGAGACTCTCTATCATCCTCCATCGATACAGTCTCCTTTATTGGTGGCTCCTGCTCCATGTCGTTCTCCTTTTCCTTGTCATCAGTATTAGTCTTATTGTTTTCATCGCATATCTGTGTAAACAATGAACACATTTTCAAACAGTCTACTCAATAAATACTAATTAATTTATATAATTTCAATTAGTACCATGGCTACCAGTTTATCTAGACTGCTATCAATTTGGTCCATCTGATCCCCAGGGTTTGTTATCGTTCCATCAAGAACGGTATCATTATTTGGATCTTGTTGGCCCTAGAGATTTGGTGAAGAAATGTGTTTAAAAATTACAAATTGTACTGCACCTGGCTAAATTGGACAAATGATTTACCTGTTCGGTAGACATATTCTTATTTGGAGACTGTAGTTGCTCCTCTGCTTCTTTTGGTTCACCCAACTCCTACAGAAATAACGACTAGCAGATTTAGCCAACGGATTACCCAGAAATTAATCCAATTAAATCCAACACCAATTGAATCGAAAACGACACAAATTATAAAGTACAATTTCAGAGCCGGTACATACTTGATTAGTAGCCCCTCTTGATTGTAGACGAGCACTCCGCCTGATCGGTGATCCAATCTTCTTCTTTCTTCCGCCTGGACTTGAAGGGGACTTCGTTTGGGACTCTGATGCAGCGGTGGCCAAACCCGGGCTAAAGTCAAAACGAGGGGGGGAAGTATTAAGAGCTAATAGCATCATTGACTCGTATTCTGGATCAAAGGTAGCACTAGAGTACCAAAAAAAAAAAAAGGGTGAATATGCGTGAACAAAAATAAACAAAAATCAATTTGAACATAAAATCACAACCCGAACTGAACAAAATCAATGTGAAATTGAACATAAAATCAGGGACCCAACTGAACAATATAATGAAAGAAATCAAAATAGGAATTATAGTATCAAATTGAAAAACCGGTAAAACTTTAAACAAATTGAATTTTTAGAGAGAGAATGCTTACTCTATCAATCCTTGGTTTCCAGACATTATTTTTTGGTATAGATTTCAGGCTTCAATTTGATTTAGTTCAACTGATTTTATGACCTCTGAAAATTTATCCCTCTTTCCTTCTAACAATCTTCTTCTTTGACTAAACCCTAATTTTCTCTCTCTTTTTGACTTGTGTGAACAGGTTTTCTCAAAGGTGAAATGAATGAGCAACGTTTTCCTTTCCTTTCATTAACGTTAATTTTTTTTTTTTTTTGGTATAGTTATATTCGAAATACTAAATAAATGTCCTCGCTACTTATTTCATAATTGACGGTACATAGGGCATTATTGAAAAGCATTGTAAAGATTTCAAGAGAGTGCATATAATAAGGATACAGACAGTACAATACTAACATGATCGATATTAGTAATAAAGAGTTATATGCGCAATTGAACATTGTGTTGCTCATAGCATATTCAGAATATGCACCATCGCCTTTTAAGCTAAAAAAACAAATTACGATATTAAAAGCATACTCTGGATTCCTTATAAACCCATAGGGTGGTACATGATATGGATTGAACCTTAAGACGTTAAACTAAAAACCAGAAGCGAAATACTGACCATAATACAAACCGCTACATAAGAATACTCGATGATATAATACAAATGCAGAAGCAAAATATCTAATAAGATGGTAACGCTCCAATCATCAGGTTGAAAGGGACCTAGGGTTAAGCTACATTCACTTAAGATGCTTCCATTTCCGGCACTTTCATCACTCGATGAGGAGGCATCCGGCTTGCAAATTGAGCATACTACACGGTGTTGCCGCTTCCGATGACTTCGACGAATGGGAGAAGGAGCAACCATCCTCTTTGTCATCCTTGATGGGGACATAACTTGCAAGCATATTGAGCATACTTGAGATTGTTGTCGCAAACGTTCACTGCAACGGAGGGAAGAGGGAGCAAGAACCCTCTTTTTGCTTATTGGTTTGGACACACCGAGCATGCATGGGTCGAGTGTCTTCGATTTCATGTTGCGCAAACGCTCACTTTGACGGAGGGGGTAGGGAGCATACACCTTCCTTGGCCTCCTTCGCCGGGCTGGGGGAGCAGGGGCTTCAACAGGAGCTGGTGCAGGATTTGGAACTGGGACAACACCGTCGTCCTCGATCCTCACAATGCAATCATCCACTTCAGAAGTAGCCAGAACTTCAACTGCATCGATGACCCGATAATATAGGTCCGTCGGGTCCAAAAGTGCCACGATAAATGCCATTGGACTTCTCTTGGTAAATGGCTTCCAATGTGTTACACCAACTCCCGATCCTTAATAACATCCTTGCGACAACTTGATCCCCCAAATGCCTAATCACTTCCCTCATGAAAAATCTCAGCTGAATCAAGTCTCTAACATGTGCTTTCCTCTCTTCCGACATTGTTTGTTTCAGGTGTTTCTTTTTGGAGTTTCTAATGTGTTTTTAATGTATCACTCTTTAAGCTTTTGTGAATTTGTGATTGAAATTATGGAAGGAGTGCTTATACATACATCTCTATATATCAGGGTATTTTCCCTCCAAAAAAGACTCCCGTGACCATACATCTTCTGTGGCTTGGCGGGAAGAATGATAGGCCAAATGAGGTTATTTGATGTCCACTTTTTTTTCCGTCATTTTTCTCATTGGACCCTCCTGCGGCTTTTGGTCTCCCAAAGCAAATTATGACACTACAGCAGTATTTTTGATCGGAACACTAAAACTATAACTGTAGCCAACACGATACATGGAGGGAGTTATATTCTTTATGCAATAACAATTTCAATATTTAACTGACTCCAAATTCGATTTCTGATATTACAACGAAAACTGTTATTACACGGTTGACACAAATGATGTCTCCGCGATACATTCTAAACTAAATAGACACATGATCAAGACGATTTCTCAGCTGTCTCATCACTAGTGTAATCTTATCGCGTAACTTGGTTGACCTTTTTGACAGGATAATATTCGTAATACGGATACGTTATAAAGATCTTAGATACACGTAATGCGTAGTTACTACATAACAACTTATTTTGACTGAAATGTTATCTGGTAAATTCTTGTGACTTTTCGTCTACTAAACAATAAATTAATGCAAAACTATTTTCAAAACTATTTAATAAATTTTTATCGTTTATTGAAACCATAAGTCTTTTACCTTTCCAAGACAATTAATGATTAACGCGTCATTTATTAATTTTTTTTTTAACTCTTTCACATACTTATCCTACTCATATTTTTTACTGAATAGATATTGCGCTTGAAGATACCGTGGTTCACTCTCTTGGATACATACAGTGTCATATGGATCCAAAAACGACGGAAGCGACTCATTATTGAAGTTCTTGCGTTCACTATACCCTTCACCAACCAAAATGAGTAAAATAAATTTGCAGATTATAGTGGCTGAAATAGGGATTTGCACAACGTTCAAATTCTTATGCTACGATGACATTTTTAGACGAAATTGATATGTTTCATAAAATTAATAAGATATTTCCGATACCGGAATAACATCTATGGTACAAGGCTATAATCCTCGATCCAACTTATTAAGTGATGTCATGATAGCATCCCACTTAGGATTACAACAACAGTAAGTGAACCAATGGTTCCAAGCACCACAAACATCTTTAATAGCATCCTTCTCCCAATCAAAGCCCCAATTCATAACCCTTGGAAAGATATGTTCATCCATCAACTGACGGCAAGACGCAACCTTGAATGTTGAGGAATTCTCATTTGTTACAAGCATAGGAGGGCCGCTTTCACTAAAATGATTTTGTTCAGGATCATGAATCCATCACTTCGACATCTACAAAAACAAATAGATAATTTAGTAGTATCTCGGTTTAGAATATAATATCTGTAATAAAACTTTAAAATAAAGGTTGTGCATTGTACTCACCTTAAAATAATTAAACTAGAATAAAGGTGGTATCTTGTGTTGAAGTTGTAGAGAACGCCTACATGTGTTTAAAAGATGATATGACAAAGAGTGAATGGGTTTATATAGATAAAACCTTGTGTCATCACAAGAGACGTGAGGTCATTATAGTTGCTTGACTACAACCTAATTTACAAAACAATGTGTTGAATATGTTAATGGAACGTTGGATATATGAAAAATTAAATTGTTGTTTGATTACAACTTAATTTGGATATCTGATTATTATAATGTTCCACCTGATTTACTAGTATTGAAATCATTAATTAAATGTAGTTTCCTGTGAATACCAATTTCACTTGGAAGATACAATATCGTTAATTTCATCCCCGAAAATGTATATTATCCTCTGATGAAAGTAAAGTGCGGAAGTCATCCAAAAAAACACTACGCTACCAATTGTAACAGGCCGATATGGTTTCAATACATCAGCTACTATTTCATTAACTTACATTTCATAATTTTTTGTGTTTATACTAATCGTTAGTTTTACGGTTTCTTAAAAAAGATTACATAAGATTAATCAGGTATGTATTGAAATTCATACCCTTAAAATAATTACCTTTTTTCAAATTCAACAAAAACCAACAATTGACAAATACATAGAAAAAAAATGGGGAGAGTTTGCAATTTCATAATATTTCATGGTGGTGATTTTGCCTAGTGCCCAAGTTTTGTGTACCAAAATGGCAAATGTATGATGGTGATTATGAACGAGTCAGAGTTCTGTACCCAGAAGATTCATGAGGCAATCGTGTCTTTAAATTATCCAGAACTTCCTTATACGCTATGGTATGCCTCTAATTTAAGTGGTCTTGAACACAAAAGACCATTATGTATGTCTAATTTGGTGGACTTTCAACAAGATCAACATGCACATCTTTATTGAACATCTTGATATTGTCCATGGCGGCCCATCAACAAGCAGTAAACAGAAGATAAAGCACATTACTTATGGACCTAACAAAAGGAAGTATAGTCTGAGTGCTGACGATGTCATTACAGGCGCGGTGAAGGTATATTAGTAACGTGACTGTTTTTTATATTCTTTTTTTTCGAAACAAGTTTTTTATAATCTTTTCTATATGTAAGTTCGTATTTAAAGTATATTTTCAACAAACAATAGGATAATGTCATTGTCGTCACAGAACTTCAAGTGTTCCACCAACTAATCTAAAGCCTAAATGAAGATCAAAAGGATTGGGTGCGCGAATTGGGATTTTCTAGCCTACTTAGCCTTTCCATAACCAACATTTATTCCAGTTTTAGTCTGTGGATTACAAATACATTCAAACCCGATACATTTCAACTGTGTATAAGAGAAAACATAGTAGTTGACATACAAGATGACATGGTTGGTTGGGTGTTGGGTATTCCTTCAGGAGTAGACCGTTACCACCCGTCTGATGTAAATAAGAAGACTTCAGAGCAAATGAAACTTGAGTACATTAGGCGTAAAGGTTGTTCAATTATGAAAATAGATCTACTCAACAAGATTAAAGAAGCAAAAAACCTCCATGAAGAAATTCCAAAGACATTTTCTTCTGTACCTATTAGGGGCCTTCTTTTCTCCTCTACAAGACAATCGCATTAATCCTGAACATCTAAGAGCTATGGGGGACTTAGTGCACCCTTCACAAGTTAATTGGGGTGGATACATTTTACATGCTCTAGCTACGTATCGACATAATTACGGGACAACTCGTTGCGCGATAGGCGGTTGCACGCTCTTCTTGACGGTATATACCTTTCGTTGACGATACATTACAATTATAAACGTCGTATAATTCCCTTATTGATGGTATGACGTTTTTATTGGCAGTTATTCTATTTAGACAGAGTTCGGCATGGCCTACCGATTATTTGGACACAGGAGAGGAAGTGCAGGCTTCTCTACAGGAATCAACACAATGTTGACACCGCTATAAGATCCGACATGAAGTCGAGTGGAGACTTTGGCGCCTTGGAGGTATATAAAATAAATCTATCATGTTTCGACTGAGTCATATATTAATCTAATATCGTGTGTTCTGAAACAGGGTATCAATGGCGTATATTATGGAACTCCATTTCCGCAGCTTGATAATTGACTCAAATCTTACGATTAGAGATCCATACCGCTCATTTCATGTTACATGTTGTTTGTAAATCCGTAGTGCTTATTCCGTATCACAGTTAAGTACATGATGTACTTGCATTAACTATTTGGATTTTCAGTTGTGTTTATATAAGGTTCAAGAATTTAAATTTACAAAATTGGATTTTCAGTTATGTTTAATATAAGGTTCAAGAATTTAAATTTACAAAATGATCAATTTTAATTCGATATTCGTTGACTTCTGGTCTTCCTACAATAATTACAGTTTCTTTAATCTTATCTTCTCCTATAAGGAACCTGATGTGGTAGGCCAATTGATACATCAACACTACAGCTCTTTTATAAACACGCTAGATACGGATTTAGAAGACCAAGGGTCATCAGTTCACAACCCTCACCTTCCTACCTTCTACATAAATAGGATCTCAAAAAAAAAAAAAAAAAAATCATACCTTACTTTCGAAAACCCAGCTTTTTTTATGGCTTCTCATGATCGTGATTGGCCTGCCACTGAACCAAAAGCTAAGAAGGTACTCTCCATTCATGCTTGATTGAGGTTTTATGTTTTGTTTGTAATTACATTTATGCATGTCTTCTCATACTATTTTTTTTTTTTTTTTGCTGTCGAAGCCAAGGATCACACATTGTCATATGCATGCAAGAGATCCAGGAGCTACAGAAGCATTCCGCAATAGCCCTCCCATCAACGGCTCAGACGAGTCATCGTCAGCTTTCAAGGTTGCTGCATGTCGGGAAATAATGGACGAGCAGATTTTTCCAAGAATGGATGGGGGCAACACTGCAGTCTTACAGGTTTGCAAAGCTTGGTTACACTGGTGGAATTATGTGTGCTGCAACCCCAAGTGGGATATTGTTCTTAATGAACAATATATATGATAGGATATGATGAATTAGTAATAAATAATGTGGGAGGTATCCTATGTTATAGTATAGTAGTTCAGTAACCATCAGTCAATCAGATAATATTTCCTTTGCTATCGAGTAAATTAAGTTTGTATTGAAAGTAGTATTTGAAATTATGGCAATGGAATGATAATTATATTTTATGAATGAATTTGTTCTTCGAAGAATAGCAAAACTGTTGATCCTGTCAGATAGTCGCGTATCGTATGCGTACTATTGATAACCATTTACTGATTCATTAATATACGGTATTCAGCCAAAGACAAGGCATTTCTTTATGCATTATCATAATCCTGAGATAAGAGACGTTTTCCATCGACCTGACCTGGTGATCACTAGCACGGACGAGTCCTCTCTGCTTTCAAAGTCGCATCGTGCCGTGAAATAATGGATGGGCAGATTTTTCCAAGGATTACCGGTAAAAGAGCATTTTACGTAATACCGTTTGTTTGTAAAGCTTGGGCACACTGGTCAATATTCATGTTGTAATCCAAAGTGGGATGAAGTCATGGAAAATGTTTGGGATATCATGAAACTTTCTTACTGTTAGGAAGATCACATCTTGTAATATTTCAAGACCTATTATGTATCTCGAATCCTTGTTCATTTGCTAATACCATCCTTTTGCTTTATAAAATGTGTCCATTTGTTGTTTCAACATAATTTTCATTGTGATAAACATCAAACATTTCTAGTTTCTAGTAAATGCCTCACTTATATCCGAGTCTTTACTATTGTATTCACTCTGCTCATAAAGTATCCCATTGCATGTCGAGAACGTGTATAAAAAACCACTGGTTTGAATATATGTCATGAGCCAGTCCTATTCCGTTATGCTAATGTGATATACTGTCATCTATTACAGGTGTTTAGTACCGTGAGATTGGTTTGGTGTTTGATATATCTCTATGTCAATGTTGTTCACGTCAACTTTTTTTCCTCATAAATGCCATGATCATGCGTTTCGCCAACCTTTGAATGATTACAAAATGATCACTTCCGTTTTAACAGTCATTTTAGTATCGCATATAATATTTTCGTTCATTGCCTTTAAATGGTGCATATGTTGTTAACAACATATTCAATCGTCAACTTATTACGCTACACACTTCGTTAAAACAACACTCATATTACACTATTCCATTAATATAATTCGATACAAACCAATAACTTTCGTTAATAAGATAGAAAAGTTATAAATTCTAGGGTTATTAGTTGTTATAGGGTTATTAGGGTTGTTATAAATTCTAGGGTTATTAGGGTTATTAATTGTTCTAGGGTTATTAGGGTTGATAGAAATTCTAGGGTTATTACGGTTACTAAATAAAAACACAATATCTCGCGGTATATTACAGTTGCGTCATAGTTTTAGTGGTAACGTCCATATGGTACAGATATTTCATTTTCTACCATATATTTGACCTCCTCATCAAAGTCTTCCTCTTCCATTCCCTTCTTATATGCAATGTTCATCATCATACTCTAATACAATGGATTAGGCGGCGATCAAAATACAATTGTATTGCAAATCTTGCGTCTACTAATGTTTATAGCAATATTAACACGTTCACGAATCTTGGAAACCTTACAATGCTTATCTTACAAAACGTATTTCCTCAATGAAAAACTTTATTTTTACAAATGTATTTTTTATGCAAGCTACTAAAACTATGTGTGAAATACGAATGGTGGTTTCTAAAGCCAACTGGGTTACTACGTTTATTAGATTAATTACGGTTAGTAGGTAGTGTTATTAGGGTATCTAAGCTTGACATGGGTTCTAGGGTGACTTAATAGCTTGACTGATTATGGCAACCTCATTAAACTTAAAATATATCCTTCATGTTTCATTTGTATCATTGGTACGAACTGATATTTCTGTGAGTTAAATTTGATTCAAACAACTAGATTCTTTGTGTCAATCCAAGGTGTTTGTTTACACTGTGGCATATACAATATATCGCACGATACATTAGTGGATCACATTGGTTATAACTGATACATCTTCCCATTCGTGTTCATCTTCAACCTGTTCGTCTACACATTATGTAACACCCCGTATTTTTGGGAAGTTAAATAATTAAGGGTGTTACGTTTTATAATGTAATTGGGGGTTTTATTAAGGTTTATTTGGAATTCGATTGAATTATTATGAGATTTCTGATTATAGAATTACACAAGAGGATTCGTTAGTCATTCGGATTTGGATCGGGTTTATGGATCACGCAACCCATCAAATTAGCTAGGTCCAAACCCGAGTCTACCCTAATACCCATTTATGAAAAAATTAAGAAAACCCTAGCTCCCCTTTGACAGTCATTCGCCCCCTCCCCCCTCTTCTCCATCTCTCTCATTCTCTTAGCCTCCACCCGCATAAGATTTCAGCACAACTGTGTCAACTTCAAACACACACAACTCTCACATACAACCTTTGATTAAGACGTGGTTTATGGCGTTAGAACCATGTTTTCGATACAAATCCATAAACATGTAGATTGTTCAAAGATTCCACCGGATGCTCTCTGTAGAGGTGTTTTAGTGGAGCAGTATCTATCTACAGAGAACTGTTCCGCCCTCTCGGTATTTTAATGATTCCCGTTGACTCATAAGGTATTTTGGGATAATATTTTGTGGAGATGTTCCTAACTCTAGTTTTGACAACATATACAAATTTGGTAAGGCCTAGATTTGTGTATCAAAAGTTATATCATAATTCGTGGGTAAACCCTAATTCATGTTTATGGTTCAGTGTGAGATTTATTCCCGTTGATCCGCTTGGAGTTTGTGGACGAAATTTGGAGGGGACGTTCCTGACATAACCTTTTATGACATACTCAAATTTGGTGGTCATCCAATGCCGGAGGTAGACGTTATTCATGTTTATTTACTACTGTCTCCTTTTGGATTCATTATAGATTAGTGTTAATTGTGAAAATTATGACTTATGGATACACCTTGTGAATTAGGAGATTATCGTTTGAGTTTGTGATTGATTGGGTACCTAAGTTGTGGATTCAAGGAGGTGTAGTTCGTAATCTTGTCTGATAGCGTTGAAAGGTAAGAACGTTGATCACAAACCTCTCACTAACCATTCTCTTGTTTGATACACTTTGCTTGATCATCGTGTGTTCTTGCTTTTCACATTCATTCTTGTTACCGTTTTGCTTGTGCCTAATCATATCATTGAGCATAATTTCCTTCCGTCTTATCAATGTTCGTTTGCGGTCTTTCGACCACCATACTCCCCACGGCCCTTCGACCCTCTTGATCTTCACGGCCCTTCGGCCTCTTAGCCGAGATCACCACACGGCCACTCGGTCAAGTGGTGTGTTTGTTTGTCGTTTGTGTTTGTTTCGCTTCTAGTATCTCTCGATTATGATCATTATAATTTGTATCGTCAAATAATGCATATTTGAATAACGTATATAAAATGGATGAAAGAAAATAAATGACTCCACCTAGAGTACGATGGATTCGGCTCGACCGATCATCGTTTGATATACCTCTGATCAAGGTACGTAGGGTCGGGTTAGCTGCCGACTTCCTAATAGTCTTCCTCCTAGATGGGAACTCGTCCTACCGGCCTGTCTTGCGAGGGGTGTGTACACTCGGGATTATTAGGGCGATAATTACAACTCTAGCTCGAACAAAGTTCGTTAAGTGGGCCTATGGAGTAGGTTCCTGGCCGAATAATTAAGCAATGTATATATTGAGCGACGATGCTCTTTTGATAATGCACTCTGTTGCTATTGTTACTCCTAAGTTATAACGTCAATTCGTTCTTGTTAGCTACGCGCCTCAAGGCGCGTATCTTATTTGTTCTTTATACTTGTTAATTCTTACTCAGCCTGTGCTGACGTTCTGTTTTCTGGTTCGTCCCTACCGTGTTCTGGGGCCTATGTCAATCTTCGATGGCATAGTTGACAGGTCTTGATGATATGGTTGCATGCTTACGAAGCTGATCATGTTGGGGTTTTCGAAAGACTTGTTTTATTTTAGACTTCATTTCGTTTTGATTATGTAATTTGGCTTTCGTTTTGAGAACTATAGTTCGATATTTAACGACTTCCGCTGTTTTATTTATCGTTGGTTTATTGTAGTTGAATTTCTAGCCTAGCAATTGACTTGGTAGTCGATTGCGGCGTGACAATTCTAAATTTATTTCTTTTTATAGTTGGTCAAAATTTAGGGTTGTTACAGTTGGTATTAGAGCAATAGGTTCTGATTCGTCGAGTCTATAAATGTTTTCAAAACTTGTTTTAAATGATTTACAAACTGGGAATGGGATGGGTGCATTCATTTGCATGCTATGTGCTAACTGCTATGTGATACTAGAAAAGGAGTTTACACCAATGGTTTTAACCTGCGAATTATATGGTGTGCGTATACGATTTGGGTACTAATGCACTTGGAATTCTCTTTGTTATACTGGCAGAATGCCAGGCCCAAGTGCGTATATTTGGGAGTTCGGACCATCTAGAGTAAGATCAACTTCCAGTCCAAGGATGATACCTGATCATATAGCTATGGCATCTGAGACTTTACAGGATAGCATGAGAATTGACGAATCTGTGGGAAATTATGTCACCAGAATGAGAGCAAAGCTGAATGAATCAATCGATAGGTTCCAATGGGAGGCACAAGTCTTTGTGACTATAGTTAATCTGAGGAAACACCCCCGTTGGGAAGGGGTTCGAGCTAAACTAGAGAGGGATGCTTATAATGCATGTCTCACAGGAAATCCACCCTATTTGAGGAAAAGATCATGTGGAATGATAGACCTTGATAAGTTGGAAGTGATTCTAGAGTGGGAATTTGAGTTATCCTTTGGTCCTAATCAAATGTATGAGGATCCACCAAATCACTTGTTGCATGTACCCTCTTACCCTGGCAACCCCATCCCGGATCCTTATGAAGCTTATAGGATGAAGGGAAAGAAGGTCCAACTACAAGAACATGGGACATCTAGTCCGTTGCATCAAAAGAAAGCTAAGGTTGAGGAACATCACCATTCACCTAACCCACCACCCTCACCCATTGGAGAGGATGCACCAGTGGACATGGAGGAAGACAATGATGAGAATGGAGCTATTAATGATGATACTATTAATGTGAATGGTGAAGGAGACTACAACTACAACGAGGGTAGTAGTGAGGATGAGGAACAACCAATAAGCCCAGAGGAAGAATAAGAAGAGGAGCCTATGGAGGTCCCCACGAGTGAAGAAGAGAATGATGATAATGGGACTAGCGACACAGAGATGATTGTGATTAGCTCGGATGAGGAGGAGGAAGACTCAGACCCTAAATCTTTGTATTGAATGTTATATTACACTTTCGTTATGTTTTCATTCTTAAGAAACTTTAGATTGGGAACAAAACCTTAAAAGTACCTTTATTATATTAATAAAGTCTTATTATTAGGAAAAGTGCTATGTGTGTTGTTGATCTATGAACAAGTTGAATTACTTGCACTTGTGTCCTTTTTGCCTCTGCCGAGGACCCCCTGATTTGTGCACGATTCGTGCACCATAGCACACGAGTCGTGCTCCGTACAGTAAAAAAAAAAAAAAAAAAAAAAAAAAAAAAAAAAAAAAAAGTCTCAAAACGTCAGAACTAAGCGAGACAAATAGCTTGCTGGCGTCTGTTTTAGTTATTTATCGTTCTTTATCTTATTAAAGCTCTATTGTTGCATCAAAAGGATGGAATGCCCTAAGATGTTGTTCTATACTACTAATTTGAGCTATTACTACCGCCAAGAACATGGCGGGCGGGAATAACTCTGTTACCCAAGGGAATAAGAAGTTTATAGGATTTTGAGCCCTGTTATATGAATTTCCGTTGGAAGTTATGTGATCGAACAAAGTGTTGGGACATTATTCGGTGTATAATGAGGAACGATGCTTGAATGTACCATGAGAAATTAAGCTTTCGGATATGGGTAAGATAATCCCAATTCAAGGATGGACTATTGGAGGAAAACTCCACTCTAAAAGATCAGACACACTTGATGTGCTTAAATTAGTGTGGTTTATACTGTGAATAAGAATAAAGGAAGTTGAATTCAAGGATTTCTCGACAACGTTAGTGACCAAACAAGTTCACAAATTCATGGATATGACTCGATTATATGATGAATGGTTATGATTGAGCGTGAACTATTGAGTTGGGATGTTATGTCAAGTATTTCCATACTGGTTGGATATCTACATGAGAAAATCACGGTATGACTTGAACGTTGGGAAGACAAAAAAAAATGATATGTTTTGGGATTCCTAGTACTGATGTAAAAATAAGAGGAAGATGACAAAGTATTAGAGGCTATAATACCAATCATGAATAAACTGTTGGACATTGAAGCTATGCTTACTAGTTTCTTTTACAGCCACTAGACTTGTAGATTTCAAGATTGATTTCATATATGAAGGACAAGTAAGTTGGGTATATGCACATTAATATTGGTCGGTTCATGGGGATGGAATTCAAGTCACTTGTTGGCTACAAGAAAAAGATATGGAGAACATACTGAACTTAAAGTACCTTACAGGTTTGCAATCTTGAACTTATAATGGTATTGAGGTAAATTATGGATTTGACATTGATCTGTATCTTCCGTGACCTATGAACTAAGGAGAATTATTTTGAGGACGATGATACCCTCACCGAATTTAGTTACCAAGAGTGCAATTTCTATGCTTCATACGAAATATGAGTCACTATGATTTGCTGACGGAGTTTATAGATTAAGCTCTTAGCATTAATCGTCTTATGGTATATATTTGTTAATTTTAGTTGTGAGTGGATAAGTTGAGCTGGAGAATGGGATGGTATATCAATTAACTGGTTGAATGGTGTTGAGTTGATTACACTTGGAGTGCGATGTACGAAATGCAAAGAGTGTGCTAATAGTGATAAAAGTTTATGATTTTCGAAATAATCTTCAGATGGTTTTGTACGTTGTATTGGTGAATTCTTAAAGGACGTCTACTTTGATTGTAAATGATTTTGGGTCCCAAGTATTTATAAGCTCGAGTCGTGGATGGTTGTTGGTAGGTGCAAAACCTTAAATCTGTTTTATTTTAAAGTGTGATTTTGGTTATGGTAAAGTTAAGGAAATTGATCTGGGTTGATAATGATCACTCAAGTGAGTAGGTTGGATGAATATAAGAGCCTCTCGTGGTAAAAATGTTGTTTTATTCATTAGAGCACCCGACATTTGTAGTATAATAACTTGGGATATGAATAGTATGACGTTGTGATTTTGCCAATGGGCTAAAGAATGGTTCTTGGAATGTAAAGAGGGTTGGCATGGAGACAACAAGGGAATACTAAGGATGTCTGGAAGACAATTAAGGGAACCAATCAAGACATAAAGTTAATATTAGTTCGCTTGACAAGATTAAATCGGGGTATATGTTTGTAATAATGGACTTCTTTGGATTAAAGTAAAGTAAAGGTTTCGCTCAATGGCTAAGGCAAGAGAGTTCGACTACATCTTGATGGCTGCTAAATGCGACTAAATGTCTTCGACATGACACTAAGGACTTCTTCTAGAGTAAGAAAACTTGTCGCCAACTACTTCAAATAAGAAAGGGACTAAGTTCACATGGATCGACAGGTGCGTAGAAGGATTCTGGTTACAAAGATATTACAGATCAGATAAATAAGGTCGATCTTCAAGTAACTCAGTGAGTAAGAGGAAAATGCTCTATTAGAGATATTCCTGTTGATATTTATAGTCATCGACCGTGGAAACCACAAGTTTAGTACGAGTTCAATCGAGGGAATTGAATATAAGACATCCGATAGGATTTGTTAAATGCATTGATAATTATGTGATGACAAACGTTAAGATCAAAGGTTCATATAAGGAGTTTGATAGAAAGTTGTTACGGCAGACAAGATTAGCTCGCTAACATGGAAGTTTAGATGTTTGACGTTTATGTCTCTAGTTCGACGAAATAAGTATGGAACTCTACAAGGCCTTATGTCTGATAAAAGAAGTGGCCCTACTAATTGAGAAGTGGTGATTTACCGGTAATGACCAAGTCTTATTATGGTAAACTGTTAGTGGTGGTCAATTATTATGGAGATGAAAATGGAGGCTATAGGTTTGCGGAATCTATGTATACTCGTAATGACACTAACGAGGATGATCACTTGGATGGTTGGGGGATCGTGGACGGGCTGACGAAGAGTGCTCACTTTATACCCATGAAGGACACAAAAAAAAAAAAAAAAAGCAGTTGGCTACCGCTTACATACATCACGTTTTGAGGTTACATGGAGTCCCTAATGAAATAGTTTCTGATCGTGATGCACGGTTTGTGTCTAGGTTTTGGGCAAAGCTGCAAGAAGCTTTGGGCACAAAACTTCTAAAGAGCACTGTCTTTAACCCGACTGCTGATGGCCCTAAAAGAACAAATCAAACGATGGAAGACATGTTTCGAGCCTGTGCTTTACAGTTTCAAGGAGGTTGGAAAGAAAAGTTGGACCTAATTGAGTTCTCTTATAAAATAGCTATCAAGCGATCAAGACGGCACCTTATGAAGCATTGTATGGGAGGAAATGTAGAAGTCTAATTTGTTGGAATGACATTAGTGAGACTGTAGTATTGGGTCTTGACTACATCCAGAAAATGACCGATCAAGTAAAATTGATTCAGGATAGACTCAAGGCAGCCCAGGATAGACAAAAGAGCTACGCCGACAAGACTCGAAGTCACATAGAGTTCGAGGAAGGTGACATGGTCTTGCCACGAGTGTCGTCTACCAAAGGTGTTATGAGGTTTGCTAAGAATGGTAACTGAGTTCCAAAGTTTATGGGACCATACAACTTTTTGAAACGCATTGGTGAAGTGGCTTACGAGCTAGATCTACCTGCAAGTTCAGAGCAAGTTCATAACATGTTTCATGTGTCACAACTGAGAAAGTATGTTAGTGTCCCGTCTTATGTGATTGACCTAGAAACGATCGAGCTAGATGAGACAATGACCTCTAAAGATGCACCGTTAAAGATTCTAGACAGCAAAACGAGAAACACTCGACGCAACGAGACCAACATGGTCAAAGTGTTAAAGTGTAACAACAACGTTGAAGAGGCAACTTGGGAGGTTGAGTCCACCATGCGCGAGAAATACCCCCACCCTTTTCAATTAAGGTACTTTCGGTTCGGGACGAACCTTTTCTTTAAGGGGGATGACAACCTCGTGTGATTTTCCTGCACCCTAATTGATAAGAACTTATGTTTCTTTTGTTATTATTTGATAAAGGTTGTTCACCTAATTCATGCACTTCGGTGCACATGTACTTGTTTTGTGCATTACAGTTGCACACTTAATTTTGTTTGTGCATTAATGTTAAACAAGTAATATTACTTGGCACCATTTCGTGTCAATACTAAGCTATTGTAATTGCGCGCTGTTCCTTCTAGAAATGCATTAATGATGCATTTCTAGCTAAACACGACTCTCTCGTGAGGAGGTGCATTGATGATGCACTTTCTCATTCCCTTACTGCTATATCTTTGAATCCTTACTCCCTATTTCTTTTCTTGCGTTACTTTTCGCCTGTGTTGGAAGTTATGGATGTCAGTTGCGAGAAATCAGTTGAAAAAAAAAAAATTAAGTGTAAAGAGTTGTGAAATCTATTTACGGAGGAGATTAAATCTTCGGGACGAAGATTTGTTTTAAGGAGTGAAGCTTGTAATACCCCGTATTTTTGGGAAGTTAAATAATTAAGGGTGTTACGTTTTATAATGTAATTGGGGTTTTTATTAAGGTTTATTTGGAATTCGATTGAATTATTATGGGATTTCTGATTATAGAATTACACAAGAGGATTCGTTAGTCATTCGGATTTAGATCGGGTTTGTGGATCACGCAACCCATCAAATTAGCTAGGTCCAAACCCGAGTCTACCCTAATACCCATTTGAAAAAATTAAGAAAACCCTAGCTCCCCTTTGACAGTCATTCGCCCCCCCCCCCCCCTCTTCTCCATCTCTCTCATTCTCTTAGCCTCCACCCGCATAACATTTCAGCACAACTGTGTCAACTTCAAACACACACAACTCTCACATAAGACCTTTGATTAAGACGTGGTTTGTGGCGTTAGAACCGTGTTTTTGATACGAATCCATAAACATGTAGATTGTTCAAAGATTCCACCGGATGCTCTCTGTAGAGGTGTTTTAGTGGAGCAATATCTATCTACAGAGAACAGTTCCGCCCTCTCGGTATTTTGATGATTCCCGTTGACTCATAAGGTATTTTGGGACATTATTTTGTGGAGATGTTCCTAACTCTACTTGTGACAACATATACAAATTTGGTAAGGCCTAGATTTGTGTATGAAAAGTTATATCATAATTCGTGGGTAAACCCTAATTTATGTTTATGGTTCAGTGTGAGATTGATTCCCGTTGATCCGCTTAGAGTTTGTGGACGAAATTTGGAGGGGGCGTTACTGACATAACCTTTTATGACATAATCAAATTTGGTGGTCATCCGATGCCGGAGGTAAACGTTATTCATGTTTATTTACTACTGTCTCCTTTTGGATTCATTATAGATTAGTGTTAATTGTGAAAATTATGACTTATGGATACACCTTGTGAATTAGGAGATTATCGTTTGAGTTTGTGATTGATTGGGTACCTAAGTTGTGGATTCAAGGAGGTGTAGTTCGTAATCTTGTCTGATAGCGTTGAAAGGTAAGAACGTTGATCACAAACCTCTCACTAACCATTCTCTTGTTTGATACACTTTGCTTGATCATCGTGTGTTCTTGCTTTTCACATTCATTCTTGTTACCGTTTCGCTTGTGCCTAATCATATCATTGAGCATAATTTCCTTCCGTCTTATCAATGTTCGTTTGCGATCTTTCGACCACCATACTCCCCACGGCCCTTCGGCCCTCTTGATCTTCACGGCCCTTCGGCCTCTTAGCCGAGATCACCACTCGGCCACTCGGTCGAGTGGTGTGTTTGTTTGTCGTTTGTGTTTGTTTCGCTTCTAGTATCTCTCGATTATGATCATTATAATTTGTATCGTCAGATAATGCATCTTTGAATAACGTATATAAAATGGATGAAAGGAAATAAATGACTCCACCTAGAGTACGATGGATTCGGCTCGACCGATCATCGTTTGATATACCTCTGATCAAGGTACGTAGGGTCGGGTTAGCTGCCGACTTCCTAATAGTCTTCCTCCTAGATGGGAACTCGTCCTACCGGCCTGTGTTGCGAGGGGTGTGCACACTCAGGATTATTAGGGCGATAATTACAACTCTAGCTCGAACAAAGTTCGTTAAGTGGGGCTATGGGGTAGGACCCTGGCCGAATAATTAAGCAATGTATATATTGAGCGACGATGCTCTTTTGATAATGCACTCTGTTGCTATTGTTACTCCTAAGTTATAACGTCAATTCGTTCTTGTTAGCTACGCGCCTCAAGGCGCGTATCTTATTTGTTCTTTATACTTGTCAATTCTTACTCAGCCTGTGCTAACGTTCTGTTTTCTGGTTCGTCCCTACCGTGTTCTGGGGCCTATGTCAATCTTCGATGGCATAGTTGACAGGTCTTGATGATATGGTTGCATGCTTACGAAGCTGATCATGTTGGGGTTTTCGAAAGACTTGTTTTATTTCAGACTTCATTTCGTTTTGATTATGTAATTTGGGTTTCGTTTTGAGAACTATAGTTCGACATTTAAAGACTTCTGCTGTTTTATTTACCGTTGGTTTATTGTAGTTGAATTTCTAGCCTAGCAATTGACTTGGTAGTCAATTGCGGCGTGACAATTCTAAATTTATTTCTTTTTATAGTTGGTCAAAATTTAGGGTTGTTACACATTCATATTCATATTCAACCTGTTCATCAATACAATCATATTCATATTCATGTTGAGATATCTCAATCTATATACAAACAGAATCATGATTAATATTAATTCAAATCTATATACAAACAGATTTATGATTAAAATTAAAATTAAACCGGGGAGTAATATCCATACAAAGACAATCACACATTTCTCATCTTCTCAACCTTCATCTTCAACCAGGTTTACCTAGATTAAGATACAATAACAAGTATCACCAGGATTGAAATACTATAAACCCTACAATGGAAATAGTATCAATGAATTTAATTAACAATATTGGAAACAATTAACCCCGATTAGGTCGCCGGTGAGATCAACCACCATGGTTTCATCGCCGGCGGTTATGTAACCGGCGCCGGAGTTTGGGTCGGAAAGGGAGATAAGGTAAGAGACGTCTTCCATGGTTTCTCCACCGGCGGTTATGTAATCGGATCGGCGCCGGATTTTCGGTCGGAAAGGAGAGAAGATAAAAGACGTCTTCCATGGTGTGTTCGCCGACAGTTATGTAACCGATGCCGGAGTTTGGGTCGGGAAGGGGAGAAGAAGATAAGAGTCAGAGAGAAGATGAGGGAAGAGAGATGTTTGATCCAAAAAAATGAGGTAGAGAGAGAAAGTAAAACAAAATGTTCATCCAACAATAAAAGAAAAAGGTTTAGAAATTAGATTTTGAATAAATACAATCTGAAAATTTTGAATGAAAATTAAACTTTTGAGAATATGTTTTTTTTTTAAATGGACCAATGAGAAGCTGCCACAACCTATTGTATCAGATTTCACATACAACCATTGTATGTGTACCCTTTTCCCCAAATTAGTCAGGATTCCAAAATTGTTGTTGTTTGAATGTATGAATTTGATGACATGAAAGACTTTGATCAACAAAAGACTAGCTTGAGACAAATTAATCAGTAACTAAGGCCATAGTCTGAAAACATAAAATTTGGAATTTTGTAGTTTGTTCCTGATTTGGGTTTTAAGAGGAAAGGAAATAGACAAACCCAAATCTTGGGTTTGTCAATGCCACATCATTTTTTTAAGACCCCAAGGAAGAAGAACATGTATTGTTCAATAGATGAAACTTTTTGTTGTGGTCTTTAGCCTTGATGGCGGTACACAATTTTCTATGAATTTGTTCCTATTTTTTTGTACTTTTCTCCTTTTTTTTTCTAGTTTTTGTCTTCTCTTTTTCTGGATAAACCCAATTTCGTCCCATAGAATGTGGGAGCTATTTTGACGGACGAACGGCACAATTACAATAGATGAACTCAATTTTCTTGTTCTTGTTGACAAACCCAAGGCTAAAGGACAACTATTGCCTTTGCTCTTATTCCGGTGTCGTCTTTGAAGCCTGATTGCTTTTCTTCTTATTTTCTTTTGATGCGCTTTACTTCGCAGCACTTTCATAAGCAGTCTATTCACATGGTAGTTGTACCACTCCCTCCATATTTTGATGCATAGGAATAGCTTAGATGTGCTTCAGGTATTTGCAGTGGAATATGGAAAGTGAATTGAGTGATGGTAGTGGAGGACTGGAGGATATTGGGAAACAGGAAGAGAAATTGAAAGAATGTTACGATTAATAAAATGAGGAGTGATAATGTAAAAGTGAAAGTGAAGATTAGTTAAAATATGGGGAGAGAAAACAAGTGTCATAGTAGATGAGGTGTTTGAGATGAGATGTCCACATAAGGAAGTTGAGTTGTTTGAAATGGGACGGAGGGAGTTTATATGACGAAGTTATGACTGGATGTATAAGTGTATGACGATGTTGATGAGTGACCCTTTTCCTCTTTGTGATGAAGAAGATTGAGAAAGAGAGACAGCCGGAAGAGAGAGAGAGAGAGGGAGAAAGAAAGGGGGGGGGGAGTTGTGAGTTTGGACTACTGTTTCGCTAAATATCGCCCACATTATAGCCTACTCTACCAAAAATACCCTTGCCCAATTTCACAAATTACACTTTCTCTCCCCCCAAAAATATCTCAGACCACAATTTCTCTTATGCTCACCCAAACTCCTAACCCACAGATTCTTTTTTCCTCCTTTTCACCCAAATCATCCAACTCAAGCAGCCATGTCCGACAACGCCATCGTTGGTCCACCGTCGACATTGCTACCACATGAAGATGCCACCGCCGATCGAGTTCACTGCAGTTGCCGCCGCCGCCGCCGGATTGAGACCATTGATGCTGCCCCACCACTAGAAACCCAAATCTTCAAGTTTAAAATTAATTTGTTTGATTATCGGGTAGAATAGTTAGAATACATGAAAATATTGATCAAAACTGTTAATGTTTGTATTTGATTGGTTTTTTGATTGATTGGTTTGATTTAAGCAATTATATACAAGAATTACTTCTTTTTTTTTTTTTTTTATGGATTTCCTTTGGTTTGGTAAGGTTAGGCTGTATGTAAATGATTGCTCATTGTTTACAAGTTTCAACACTAAATAATGAGTTAATTTCTCTCTCACAAATCAAATTAGCTTGACAAATCCTGCAAATCAACAATGGTGGACATGTGGCAAGAGATTGGACCTGCAAAACCGTAGTTCATTTTACGACAGTCAACGTTTTCCTAACAGATCCATCCTCGAAACGTGGACCTGACATGTAAAGGTCTGTGCACCCAAACTGGACCTGACGCCTACAGGTCTCGGTACTTATCACGAACATTTAACCAAAACAATTGTGTTCTCACCGAGGTCTTGTTACTAACAAGTTCGTACTCTAGATGTGAACATGGCTTTTACAGGTCCGATACCGAAAAGTTGTATGTAACTATTTTTTTTTTTTTTTATGTAGAAAATTTTGGACCGACTTACGGTTTACATAGGCCACAATGTAATTTTTTTTTTTCCCTAAGTCTTTCTCCGAAATTGTTCTATCTTATGTAATGAGTTTGTAGTTAATCCGCTTTTGCAAGGAGTAACTTTGGGTTGATTTAGATATGTGATTAAAACTCGAATTAAGTGTTAACTTTTTGAAAAACTACAGTAACTATCATCAGTTTGAAGTGAGGCCCTCTTACATTATTTAATGTCGAACCACATTTTCCCCCTTTATAGGGGCCATTTTCACATAATCAATAATCTTTATACTATTTTTGGTGATCAATTTAATTTTAATTAGAACGCCTTATTTAAGATTTGTCACGATCTTACTTCATACTCTATAGTTAATTTTTGGTCCTTTTTAAGTTTACATTATCCATAAGTCATAATTAAGACAAGTCTAATCAACATGGGGTACTCACATTACAGTCGAAATAGAAATCAAAAGTAATTCTTCTTGACTTTCATCTCACTATTTTCTAATATTAAAATAATATTTAATTACATTTTCACATTTAATTATATTTTGGACGTTGGATATCGGTGCACAGACTGCAGCTCACCTTTTTACTAGGATTGTTTTACCATAACTAAAGGCGTGTGAGCTCAGATAGTATCTCGACTCTCCGCCAATTTACAACTAATGTACAACTTCAAGAACTTCACATTGACATATTACAATTTACATCTAATCTAATTTAATAATTTACATCTAATGTACATACTTCAAGAGATCATCCCTCTGAAAATATGTTCTCTTATTGGTGTTCGATCTCGAAACTCATATGTGACGTAGTGTATAGTGTGATTTGTTGTTGACCTTATGTTTATTTAGAGAATTCATTTGACTATTGGAAATATATTGTCAATGTTTCTCTCGCTTTCATAGGTTGTATGAGACCTATAGGCATGACACGTATTTTAGCATTCTCTTCATTGCTGGATGAAATAGCCTTCATCTCTTCATCCGAATAAAAGTTTCGCAACTACACGTATACTATATTGTGTTGAGATACTATTTTAGTGATTCTTACTCTAAACGTCCATTAAACCTTTTCGTAATTGAAGATAGAATGTCAAGATTAGAATAACAATTACAATCAGCTACGTTTTCTCCAAATTCTCCAATTCATGCTTAAATTTAGAAATTCAAAATTTTGATAGGAAGATAGTAAATGGATTTAAACGATTTTATCCATTAGGATCAAATTATTTCAGGAAAAAAAAAATCATGAAATTTTGTCTAGACATGTAAAAGAGATGTGTTTTTAGTGAAAATGTACATTTGAGTTCAAGGTCTAGATTGTGAGAGTGGACCTTTTGATTAGGGATGTTAACGAGTCGAGTCGATCACGAGCTAGGCCCTGCTCGAGTCGAGCTTGTGAAGAAAAAACTCTGAGCTCGCGAGTTCTATATATTGGAGCTCGACTCGAGCTCGAGACTAGCTCGCGAGCTATACTTGAGCTGGCGAGCCCAGCCGAGCTCACTAAAGAAAACTACACAAGTTCGGGCCAAGAGCCCAAGCTAGAGCCTTTGTCTGTAAAATTCTCCGTAGCCATGAAGATTAAAGCCCAGTTTCCGTATAACTCTTAAGTTTAGTTTTTTTTATTAGAAGAATCAATGGTGGTTGTCCACAAAATATCAAATGGTTCACCAATACTCGGTATAGAGTAGTATTAAATTTAATATATTTGTTTATTAGGTAAAATAAAGCAAATATTTTGATTTTCGAGTTGCTCGCGAGTTTCTCGAGTCGAGTTAGGCTTTGCTCGACTCGGCTCGTTAAGGTCTCGAGTCGAGTTCGATCACGAGTCGATTTTTGACAGAGTCGATCTTGAGTTGCTCACGAGTTGTACCTGCTCATTAACACCCCTACTCTTGATTCAATGCTCATCCTCATAAGCTAGACCTTTTGCTCGAATGTTCGCGATCGCAAAGCGATCATTTAAACTTCAGGTCCAACCAGCAAACATGGACCTTCCATTAAGAAGTCATCGATTTCAATGGCGACATTTACTTTACAGGGCCATTGTTGCATATCAGACCTTATGCCTAAAGGTTCCCTTAGACACATTGAACTTGTTATCTAAAAGTCTTCTCTACTTCCACGGACCTCGAACTTAAAGGTTCACCTTCTTTTCGGGTGACAAAAAAAAAAAAAAAAAAAAAAAAAACCGATCTTAGTTCATGGTTAATGGTGGTGAGACTCACATGTCTTGTTTCTTGTAATCACCCATGGTGACAAATGATTGTAGTTTTTGAAGTCTGGATAGTGATTTGTTGTGGTCAAATGATGAAGTGTGGTGGTGGAAATAAGTGGTGGTGGTGGTGGTGGAAGAAATCATAGATGGTGGTGGGATATTTGTGATGAGAGAAGAGTGAAGTAAGAGAGAGAAAGAAAGAATAGAGTAGTAAGGGCAAAAGTAGAAAAATAATGGATATTTGTGGGCGACATTTAGTCCTATGGGATAAAAGGGTGGGATTAGGGAGGAATTAGAAGGTGTAATTTCATAATTTTATCCAATCCTTTGTTTGGTGTTTGGAGGGGATTAGATGTTTGGGAATTTTAATTATATTTTGACAATATGGTCCTCCAAAAATAAAGTCTATTTCACATTTAAGTAAGGACAAATATGACATTTTAATTGTTTAGCCTTTCTAATCATCACACCCTCTTATCCCTCAAAACAAACGACCTCTAAGGCCCTGTTTGATAGGACTTATTCGCAGATGAATTCAGATCAGATCAGATCAGAATCATTCAGTTCAGATCAGATCAGATCAGAATCATTCAGTTCAGATCAGATCAGATCAGATGATTGAAATTTGGTTCAGTTAAGTGAAATAAATTGTTTTCAAAATAATATCATTATTATTTTTTATGATTATAGTACAAAATTAAAACTTAACAAGAAAATTTAATTTAAAAAGAATCATTATTAATTACTAGTCAAAAAGTAAACGAATTGAAGTATCTAGTGGATTGTCATAGAGTTAATTATCCCATTACATATCATCCCCATGTTCAATATCAATCTCGATATCATTTAGTTCCACGCCAACTTCTTGTTGAGTATCATCTTCTTGCTCGACATAACCTGGAATTGATCTCCAAATTCTCCGTGTTATCTCATCTCGTAACTTATCCATGGAGGCTTTTCGTGATGGGTTCAACAAATCATTATCCACCTTGCAAAAGGATCATTCTATTATGTACTCCATCCGTTTAAACGCCTCATAGGCTCATAGTAAAGAGTGTGCAAGCTGTAACTCACATTTTACTAGGACGAGTTTACGACCCTGGCAGTTCGAATGGACTTTTATACCATAATGAGTACAAAAGTCAGCAGTTATTACTCTGCTTAAGTGGATCCAGCAGTTTTGCAGGATCCATGATATCAGTACGCAGGCTACAACTCGCATTTTTACTAGGATTGGTTTTACCATATAGAAATGTGTGGGGGCTCAGATAGTATCTCGTCTTCCCACAAAATTCTTGTAAATTGTTATTGATTCTTCGTGATAATATAATAATAATAATAATAATAATAATAGCAATACTATTAAAGAATATATTAAATTGATATGTTCAGTTAAATTTTATTCAGTTCAGAAATCACAAATCCCAATCAGATCATATCAGAATCATTCAGATCAGATCAGAATCATTCAGTTCAGATCAGATCAGATCAGAATCATTCAGTTCAGATCAGATCAGATTAGTTCAGAAAGATGCAGTCCTATCAAACAGGGTCTAAGTAGTATTCAACCTTCAAAAAAAAAAAAAAAAAAAAAAAACATTAGTAAGTACTCCTTCCGTTCGCCTATAAACTTCCTACTTTCGATTTTGGGACGTTCATCTTTATATTTCATACTTGAAATCTTTCTTTATTTGTACATGTAAAGACCAAAACACCCCTACTTTATTAATTTCTTTATGGAAAATGCAAGTGGGGTATACCCTTACATTGTAATTTTACATCAAGTGGACCCTAAAACTCATTCTTTATTATTCTTTTTCTTAAAAACTATGTTCCGGCCCTACGCGTTTTAAAGGCGAACGGAGGGAGTAGTGTTTAATCTACCTTAAAAAAAAAAAGGCGGCTTAAACAAGAACGGTTACAGAAATCTCGTGCCTCATAAATGATGAAGTCAAAACACCCCAGGAAAAAAAAAAAAAACACAAGAGCTCATCGGAAATTCGGAACTGAGAGATATGAGAGGTAACATTGAACCCTATGTCATCTCTCCGATGTATTTCCGGACCAATTTAATTAGGGACAACCAAAATAAGTGAGGCAGGGTATTACGATTCAAACATATATATGTTTATCCCGCTATATGTTAAATCAATCTTGTAGAATATAACTTGGCTATATCACAGCCAAGAGGAATTGTAACTTGTTTGTCGATAGAGAGCTTCCACCTGACAATCTGACATCTATTCTGTACTGCGCAACACATCAATGTGTTTCATGGGCATCATATGGAGCCCTTTACTCTCCAGATTTTGCAACGCTGTAGCTTGGTTCTCCTTCATCAAGCTTCCAATTACTTCTTCTAGAGGCTCCATTATCATCTGCTCTCGTGGATGGTAGTGACCATAACCCTGCAATTTATCCTCGTCACTATGTGTATACAGTACGTAAACTACGCAAGGAAAAACGAGGGGGGGCGGGGGTTGTGATGGATAGGTAAACCTTGACAGGATTGGACCAAAAAAAATGGAAAGACAAATATCAGGTTTGGGGTGAATTTGAGAATCAAGACGCCTTTAGTCCGAGAAAGACAGATGCAATACCTCCAGAAAGCTTAGAGCAGAGAGCGATTCCCCTCCCAGCCTGGTTCTGCTCAGTTCCTGAAATGTTAGTTAAGCTTCAGTTTCTGTCACAAGGATCTCTAACAAATGCATGCATGAAAGAATGATGCCTAATACTTATAGAGGGAGTTTAATGGTGGCAGTGACTCTCTAGGCAGAAGAAACAGTTTCCTCAAGTTATTGAGTGATTTTGTGGTTTATTAAAGGCCAGACTACCCCAGTGCCTAAAGGCTTTCGCCTATGTCGTGGTGATAATGGGAATCTCGTCGAAAATTCACACTGACCAAGTGTTAAGAAACAACACAAGAAGCGCAAATACCTTTGGAGAGCTATTTTGCTTCATTCCTTTATACTCCCTCTATTCAAGTCCACTCTGCCTATGCCTTTACGGCACGCTTTTTAAGGAGCGAATTTAACTATATTAGAGTTATTGAATAATTCTAAAAATGGTTCAAAGCAACATTGTTATGTAAACAAATTTATAGAATTTTTCGACAACTCTAACGTAGTTTAATCCTCACCTTCAAAAGCATGCGAAAAGTGATAAGAAGATTGCACTTGAATGAAGGAGTATTAACCAGAGAATAGTATTTGCATCAATTGGAAATGGAACATCTAAGGTCACATACAGCTACATTAAAAAATTACCCGTGATTAAGAATAGGGGAAAAGGCGCATTTTCTATTCATATATTAACAGGGTTTTTATTCAATTGATATCACCACTAGAGCTAAGAAACTAAGACACTGACGTTTTGTAATTTAAGATAGAAAAAATGGCGCTGTTTTCCTTGATTATGTTGCTGCAAATGACTTCAAACTTTTTTGCTGTTCTGAGTCATAGGACTTCTCTTTCATGAGGAATGCTGAAGGTACTACTCCGTATAATTTATCTCATGTTTCATGTAGATAAAAATCTACTCTTGTAAAAGCATCAATTAGTTATATAGAGAGATTCATGTCGATGACGAACACAATTAGAAAATTACCTTCAGTTGAAGTTGCAAATATTTGACATGGGAAATAACATCATCTACTATAACTTCGTGGTCGCCTCGTTTAACCTGAAGCATCAGACAAAGATAAACAGATAATCATTCAACAGAAATCTCTGCAAAATTTAAAGTCAGACTTAGAAACAACAAAAGACGACAACAATCAGACAAAGATCCCCCAGTGCAGAGCCTAGGCCGTGTGAAATATATGCTCCTCACAGAAGGGGTGAAAGAAATTGCACGCAGCTCTACAGACTACAGATAACAATATAGAGTGACAACTTTGGAATTATAAAGACCATTTGAATCTGTTTAGTTATGAGCAGATTTTGGTGCTAACTACCAGGCTAACAACAACATTTCTTAAAGGAAATAACCAGCCTTCTATGCATATCATTCTTCAAATAGCACCTTGTAGCTGTGTTGCTTCTTACTCTCCGCCCCTCCCTCTTTCTTCTCAGGCGAACTCTTGCCATGCGGCTGACTTGAACACGTGAAGTCCACACAAATTAATGCATTTAGAAATGTTTTAGTTAAAATTAGACGGCATATCTAAGACAAACCCTAAATGTGTAGGGAATAGGTTGATCCTTTCCACAAGTATGGTGGAGGATCGATAGTTAGAATCATATGTTAATAAAGCTCTCGATAATTGAGCTTGGATATAGCTATTGTCCATGTAAGAGTCATGGAAGAACCTATATCTATCTATCAATTGTACATTCTGTATGTATTCAAGCATATCAAGCAAAATTTCAAAGCCCTCTTCTACACACCCCTACAAATAAAACAGTAAACACCTAAAAGATAAATAAAAGGATGAGAAAAAGTCCCTGAGAATTTTATTTTGACATGATTGCATCCATACAGAAGATATCTGACATGGAAAGATTCAATCACAGAAGTTCTCATCACCTTTGATGGTGCAGGAAGTAGCTCTTGTAATGCTTGTATCTTTTCAGCAATGATGATTCTGCGGTTCTGAACAGCGTAGTTAGGATCCAAAAAGTACATAAGCAGGTTCTACTCATACGCTATTAGAAATGTAACAAACACGATAACATAATAATGAATGGTTCCAGCTTGTCAGAAACAACAAACAAGCAACAAGGTGAAGGATGAAATAACATACCCATTTGGATAATTTCACATTGTCCATTGGGAAGGTATGTAGGCAAAGCTAAGTAACTAATTTAAAACCACCTAAGTCCATGTTTTTTAGATATTGGCCGTAACATCAAGATGGTGGCATGAATGCACCACATTCAGAAGTTGAAAGTCGGGAAATCTCATTTATAAAAAAAAAACAGGTGTATGAATTATTCAACTTCAAGCAATTTTAGTGACCTGAATGGAAGAATTGAGGCAATAACTATTGAGTTTCCGACTGTAAGAGGAATCTTACTCACATTTTCAGTTTCTGCTGCTCTTGAACGTCGTTGATTTTTTCTACAAAACCTCCCTGCCCCTACATCAGAAGTATATGCCTCATCCTTCAAATAAGAACGGGATTCATGGACCTCTTCCATTTTCACCATGTGTAGAGGGAAATTGCTACTCTGTTGCAGCAAAGGCACTTCATGAGGCACAAAAAGATTACAAGCAGTTGAAGAATTTGGACAGAACTTCTGACAGAGATTATGGTATCACATAGCCAAAAAAGTAGCTAAAAGGCATCATGAGTGAGTAGGAGGATTTCACCTCATCATGTTGACAGTCCATGTCCACATATGGCTCCGTTGAAACAACCTCCTCCTTAGGCATCAGATAATTCAGCTGATGCATAAAAAATTATCTAAAACCATCAAATTTATAGATCATGTATTTGAGAAACATTGGCATAAGTTGTCCTATAAAACAGCAAAAATTTTTTGCAGAAAGTAGTAGTCCTACTTACCGCTGATGTATCATGCTTCCTGCCTCCAGTGCTCTCATATGGACAATAGAAAGGAAGTGCCGCCAACTCAATTGGATTAACATACTCGCTTTTTACTTCAGGATCAAAAGGTGCCTGCATTCCCTTATCAACAACATTACTGTAAACACCAGTAGGTGTATCAGTTTGCGTGCTTACAGTTCCACAGTACATTGCCTTCATTTGGGCTTCAGAGAAATCATTAAAAGCTAACTTGCTGTCTGTAGAACTGCACTGGTACTCCATGATATCTCTCATTGGATCTTCAGGAACAGAGAGCAAACTGCTCATGTAATAGTCTGGACAGCCGAAAATTGCTTGCTCATCACAAATCATCTTTTTGGATTGTAGAGTAGCTCAAATTTATGTTGCACTTTCTGCTGCAGTCAGAAAAAGTGTACTTTACCACTATGTGAGAAACAGATAAAGTAGAAATGCCTTTCATTGCTACACATGAAGCAGGTAATGCACACAGAAAAGAAAGCAGGATATGATATCCCTTACACTATTCTTAATTTGAAAAACTTCCCCTCTATTTATCGGCCGTCAATCACGAGGACTTCAACAAAGATAGAAATTTGAAAGGATTACACTTCAACTTAAGGAGCACAGAGATGCATAACATGACCGACAACTGAACTAATCTAAAATACAAGAAGCCCCTGGCCCAATAGGCTTCGCTTCTACGACTGCCTTCCTAGCCTCGAAGATATCTTGCAATCATACACACATGATGCATCTAAAACGTAATTAGCAATGAGCATCAACATGAAGCTACTTACCAGTGATAAATGCTCTATTACTATAGAAAGCTCAGAAAAACAAGCATGAAAAGCAACTGTAATATCCTTCAACTTAATGCACCAATATCAGTACCTCAAACTCTCAAAGGCTCCTATCTATGACGAGATAGGAGGGTTTGATGTACGTAACCTTGACCCTATATTGAAGACATAGAAAGTCTGTTTCCCGATAACCGAAAATGAAAATTCCTTTGTCATAATACTAAATAAAGACACTTTACTAAATACCATTACGTTTAATATTCTAAAGTGAGTCTCTGGCTCAATCAGAAATGGAAGTCACCCTTCAACTAATAAACCCATACAAACAGTAATCAACATGAAAAGGACAAGCATGGTGGCCTCATGACAATTTGCTATACTGATAATGAGAATGTTGACCAACGACAACCTAGTTTTCCCTATGTACGCAAGTGTGATCAAAACAGCTTATAACAGGAAAGTGGCAAAGCTAGTAATACTACATTGTCCAAATAACCCAAGGGCTTCTGACTTCACATTCAACAATCATTCATTTCCCTTCCTCCATTTTTAATACCATCTACCGAAAGGTAATAGAAACATAGTATAATTTAACTTCATGAGACCTTACCCACACGTTTGGTATAAGGTAGTAATTTGAAGAAAACAACATCGACTTTTTATTAAACTTCGGTGGGAAATGTTCCCTCGAAAATCAATCACTTTTTTTCCTCTATTTTCAATTCCATCAAACCCAAAGATAGTACAATAGTACTCGAAACATACTATGCGGCCCTCAAAATCCTATTCAAGTATTCACAACATATTCCCAATTTTCGAACAAATATCCATAAGGTTCCGAACAATCACTACTTGATTTCGAACGGGTCATAAGACTCATAACCATGGATCAATATTGTTCCTAATCCGATACCCACCCGGCAACGGGAGCACAGAACCAATCCGCACTTTCCCAATACGAAATTGGGGAAATATTAAAACTTTTCCTAATCAATTGGTTTCTGGGAACATACATAAATTCAAGGTGGTAACTTGTTCTCTATACATATTCCACTCCAAATTCAAATGGGGTTTCAAATGTTGATAACAAAATTCTTTCTTTCTTAACACGCAACACAAAAACAACAATTGGGGGGATTTTAGGTGAACCAAAATTGACACAATCACTTGAAAAATAGATAAAATTGTTCATCATTATAACAAACAGAAAAATCAGGAGGGAAAATACATAGAGAAATCACAGAGAATTAAATTGGGAAATTACCTGAAAAGGGCAAAAGATGGAAGGGAGAGAGAGAGGAGAAGAATAAGTTTTGAGCTGCTCTCGGTGACGTTTGAGAGAGGTGCGACCGTCAGTGGCAGCACTTTCTGAGCTGCGCAGAGTGTGTTGTACTTGACTTGTTCTACACACTACTAGTACTAATGCGCACTCTTCACTTCTTCAGTACTAACATTCATTCGAAATAATATTATAAATCAGAAGAAAAATAAGAAATGCATAAGAGAGATATATTAGTGATGGATGGATAAACTCAAATGGCTTCGAGTATTGTAGCTTCTTAAATACACTTTTCAATAAATTTAGTACAATTAAAATATATAAGTTTAACGTAAAATGTCTTACACTGTAACAATTTACGTGACATTGGATTAATATGACTTTGTGTACGTAGGAGAATTAGCTAAGCTAAAGTTAGCTATAGGTACACATTAGTTATTCATGTACGTATGTGAGATTGCGTTGGAGTATATACGTGAGATGGTTAATGTAGACATTGAAAATTGGTTATACACGGAGTATGATAGGAAAATGCGACATGTGATCCACATTGCTCGAAAAAAGGCTGCTCTTTCTTATGTAAAATTTACATGTTATTGAATTACATTTTCTTACTTCCTAAACACGTAAAATTCTTATTCAATTATTTTTTACATACCATATCTTGTATAATTCACATCAGAGGCGGCTATGGGCCTGGGCGACATGGACTCCCGCCCAGGGCCCAAACCGAGCAAGGGCCCCCTTTGCTAAGTTTTTTATACATACAATAAAATGTATCATTATATTTCATTCCTTTCTCTTAGCAGAGTGGTTAAGATTTCGACATTATAAATTGAAGACCCAAGTTCGACTCTTGTTGAGCACCACTGTTGATATTTATTTATTTATTTATGCATTCTTTTACTGTTTTCTTCTTTATTTATTATTTTTCCAACGTGTGACGATATTTCATTTGATTTCTTTTCCAACCTTTCTTTAATTTTTGCTAATTTGTTGCCTTCATACAATATATACTATGATTTTCCATTAAAAAAAAGTTTTGATTTTTAATTTACGATATTTTAGGGGCCCCGTTTTTTAACTCCGCCCAGGGCCCCCAAAATCTCCCAGCCAACCCTGATTCACATTAAATTATTCGTTCACTTACTAATTTAATCCATGTAACACTTCAATCCAATTATTAAACATATTATATGACCATCTAGAACGTTCCAAGAGTTGTGGGAGCTCAAAATTACGATATAAAGTTTTTACGTAATATAGAGTTTCTAGAATGTTCATTTCTTATTTAATCCTTTTTTAATTACCATATCATGTACAATTCACATTAAGTTCTTTGGTCACTTACCATATATAGGATCTAAATATAATTTTTTTAATACATATTATAGAAATTTGGATATTTTAGCATGTTCCAATCGTTGTGGGAGCTTGAAAAAAGGATGTTTTAATAATATATATATTGATTATATGAGAGGGACAATCACCATTGAGAGTGTTAAAATCGATGTCCGTCGTCATAGGTATCCTCCAAGCGTTCCAATATGATACTATTATACTAACCTCCTACCAACCAAAGGGTTTCACCTGTTTTATTTTGCTGTTTTGGCTGGTCATACAAGGAGATACTTCTAAACCAAATGAATCGTTCACTTCTTACAATAATCGGTACATATTTTTATTCTACATTACATTCTACAAACTCCACTTGATTTTAAAACAATCTGTTCTTTCATTTGGTTTAGAAGCAACTTACAACACGACCAGTCAAACACAATAAAACGAAATTGGAAAAAACTTTTATATCAAACAACATCAAAACTTGTGGAGAATAGCAGGTTAGGATGGAATCCGAAGCTACATTGAAGATGAGCTGAGGCTGCATTGATCAGACCTGAGCTAAGCCACATCAGCATTGGATGCTGTTGGAGTTTGTTACAGTCAACGCGAGGTTGTTACAGTCAACAATTCGAGCTGGCAAGATGGTTACAACTAGCTTAGGAGTTAGTTAGAACAGTGTACAGTTTTACACTTTGTAGCTTGTATATAAATAGAAATGTGTACAGACTTGTAAATGAAGATTTTGATATTCAATAATAAACATCTTCTTTCATATTCAATAATATGGAGATTTATTTTGTCTGGTGTTCATAGTTTTATCATGGTATCAGAAGTTTTTT
Source organism: Spergularia marina (assembly GCA_963680865.1). Lineage (NCBI taxonomy): Eukaryota > Viridiplantae > Streptophyta > Magnoliopsida > Caryophyllales > Caryophyllaceae > Spergularia > Spergularia marina. The sequence goes on along the minus strand of OY804544.1, from coordinate 23,518,560 downwards.
CGCCAAACTCTGTTTCTCCTTCCAGATTTCTACGGAAATCAATCTTTACATCTGAAATTCAACAAATTTCAGATAATTTTCGCCACATTTCTTTTCCTTGACTTGAAATTTCAGTCAATTTTTTCGCCATTTCATCGAAGCTTCAAGCTCACGCCAAGCTTCATTTTCATCAATCTGTTACTGTTTTCAGCTGAAATTTAATCAATTTCAGCATTTTCCTTGGTTTGCGAAGATTAGTGCGAAGGTCTGAAGTTTTTTTTTAAGCTCGTTCAACAAGCCTTTATTAATGGCGGCTGAATCAGCTACTTCTTTTGCTCCAATGTCTTACAGAGATCCTTACTACCTCTAGCCTACAGATGCGGAGAAGGTAAACCTTGTTTCGACTCCATTTGATGGACGTTTTTACTTGCGCTGGTTGTGGTCAGTGAAAATGGCGCTTATCGCGAAGAATAAGCTCGATTTTGTGCTTGGAACAGTGCCAGCACCAGCAGAAACTGATGAGAAATATCAGGATTGGTTTCGTGTTGATTACGTTGTTATGTGCTGGTTGTTAAGGTCTCTGGAATCGAGGCTTGCAGAGTCTTTCTTGTATTGCACATCTTCTCAACAGGTCTGGGAAGAGATCAAAGAGAGGTTTGGACAATCCAATGCGCCATACCTGTACCAGTTGCGCAAAGAACAGCTGCAGGTCACACAGAGTCACAGAAACCTGGTGAGAGTGTGGCATCCTACTACAATCGCCTCAAGACTGTGACTGAAGATTTGAGGAGCCTTGATCCTATTCCCTTTTGTGATTGTGGTGCTCTCCAAGCTTATTCTTGTAGCTTGTTGAAGAAGGTTGTGGATAGGAATAACAGGATGCAGACTGTTGATTTTTTGATGGGATTGGATTCCAAATATACTGCAACAAGGGAGCAGATTTTGGCAATGGAGCCATTACCACCAACAAATCAAGCTTATGCCAAGATCCAGCAGATTGAGACACAGAAAATGCTGGAATCTGACAATCAGATTGCTTCTGATTATAATGGCAGTGCTATGGTTGTTGGAAGGTCGTTTTCTAGACAGCCTGAACAGGAAAATGATGCTGATAATGCTGCTGGAAATTATGCTGGTCACAAGGACATCAAGAAGCCAAGATATGACAGTTTTGAACAGTCTAATGGAAGAACTGTCATGAGGTGTAGCAACTGTAACAAGCCTGGGCATGTCAGAGATTTCTGTTACAAGATTATTGATTGGCCACAAGATAAAGGTGGAACCAGAGGGGGTCGTGGCTCAGGTAGAGGTACCAACAAGTTCAGCAGAGGCAGGGGCAATTATGGCGGAACTACTAAGAGATTTGCTGCAAATGTTGAGGAGTATTTTGAAGAGGATGAATCTGACTGAAAGTGTTACTGCTGCTACAGATGATGCACAGGTTGATCAGAAATTAGTTGATGCTATTTTGCAGAAGATGTTTACTGCTTTTAAAGGGAAAGGATATGCAGATTCATCTCCATCTTCTTCTCACAATGCTGCTTACATGAACATGGCAGGTATGGTCGTCTATGCCTTAAATGTTGAAGCTAAATAGTTTATTCATAAACATGATGCTTGGATTGTGGATTCTGGTGCCACGGACCACATGTCATATGATTTTGCCCAATTTCAAAATGTTGTGAGATTGCTAAGCCTGTTAAAGTAACCCTGCCTGATGGAAGCCTTTAGGAAGTACACTTGGTTGGTAGTGTGTCCTTGACTCAACATATTTTTCTGAAGAATGTGCTTTATATACCAGAGTTTAAGCACAAACTGTTATCTGTTGGCAAGCTATTAGCAGATTCTAAGATGGAAGCTAATTTTGGTGCTAAAACTTGCACTTTCCAGGTCCTTTCAACTAAGGAGAGAGTTGGGACTGGATATAGACATGGTGGTGTGTATCTGTTTAGTCCAAGTGTTACTCAAGTGTTACCATGTAGCATAAATAAGAGTGGGGGAGTTACATGTAATATTGTATCCTCTACTCATGGTGAGAATAAGGACAACATTTCTTTGCTTCATAGTAGACTTGGACACACATCATTGTCTAAAATGAAGCATGTATCTTAATTTGATATAAATGAAAATGGAAACTTTAATTTCATTGTGAAAATTTGTGTTCTTGCCAAGCACCATAAGTTGCCTTTTTCCAGAAGTTCTCCTATTGCTAGTCAACCATTTGATCTTATTTATGTTGATTTATGGGGTTCCTGCAAAACCAAGAGTATTTTTGGAGCATCTTATTTCTTTACCATAGTGGACGACTGCACAAGGGTCACCTGGACCACTTTGTTGAAAAACAAGACTGAAGTGTTCACCATTTTCTAATTTCCTGGCATATGTGAAAAATCTTTTTGCTACCACTGTCAAAACCATTAGAAGTGATAATGGGACAGAGATCTTTCAAGCTCTATGTGGATAATTAATGGCAAAGCAAAGTATTATTCATCAGAGAAGCATAGCAGGTAACCCTCAACATAATGGGAGGGCGGAGAGAAAACATAGGCATTTATTGGATACTGTGAAGGCATTGAGATTTCAGGCTAATCTGCCTAAAATATTTTGGGGTGAAATTATTTTGGCAGCAACACACTTGATCAATTTGATGCCATCATCTGTATTGAAGTGGAAAGCACCTGTTGAAGTATTATTTGGCATCAAACCAGATTATTCTTCATTGAGAGTCATTGGGTGTCTATGTTATGCAGCACAAAAAGTTGTAGATAAATTTGAGCCTCGAGGTAGAAAGTGCATCTTGTTGGGAAATCCTTTTGCTCAAAAGGGATATAAACTGTATGATTTGGACAATAATGAAGTTTTTATGAGCAGGGATGTGATCTTCAGGGAGGATACATTCCCTTACAAGGATAAACAGCTTCAAGATCATAACAAAGAGGGTTTTCCACTTCCTGAAGGGAATGTTTTTTATTCCCCATTTGGAGCTGTATATCATGATCACAATCAGGACGCTACCAATGATGGAATAGAAGAAGAACCAGTTGTTCAGGAGAATTCTGACTCAAGTCAAGGTGGTTCCTCTCCTAATGTCAGTCAAACAACTGAAGTGGGACAGAGTCATACAACCAATGCACCTCTCAGACAATCTACAAGGCATAGGCAAGCACCTGTCAGATTGCAAGGATTCATCTGCAAAGGACTACCAACTTCAGTCATGTCATCCACCTGTGAGACTGATCTATAGCCCTTCTTGCAATCGATGAACTTGATCCCACTAGTTATATTGAAGAATATATGGCATCACTTCATAATGTATTGAGTCTCCATGAACCATATTCATATGGACAGGCCAAGAATGATCCACTGTTGATTGAGGCCATGCACAAAGAGATCTCTGCATTAGAAGCTAACCATACTTGGGAATTGGTTACACTCCCACCTGGTGTCAAACCTATCGGAACCAAGTGGGTGTACAAGATCAAGTTTAAACCAGAAGGCTCTGTAGAAAGATACAAGGCTAGGTTGGTGGCAAAGGGCTACAATCAAGGAGAGGGCAAAGATTATAAACACGCCTTCAGCCTTGTGGCCCAGTTCACTTCTGTCAGGACCCTGATTGCCATAGCTGCAGCAAAAGACTGGCATCTGCACCAACTAGATATAAATAATGCTTTTTTGCATGAATATCTAGATGAGGAAGTATATATGAAAGTGCCAAAAGAATATACTAAAGCTCAGCCTGGTGAAGTATGTTTGTTGAAAAGGTCATTATATGGGCTAAAACAAGCTTCTAGACAATGGAACTTGGAATTGACAAAGTTTCCGAAAGGGCAAGGCTATAGTTAAAGAGCGATCGGGCCTGGACCGCACCCGCACGGAGGAGAGAGAGCCCACATCATAAGCCCAAGGAGGTTCCATCTTAAAACCAATTGGCAATAGGTGGAGTAACTCCTTGGTTTATAAACATATCAACTCTCTCCTCTTTTTTCAATGTGTGACACTCACAGGTGGAGCTCACTCTAACACTCCCCCTCACGTGTGAGTTCCCTTATTACTCAGCAGACTGGGCTTGGGGCTAACCGGAGCTCTTCTAGCTCTCTTCGGTTCCCACATCTCTTGGCCATCTGCGCAAACTGGACCTTCACAAGCTCATCGGGGCTCTTCTAGCTCTCTTCAGTGGCATCGCAAACTGGGGCTCTCCTAACTCTCTTCGGTTGCGTAAACTTGATCCATCTGCAACGGGCCCAGTTCATCTTCTTGAGTCCCAGGTCTTTAACCATGGGCTCTGATACCAAGTTAAAGAGCGATCGGGCCTGGACCGCACCCGCACGGAGGAGAGAGAGTCCACATCATAAGTCCAAGGAGGTTCCATCCTAAAACCAATTGGCAATAGGTGGAGTAACTCCTTGGTTTATAAACATATCAATTCTCTCCTCTTTTTCCAATGTGGGACACTCACAGGTGGAGCTCACTCTAACAGTTATGTGCAAGCTAAACAGGATTATTCCCTATTTATCGAATCCCAAGCTGATTCTCAATTGTTTATTGCTGTGTTGGTCATTGTTGATTATCTGTTGATCACAGGAAATGATGAAGGGGAGATAAAATTGCTCAAACAGAGACTAGATTCAGCATTTACTATCAAAGATCTGGGTCAACTCAGGTATTTTCTGGGTATTGGCTAGATCCCAAGGAGGAATTACTCTCAATCAGAGGAAATTCATTGTTGACATTCTGAAAGATACTCATATGGAAGACTGCAAGCTTGCTAAGTTTCCTCTACTACTGGTCTCAGACTTTCTTTGGATGATGGGGAGATGTTACAAGAACCTGAGACATATAGGAGGTTGATTGGGAGGCTCCTGTATCTGAATTTAACCAGGCCTGACTTGTCTTACCCTGTACATCAACTTAGCCAATTTCTGCACACTCTAAGGGTACCACATATGCAAGTTGCACTATACTTGGTAAGATATCTGAAGCATAGCATCAATTTGGGTCTAATTATTCCAGAAATTCTGAACTCAGCCTGAGAAGCTACTCAGCTGCAGATTGGGGGACACGTGCCTTTACTGGTAAGTCATTGACAGGGTTTTGTGTATTTCTGGGGAAATCTCTAATTTCATGGAAGACCATAAAGCAAAATACTGTCAGCAAATCCTCTACAAAGTATGAGTACAAGAGCATGAATCATACATCATGTGAGTTGGTATGGGTTGAAGGATTACTCAGAGAATTTTAGATAAAAGTCCCATTACCTATCACTTTGTTCAGTAATAATAAAGCAGAATAGTACATTGCTGGAAACCCGGTGTTCCATGAGAGGACCCATCGAGCACCTGAAATTGGACTGTCATTATATTCGAGAACGAATTGAGGAAGGACTGATCGAGACAAAGTATGTTCCCAGTGAAATGCAGCTTGCTGATATAATGACAAAGTCACTAGGAGAAGCCCAGCACTCCTTTCTCTCTTCACAGCTTGGTCTGGTCTCAAACTCCCCAAGTTTAACTTGAGGGGGGGATGTGGAAAATAGCAGGTCAGTATGGAAGCCGAAGCTACATTGAAGATGGGCTGAGGCTGCATTGATCAGACCTGAGCTAAGCCACATCAGCAATGGATGCTGTTGGAGTTTGTTACAGTCAACGCGAGCTTGTTACAGTCAACAATCCGAGCTGGCAAGACGGTTACAACTAGTTTAAGAGTTAGTTAGAACAGTGTACAATTTTACACTTTGTATCTTGTATATAAATAGAAATGTGTACAGACTTGTAACTGAAGATTTTGATATTCAATAATAAACAACAACATTTTTCATATTCAATAATATGGAGATTTATTTTGTCTGGTGTTCATAGTTTTATCAAAACTAAATGTTAAGAATTAAAAAAAATCCAAAGGGATTTCCAAATGGATGAGAGTTAAGTTAGAAAATTGCACTACGTATAGTACCTCCGTCAAGACGAGCATTTTTTGACAAGGTTGGGATTGCATGTGTAGGGCTAGGTGTTGTGCTACACTTGACTTAGCACCTGGTCAGCAGATGGGTCACTACTTGATGCAACTTTTTTCGAATTCATCGATAAATGTTCATTACAATTATTCAACAAATTATACATTTACACATTTTGTATAAATTTTAGGTGCATGAGGTGCATCATATATAAGGAAAATGGTACACATACACTGGGTGTATGAATAATCTTTATACACTGTACTTTATCAATTTATGTGATTGGATTAAGTGTTAATAACGGGTTAAAAAAAGTGAGAAAAAAAAACTACACCATTAATCAAAACCACCATCCCACGGCCACAACCACCCACCTATCACCACCACTCGATTCGCTACTGCCACCACTGGCCACCGCCACCCCTGACCCCACCACCATTGGGCCGGTTTTAGCAACCCCTTAACCCTAGTGGTCCGCCCAACAACCACCTTGCACCGTCCTTCTCCTTCAATTTATGTCCCTTACACCATCAAATTCGATATGAATCCCATCTCCAATTAAACCCATATCACGATTAAATCTGCCGATCGCCATGCCCACTGTATAACCATATTGTCTAGGGCAGTTTCCCCCAAATTAGTTGGTTTAATTTTCAATTAGGGGAAGATTCTATAGAGCAAAAAGTATTGAGGAGGGGCAAAGGAGGCTCCGACGATGATCGGTGGTGGCTTGGCTGAGTTGGTGGGCCATGGGCGGTTATGGTGGGGAGTTCGAAATGGTGGTCGTTAGTGGTTGGGCTAACGGCGCGGCAGTCAATTGGTGGTTTGGGGTTAACTGTTGAGGGAGGAGAGAGATGGGTTGAGGGTGAAGGAAGAGAGTGAGTCAATCACAATTATTAGTATAATGCTAGTTATATTTGTGCTGAGTTGTCATATTATTAGTGGTAGTGTATGAGATTCTTCATCGACAACTCCGAAATGAAAATTATTTTTCCCTTTCGCTTAAATCAACCAAATTCAAAGGAAAGAAAAGTGATAATACTTTTGAGTCCCAAGAACATTATAAATTCCGAGAATCTCATTTCCAAACTAGTAGTAAGTGTAGGAATTTACTTTCTACTTACAAATTACACTGATGATATCCAAGTTATAAGCTTTTCAAAAAAAAAAAAAAAAAAAAAAAAAAAACTTGGTACGCACGTTAGTACGTTACAGGTCACAGAACACTACCCCAGTTGCTACCTACGTAGACGCCACATAATAGTGGACCCACCAAAAAGACAGGCGTCTCCATTTCTCCCATTCCTTATAAATAGGAGTCTCAGGTCTTTCTTCCGTTGCACCGAGTTGCGCTTCGTTTTATATTCACAACCGTAAAACGAGAATTCCCCATATCATCAGAACTATATAGTAAAAACTTTATGATATGATGCTGATGAATAATAATAATCGTAACAAGATGTTGAATTGGGTGCACGGGTTAAAACCCATAATGCTGATGGTTATAGTTCAAGTTGGTTTTGCCGGAGTTAACATCTTCTACAAGCTTGCTGCTAATGACGGCATGAATTTGCGCATTCTGATCGCTTATCGCTTCCTTTTCGCCGCCGCCTTCATCGTCCCTCTTGCTTTCTTCCTTGAGAGGTTCTTCTCCAACTTTTCTATCTGTTGTAATTTCTGACTTCTGTTTAGCTGTATGTGATTCTGTGAATCCCTGTGATCTCATCATTTTTGGTTAATATATAGTTTCCTAGCTAGTAATGAAATTTCTTTCCTTTTTTTTTTTTTTTTTTTTTTTTTTTTTAACTTATTCTTGCCATTTTCTTTAGCTTTCTTGAATTTTCTTGATTGTTTGGATAGCATTTCTCGTCTTGGGAGAACATTTGCTCGTGGTAAAGTCATTGAGTCGTGGCACTCACGTGATAACGTTGAGTTCGAAACTTGTCTCCATTAAAATCGCCTTTGTTGCTCTTTTCCCATCCAGAAAATTAGTGTGATTATTGAGTTTTGTTCTAGCTTTTCACTCTGAATTATTATCAATGATAATAATAATTAGATAGACTTTAATTTCTTCATAGTCAGCAAAAAAGTTGCATGCAGAATTATTTACACGCAAAATTTTCAGATTGTTGAAATGCAATCTATTTACATCGTAAGGCGAAATGCAATTTTTGGCAATTTCCAGCCAACTACACCTGGAATTTACTAATTTTGTATACAGTATAGAGTCGTGTATATAATCTTCACATTTAATATTCGATTTCTTAATTGGTTTTCTTCGTTTCTCTACGTTAAGTTTGAATATTATGCTTAAATCGGATGTAAGTAATTAACCAAGAAAATAAACGTAGGGAATATTTGTTTTTGGGCGTGTGCTCGCACTTAATTCCTTGAATTGGGGTGGATGAGTAAGTTTTATTTAAAGTCTGCAGTTTCTTGAACGTCAAAATTCTTCCAAGTGTTTAAAACGTTTTATTAAGGTTTAATGCTCACAATTTCCAACAAACATAGGAGAGTAGTTCAGAGTACCAGAGTTTGAGCTGAAAATTAAGTATTTTGATGAGTCCTTTCAATACTCCTTAAATTTGTTTTCAATTTTCCACATTTTCCTTCTCGATATTTTATTATGATTTTTCTGAACAAAAGAAGTTTCAGCATGCACGTACGTTTGAGGTGTTATTGGTTAACGAACATGCATGTATATGGGTTTAGTTGTTAATAAGGTTGAAACTAGCTAGTTGCCTAGTAGGTCGCAAGGTCGAGTCTTTTCTGTATTGTATTTGGGGCAGTGTTTGCGTGTCCATACGAGTATATGACCATACATTGTACTCCTAATCGATTACTAAGTACTAACTGTGTAGATTATGTGCTTATGCATGTATCATATATATATGTTGCAGGAAAAGCAGACCAAAATTGACATGGAAGATTCTCGGCCAAGCTTTTCTCTGTGGACTGTTAGGGTCAGTGGCTCTGTTCACTTCCACCTCCTTTGGAAATACTCAATCCAATGCTAAATGTTCTTTCCAAGTTTTAGTTTCTTGTCAATACAATGAATGACCTGTACTCAGTTGGTTCATCAGATTAATATACATGTATATCGCGATTATAGCATTAGAACACGACTTTGCTGGCCCTCTTGTTAAGAGTTGTTGCAGCGACAAAAGGCCTTTATAGGCTATTGATCTAGATTTTGATATGAAAATCATTAGGTTATCTCTTTTCAACTTGTAAGGCACTAAGGTTTTTAATATACGTAACGTAGCTACAGCCTACATATATACTAGTATGCTTTGAAAAGGGTTGGTGGTCTGGGAGGAGGTTGTTTTAATTTTTCGACTTCTGGTATCAGGAATATTAGTTAAGGTTGTGCATGTTCAAATCGTTACTCAAACCACCTTAGTAATTGAACTTCATATTAATGTTACGGGTTGATCAAATGCAGAGGAACGCTAGCCCAGAATTTGTACTTGGAAGGCCTTGTATTAACATCTGCAACATTTGCTTCTGCCTTGGCTAATATGGTTCCTGCAGTAACTTTCATCCTTGCTGTTACTTTCAGGTATTTACTTTGGTTACTCTCGTGTTTTTCATTTTTTCGGTTAAAATTTCTTCAGTGTAGTTTAGACTTTAGCCTTGTCCTTGATTATATTCAATGTTTTCTTTTTAGGTGCTTTACATGTTATCTTTTCCAAGATAGTATATATGATAAATTTTGCAGTATCCTGAGAATTCAGTGGTACTAAAAAGCTGAACATTATGATTTGCACAAGATTTGTAGGGTGTTCCTGCTATTCAGATTTTGCCATCTAGAACATAAATTATCGACCTTTCTACTTTATTTCTATCTACTAAACGAGTGAAAGAGTCTATTTAAAGTTACATTTGCTATGCTAATTGATACAATCCATAATCACTGAAGTTCAAGAAAGAGAGAACTTCAATTCTGCTCAGTCAAAAAAAAAAAAAAAAAAAACTGTCTTCCTGAAATTTTCTTCAACAACTTGTATACTACTAGGTGAATTGGTAAAGTTGATGAATGGTATAGTGCGTTAAGAAATACGAGACCAAAATATAGCCAATGATGTTTTTCAATCCTTTATGCTGCCACTCCTTTAATCCGAATAGAGTTTGATGAGTGTCCTGCTTATTGATGTTTTGGCTTCTCCTATGGTAGTTTGTGCTTGAATTTTTGAACGTATGGTATATGGATAAGGGTGTGAATGTGTGATAATTGAGAATCGGAAGTCACCTCGTTCTCGCAGGTTGGAGAGGGTGTCAATAAAAGCCCTTTCAGGAAAAGCAAAGATTTTGGGAACATTACTTGGTGTCTCTGGTGCAATGCTGCTTACATTCTATAAAGGTGTTGAGATTAAAATGTGGTCTATAAACAGTCACCTCCTCAAACCCAGCCATGTTGTGCATAGTGGTCATAATCGTCTTACTGGAGCAATGTTGTGTATAGCTAGCTGTTTTTCTTACGCCGCCTGGTTAATAGTACAGGTAAATAAAATTATCCAGCAGTAGTGAATCTTTTTCTTCCATTCTAAGAATCATATTTCAGGTTGAAGAGTTGTGTTGTGACAGGCAAAGATGTCCCAGGGGTATCCTTGTTACTACTCAAGCACTGCTTTGATGTCTATAATGGGAGCAGTCCAATCTGTTGTATTCGCGTTGAGTGTTGAGAGAGACTGGAGCCAGTGGAAGTTGGGGTGGAACATTCGCCTCCTCGCTGCTGCCTATTCTGTATGTTACTTACCTCAATGCTCTGATATTTTTGCTTACCATGACTTAATGATTTAGACCAGGCCAAGGGGATAATCTTAATTAACAAACCCAACTTGGTTATAAGTGCACAGTCACTCTTAGAATTGGTATTGGACTTCATTTGGTTCCTGTAAGAATCCTTGCTAATAAACTGCGCAAAACTGATCTTTGTGAACCAGTTCTTACTTCTTACTTTGCTTCAGAAAACCTTTGAATTTTTTATGTTGAACGGTTGAACCTATAAAATAGATCTAAGATCTTCCATAAAGACTGTCTGAGTTAAGCTGCATCACTTACTCTAGGATTCTCCATCCATATATAATATCAGGCAAATTTCTCAAGCTACTGTCAAATAACAAGTCTTAGCTTACAGTAAATTGAATAGGATATCAGAAACCATAGCTAGGAGGGCTATGAAGGGTAGGGAAGATGAGGCCGAACTGCTGAATCATATTAAACTCAGAATATTTAGCACCTTCATGAATTTGGCTAAGCACACCCTTAGCTTCTTCATGATTCTTAACTTACTATACTGCAGACGTCAGACGAATAATTTGTGCTGATGTTGGTGCAGGGAATTGTTGCTTCAGGGATGATGGTGACATTAATAGCCTGGTGCATTCGCCTGAGAGGGCCGCTGTTTGTGTCTATATTCAACCCTTTAATGCTTGTTCTGGTGGCGTTGGCGGGATCTCTGATTCTGAATGAAACACTACATCTAGGAAGGTACATAATTTTAGAGCATACTGTATTAAACACTACACCTCGCCAACTAAAAGGCTCTTTGAGAACGATCGAACATGTTCACGAATCTTGTATGCCAGGAGAATGACATGTAGTTCAATTTACATTAGTGTTTTAGGTGCATTGCTTATTGTGCTTGGACTGTACGCTGTTCTATGGGGGAAAGGAAATGAGATGAAGAAGATGAGCATGTTAGTACCTTCAACGAGCGACAAGGATATAGACGGAATTGAGGATGATGAAGAAAGACAGCTGAGTAAGATCAGCGTGATGATGAAACATAATTCAACAACAGAAATCGTTACGTCAGAGGCTGAGGGAAGGGAAGAAGTCCCTGTAAAATAGGGGTATTTGTGAAGAACTTCTGGCCAGGATAAGAAGCAAGGCTGGCTGCCTTCAAGGATGCTACATGTTTTTAGTAACAAGTGAATCGTAGGGCATTCGATATTGACCTTTTTCTCAGGATGCTAACATATGGTTTGAATGTTTGATTATGTGAGACAAATTCTAATGAGATGTAAGCATTTGGGGGTGAAAAGATGGAGACATGGAGCATGTAGCTACTTTAGCATGCATTTTTGTAGTGGATCTTGAAATTGGGCCGTTTGGCAAGTGGATTTAACACCTGGATTGATTTCGAGAATTCTATCTTCCCCAAGTTTGGACTGTAAGATCATTGTTTCATCTTGCTAACTTCCTCATTGTCTTCCTTGAGTTTGGTATGGTCTTACAAACAAAGTAGTCTTGTTAAGTATTGTCTTACAATTAGATAATTTGATAGGTATATTTCTCTAAAACTTAATACATACGACTATACGAGTATGGTTTAAACATTGAGAAAGACTGAAACTAAATACGTAAACACTTTGTTTTTTTTTTTTTTTCCGATTGTGTACATTCTATTTGAGCTACTACTCTTATAGATGCATAACAAACGTGAAGCAGTGAAGATTTGCCAATGCGAGTTATAAGCAAGCTTGGGTAAAATACAAAAAGAAAAGAAACATGAGTAAAACTCGATGGTTCATAAAATATATAATAAAATTGTGTATAACATAATTAAGTGTGGTAAACTAAAAATGGCAAGTAGTAAATAATATGCTTATGTAGTAACTTTTTAAGATGTTTGCAGTAAATTTATAAAACTGACGCTAAAATCATTGTTATGAATCTATCAATAGAGAGAAATTTAAAATGATTGAATTCCAAAATCAGAACTCTTGATTGTCTCTTTTTCCTTATGATCCAACATTTACAAAATTTACTGCACCTTTGATTAATTTTACTACAAACTAACCATAAACACTTTTTTATTTATCTACATATAGATCCGACTCCTAGTATTTTTGAACAAAATTAGCCAATACTCATGTCATGTGCAGTAGAATTACTTTCATTTACAGTAAAAAAAAAAATTATACTCCCTCCTGAATGATCTTCCCCTTTGATTTACAGTTTTTGACTAGTCATATTGGGAGGCACAAATAGATCAAATAAAATGTTTACTTGGCGTAAAAATAAACACATATTTTATATGCATTATTTTATAAGTTTCACTTGATTTTAATAGGAAGATCATTGAAAACAGGACGGAGTATTGCAATAGTGAAACTAAAGTTTTTTTCAAACTTTGGCAGTACAATCATTGAACTTGATCATTAGTGGCTTAGTGCACTGTGCATACATCAACCTAAACGAGAGGTAGAAACGATCGCAGTGAATGAAGAAGATTGTTTGAGCGGGAAATTTGTGTTAATGTGTACACTGAATCAGTGATAAATGAGGATAAGGTAGCTGGCCAACGTAACTGTCTTATAAATGAACACCAGCTAGGAACTTGGCATGCAGTAGGCCAGTAGGAACCGTGGTGGAAGTAGATCGAAACTAGAAAGATGTGTGTTATTGAAGCAATCAACGGCAAATCAACAATTTATATCATTAGTCGACGTATCAAACATAAGTGCATCACAATTCACAATTCACAATTCACAATTCGCCAACTTAATACTATTTCCACTAATATATAGAATGAATGTTGTATGTTGATAAGTTGGTTACAACGTTGTACGCCGTGATTAAATCAATAAATTGTTTAACAAAGACTTTTTTTAATGGGTACAAAGATGAAATACGAAGACTAAAGACGGGCTAACTGTCTTCTTCAAAGGTGGTACACTAGTATACTACTCCCTCCGTTCGCCTTTGAAACGCGTCGGGTCGGAACACAGTTTTTAAGAAAAAGAATAATAAAGAATAAGTTTTAGGGTCCACTTTGTATAAAATTACAATATAAGGGTATGCCCCACTTGCATTTTCAATAAAGAAATAAATAAAGTAGGGGCGTTTGGTCTTTACATGTACAAATAAGGAAAGATTTCAAGTATGAAGTTTAAAAATGAACACCCCAATATAGAAAGTGGGAAGTTTATAGGCGAACGGATGAAGTATATACGCATGCATCAATAGCCCGCATGTAGTGGCGACACCTCAAGCTAGGTAAGCCATAAAAGCAGCAATCAATATATATGAACGCAAGCCATTGAACCTTAATGAATTATTTCAATCTATACTTATTTCTTTCACCAATCTATCATAATGTTTCTTACGATTCACATAGGATTGAGATCTCCTGGAGTTGAAAAACAACTCTACACGGTAGAGTTTACTTAAAATGGAAAATTAACTCTTTCATATGCATTTATCTTTTATTTTCATAAATACATTTTGAATTATATTTCTGTTTATATTAAAATCTACCAATTCTATGAAAAAATAACTCTAGGAGATCTGAATCCATTCACATATAGTCCACCTTTTTCAGCAATTTCATTGATATTTATGTACACGCAATTAAATCACGTTGCATGTTTGATTGTTTGTCTTTTATTTGCATGGAATGTTCAACGTATAGTGGTAAGAGAACAATTCAAGTCAGATAAACCATGACTTGTAATAGTTTCAAAATTTATTTCTTGTATTTATTATTCCCCGTCACACATATGGTTTCAGGATGGATGAATTGAAATAGCACAATGTTCTTGTTTTCGGCAACTATCTCTTATATATAATCATTGACCAATTGAATAGGTTAGATTATTCTTCTGATCTGGATATCAAACTACAAAGGGTGTGTTTACCCAACCTTTTAAAGAGTTTCTCGACTGTTTATCCTACAAACTGAAAATTGGTCAATCGCTAAAAAGTTGAGAAACTTTTGGTTTATGAGAAATACTTCTAGTAGTGTAAATTTGTTCATCAGAATTAGAAAATATTATTTCAAAAACAGTTGACTATTGTACTCGACAACCCCTATGATGCTGTTAGTTGACTCCCTCCCCGGTCAATTTTCGAAGAAATTCCCACAATCCGTTGCTAGCTCGTATGATCTCAACACAACAACACTCACCCATGTTATGAACTTTCCTAATTGACAGCCCACTTCACCCACTTCCTTAGCTAAACTAACACTCCTATGACTCGATGACATTTTATTCAACACCCAGTTGCCCCCAATCAGTATATTTAGCCAACTCTTAATTTTCGCAAATTTCTTACCTGACTTCCTTAACTAATCTGCACTTCAACACCAGTCACATTTTCTAAATGGTATTCAAATTGGGTTCAATTTTGTTTGATCAACTTTAAGTTTGAAATAGATATTACTTAATTATAATGAAACATAAACCGCCGACCAACCCAACCACCTCCCCTCCTCACGCTATCACCACCACCGGGCCGCACTTGGCGGTGCGAGGCCCATACAACCCACCATCGGGATTGTTGTGCGTCACAACCATCTAGATCTGCTTGGTTGAGGAGTGAGAAAATTAGATGGATAGGGTTTTTAGGGTGGTTGTGATGCACGACAGGCCCAATGGCGTGGGGAGGGGAGGTGGTTGGGTTGGTCGGCGATGGTTGGTGTGGCGGTGGAGAGGGTGGGGCAGTGGGGATGGTGGGGGAAAAGGAAAAAAAGTTTTTTTTTTTGTTTTAAAAAAAAAAAAAAAAATATATATATATATATATATATATATATATATATATATATATATATTTATTTGGTTTATTTATTAATTAAATAGATTTGATTAGTAAATATCACTGACCACCAAAGAAGTATTTTTTAGCCACCAAAGTGAAAAGGGTGGGATCTAAAAAACACCGAAGTCGTAATTGGTACTTATAAAACACCAAAGTTGATATACTTATTTTTATAACACACTTTAAACTAATTGGGGATTTATTAAACTCCCAATCAAATTAAAAAAAAAATTATTTTGCCTCTAATATTCTTTTTTCTGCTTAAAAAAAAAAAAAAAAAAAAAATTAAGCGAACTACCTAGCAACTCTGCTTTCCTCCTCTAGGGTTATAGTTGCTTGTTCATCTTCTTCCCCAATTCTCCGTCATCGATTTCTCTACCAAGGCCACGGTGCAATCTAAAACCTTCTTGTTCTACAATTATTGATTTTCAGTGAGTACCATGGTGTTAAATGCAGCTCATTTCTATAACACGTTAACTTTTGACAGTTAAATAACGATGTGGCACTATAGTCAAAGGGATTAACATCCCTAAATCACAATTAATAATTAAAAAACGACAAATTCACGTGGTGCTACTGAGTTATGTCAAATGCATGTGGTGCCCCCACTCCAAACTACTACATCATGGTGCCGCTAAACTATGTTATCTAATGCACATGGTGCTCTTTTGACTAATTTTGACTAACGGCGTTACACTTTGACCGTTAAATGATGATGTAATATACGTAGGGTTGTTCATAAACTAGCCCAGACCATAAAAAGACCTAGACCAACCCAGAACCGGACAAACCCGAACTCAATCGGTCCGGCCCTTGATCCTTGATTTTCCTGTTTCGAGTCCGGTCCGGTCCAAAAACTGAGGACCGAGACTTTCAATTAAAAAACAAAAGAATTTTGGTTGAACCACACCTATTATTAAAACTAAAATTTTGCCATACCACACCTATTATAATTTGTTTTGTCCAACCAAACCTAATAAATTAAAATCTTTTTCTTTGTTGGACTACACCTCCCCCAGCCTTCCCCACCACGCACTGATAGCTAGATTGTCGTTAAACCTAGTCAAATTACCTCTAAAATCTATTCAGAAGATAGGATAAGCGGGTATCGAACACAAATAAGAGGGGATAGCCTAATAAGCAATTTAAAGTGTGGAAAAATCAAAATAAAAGACATAAAACTATTAAAAGGGGGCTTTTTGGTTTGAAATTGACTAAAAGAGAAATAAACGATATACCAAATTAATTCAGGCGACCCTCGGTGATAATATAATCTAACACCCTAATTTAGCAAGTTGTACCTCTTTATAATAATACCAATTCATAGATAATCCCGGTTTTAACCAATTAATCCACTTTTGTGGGAAATTTGAGCAACCGCTACCAAAGTTCTCTCCTTTTAGTCCTAATTTGTCAAGTGACCACTCAGACAAAACACAACCAAAGGCATGAAGAGCAAGGATTAATAAAGAATTATGAACGACTCAAATTAGTATCTAATTAGCCGCAACCGCGGCACTAATCAAATCTAATCTATTAGTTGTCTAATTAATTTTCCAATCACAAATTAGTCATAATCATACACTAATCATGTGAAAGTTCCTTCCTTTTAGGCTAACAATCAACTACCATCAATTATCAACCAAGCATATGAAATACCTAAGTCTAATCTAGTAGCTAGTTAGAGAAAACGAGGATAAATCATCCACTGAATAACAAAGAATTAACTACAATGAAATTAAAGGAAAATTAGAGAGAAGAAATCTTACTAAATATAGGATGAAAGATGTTGATTACACCAGGAGTATAGGAAGGGAATTAGCCTCCCATACTAATTATTACACTAATTTTGGGATTAAAATCCATAATTATTTTTGCTAATATTTCAATAAAATCTCTCTCTCAAACTCTCTTTAAAACGAAAAATAGAAGAAAAATAATATGTGAGGTGATAAAAACTAGGGAGGGGTTCATGCCCCTTAATTTATAGTCTAGAATAAAGCACTAAAGGCAAAAAAATGAAAGCACAAAAGAAATTCGGATAAACCCGAAATATTCCCGCGAAAAGAGCCAACGCTCGACTCGAGACACCTTTAGAGATAAGTGTGTCTCGAGTCGCGACGAGTGTTCCTCAAAATCTGCTCCCTGACTACGTTTCTTGAGTCAAGAAATGTAATCCTCGAGTCGAGATTTCCTTCGTTGAGTCGAGGTCATTGTTTCCCGAGTCAAGAGACTATGCGGGCAGTCTTTGAAGGGCCATAACTCTCAACTCCGAACTTCATTTTGAGGTTATAATATATCATCGGAAAGTTAAGATCATGAACTTTTCTCTCCAATTAAAATTTCTGCAAAATGTTTTCTACTTAGAAAGTTATGATCACGTGAAGTCGGAGGTGATGGTGTGGGGTTCTTGAAGTGTGGTCAAACTATCTTCTCCTTCAATCTCACTTTAACTCGTAGCTTGATCTTCTTATCCCATCCAAGTATCACTAAAAGGGTCTTGAGCCACAAAAATCTAATAAAACCATCGATTAAACTCCAAATATACTCTTAATGATGTGGTTTACGAGTCACGATAAAACCACGCCCAAATAAACCCTAAAGCACCTAAATCATGCGGATTAACACACTACATTTACACCATATCACGCACCCACCCACCACCATTAACCACACCAATTACTACCAACCTCGCCGCCTTCACCACCGCTCGGCAAAACAAATTTATAACAGGTGTGGTCTGACAAAATTTTAGTTTTAATAGGTGTGGTTCAACCAAAAACCAAAAAATAAAATCCCTATAATATTTACCCAAACAGCCAAACCCTCCCGCAAAACCCCCAATTCTTTTTCCTCTCTCTACTCTCTAACTCTCTCATACTTCTCGCCGCCGACGACAATTCTCGCTGCCGCTGACATTTCTTGTCGTCCCGACTTCTCTCCACGATGTCAGTCTCGCCGACTCGTCGAGTTTGTTTTCGATTTGATTTTGATTCACGTTTGTTTTTTATTTGATTATGATTCACACTCATAAACATGGTTTGTTATTCATTTGATTTTGATTTTGAGTTATTCATGGTATAAATCGAGAAATTGTCATTGGTACTATTTATGAATTATTGTTCATATTTTGATTAAGAGGTTTTAAATCGAGAAATTGTCATTCGAAATTAGGTTTATTAGTGATGTCATTGTTGTTAGATGTGGTATAAAAGCAGTATTTGGTATCATTTTTTTATGGGTTTCTGGGTTGATTCATCGATTATTTCAGGTCTCTGATCCGGTTCGGTTTTGGACCAGACTTTCCAGTTAGGTTCGGGTCCGGTCCTTGTCCAATCCGGTCAGGTCTTCGGACTTTGTTTTCCTATAGATTTGGTCCTCGGTCCAGTCCCGCTCCGGTCTAGGTCTAGACCGAACCGGGACTGGACCGGTGAACAGCCCTAAGTGTGGGTTACAGTTTGGGTGAAAAATTAATTAAGGAAATACTTAGTTAGTTAATTCTATTATTATTATTACAAAAATAAATTCGTAATTATTTTTAAAAAACCGGAAAATTCACGTGGTACCCTCGAACTTTGACTGATTGCACATGGTACCCAACTTGACAAGTTTGTGCACATGGTACCCCTGAAATTACTACTTTGTGCTCATTGTACTTAAATGGTAACTTTCGTTAGATTTTTCCGTTAAGTGATGAAGTGTCAGTTAGTTGTTAGGTAGTTAGTTAATTAAATTATACAATTAATATTTTTTATTTAAAAAAATTCAATAAATTTTTAGGAAACTTGTTTTTTTTTTTTCAAATATTTTTTTGTAAAAAAAAAAAGTTTTAAAAAAAAAAACTGAATTTTCTAATGGTACCATGTGCAAAATATTGTGATCTCAAGAGTACCGGGTGCACAAAGTGGTAACTTGAAGGGTACCATGTGCACAAATTATGAATATTTTTGAAGAAAAATATATTTTCCTGAAAGGAAAAAAACAACTTTTTTGGATTATTTTTGTTTATGAAAATATTTTTTGGATTTTTTTAAAAAGTGTAAAATTTTGAATTATTTTATTTTTTTATTTTATTAAAATGGAAAATCTTTACTAATAGTTAATTAGTAACTTTAATTAACTAACTAGGATGAATGCCCGTGCATTGAACGGGTCTATTAATAATGATATCTATTGTTAGCCGATCCAAAATTATTTTGGGAATAAGGCTTGGTTGTTGTTGTTGTTGTAAATGTAATAAATCAAAATTATACTCCTACATTTATGTTGGATGAAAATCAATACAATATAGAATGACTTAATTGTGCACGAAAAATTCTAGTGTCCTCGTCCATGAAGAATCCACTTTTCTAAGTCTTGATATTTTCAATATTGTAACATGCAATGTGGATATTTAGCGTCTTTCTAAAATTCAAAGTCATATTACTTACAATTCAAACTATTTAAAATCCATTAGACCGTTATAAAAGATTAGTCAGATTGATAAATTAAGACAGTACATATCGGTAAGAAGTTAAGGCATAAGTTGCGAATCTCGAAAGAAAAACCCCAATATTCAGATAAACAACATTCAATATATGCAAAAATTACCGTACGTTACGATCTTGTGTACATAATCATCACCATATCACCTGTATAAATCGTCAATTTGTGTGTTTTCCTCTTCCATTATTAGATTATAATTTTTCTTTTGGCATGAAACATCCCATGAAGCTCAATGCATGATATTACAACATTTTTATGAGGAGATTGAGCATCCTAGTTTCAGAAGTCAATTATCTTATCTATGTTTTGCTAAATCAATTAATGATGAGAGTCTGACAACAAATTCTTAACATTAAACATGAAAAAAGGTGAATATGAGAATGGTGGTATGGTGGAAGGAAACTCAATGCCTAGCTATATACATTGTATTGTGTACGATCAAAGCAATGTATATACCCATCTTTAATTTGCTTTATATAAGGTTTCTTTGATTGTGAATATATGATTGGTTTACATGTAATTAATGAGTGATAATAATGAGGATTGTAATATATTTGGAGGGATGAAAAACAATTTTTTTTTTTTTTTTGGGTGTTTGGATAGACATCGAATACTTTTAATACTAAAAAATTATCAAAACTCTCTAAAAATCTCCGGTCAATGGGAGAGCTACAAAAAAGCCTCCTTTAATAATATAGAAGGATTTACCTAACAACTAAGGTTCTGTGCGATTGAACTGCATTTTTCTGATCTGATTTAAATTGAACTGATCTGATTTGATTTGATTTGAATAAACTTGATTTGATTTGATCTGAACTCAATTTATTGATACATTAACTACGATTAGACGAGGAATTAATACCTAGAAATAGACTAGATTCATTGATTGTTATTTGGATATTTCTAATCTGATTTAATTTGATTTGAATAAAACTGATTTGATTTGATTTGATTTGAATAAAACTAATCTGATTTGATTTGATTTGAATAAATATGATCTGATTTGAAAACACTGTTGAATAAGTTAAATCGCACGGGGTCTAAGTAACACATCATCAATTAACGAAAATATCTAACGGAAGTTACTATTTAGGTTCTAGGTGCACAAAGTAAAAGCCTCAGGGGTACCATGTGCACCAACTTGCCAACTTGGGTACCATGTGCAATCAGTCAAAGTTCGAGGGTACCACATAAATTTTCCGGAAAAAAAAATTCTAAAATTTTCGGGTGATGCTGGGATCGCGCCTCTATGTGCGTCCGATTAGTGGCGAAGGTGGGCAGAGGGGAGGTGGCTGAGTGATGCGTATGCTAATCTAAAATTAACAAATTAAGAGTATTTGCACCGAAATTAAAAACTAAAAGAACCTATTTTTGTGTTTTTGTGTTTATATGGAAATAAACTAAAGAAAAATAATAAAGATATGATTCAATACCCGCAAGTAATTGAATCTGCCGAATTCAAAGAGCCGCAACCCTTAATTCGATCCTCATCAAAGGATTTAGCACTCAAGCATGAGTTTGTCGCCCGCAAGCAACCACACAAAGAATTTGAAGGAAACTCCCTTCGACTCTTCGATATTAATACTCAACTGTAATCTGAAAACTGTCCTCAAAATACATGAGACTATCTCACCTTATATAGGGTAGAGATGTCTAGCTTATTGCCTTAATTCTAGCTATCCTATAATTAGAAAACTAAATTAAACTTACTAAATAATCAAACTTCCCAACTGAATTAGAAAATACTAATTATCGAGAACTAATTATAAGACTCCCTAAGTAAATAAGGAAAACTCTAAGCTTGGTTAGGTCATTCCTCTCCTCTTGAAAACGAATTCTCCTCAATTCTGAATCAATTACAATTCCACCAGGATCAAATATCAACCTAAAGAATTTTAGGACAAGAGTTACAACGGACCCAAGTACCACACATAACGCCAATAGCAACTCCTCGTCATGTCTTACACACACTCCTTCTCTTGGTACAAATCTTTCTTGTAGTTCACCAATTCCTTGATGCATAGGCTCGTTGTTGTTCTTTCGCCAAACTTTGCTAGCATTCAGACTTGTGGCAAAAATTGTTGCATCTTTAAGGTTATCCTTTGCACTATACTTGGAACTGAAAGCATCAATAGGTGATGGATGATATTGTATTTGACACATGCCAATAACAATTCGATCAGGCTCCCTTGCAGTAGGCAAAATTCTTCTAACTTATGCACTTGGACTTGTTTCAGTCTCTTCCTCAGATTCATCATCAGACCTTGTTAATGGAGAAATTAATTCACTAGAACAAAACAAATTTACCGGTTCAGAAGTTGGATACGTAGATAAGATATCCATGTTATCACTATCATCTGATTGTTCTTCGGCCACGAATTCATCTCCACTGTCATCATTGGTCAACTTTATCTATATTCAACCATTTCTTGTATTGTCAGTACACGACTTGTAACACTACGGAATATGGAAAGTGGTTTATGGAGTTGGTTTGTCCCCACATTGGGAAAATAAGGCTTATATGATCGGTTTATAATAGATTCCTACCATCATACTACCAACAAGGCCTTCACCTTTTAGAACCCGGAGATGATATATGGGTCTAAGGGGTGACTTCCCATCTTATTGGGTTGTGTTGCGACGGGCAGTGGATCGGGCTGTTATACGACTAGTAGGACACTCACATTAATAATGCCCGAAACCTCTATATTTGTGGCATTGTCTCTTTAACTTGGGATCATGATACATCGGTCCTTTGCTTTTTTCCTCGGTTGTAGGCTTTCGATATTCATGCTTCTTTTCAATTGTTGTGTCTTTCTGCTCTAGATCAAACACGATCTTTGACTCACTTGGAGTAAAGAATTTCAAATTTCTCGTCTTCGCTTTTCTCTGTACTTGCTTCTCACACTTAATGGCTAGTTTACAAACATCACTGAAAGTCTCATACTCACGCAATTCAACCATATCAAGCACATAAAAATTTAAACCATCAATAAATCTAGCAATTTTTTGTTCTTTCCTCTTCTCTAAGTCACATAGCATGATCAACTTCTCAAATTCAGCAATATATTCTTCAACAGAAAGATTACCTTGCTTAAGAGATGCAAAACCCTTGTACTTGTCTTGAATGAAATTAGAGGGAACAAACATGTTAGTTAGATGCTCTTGAGTTTAGTCCAAGTTCGTATCTTTGGCTTGCAATCTTTCACTCTCTGCTTCTTTAAGTTATCAAACCACAAAGATGCGTACTTTGTGAGTTTAAGAGTTGCAATCTTGACACTTTTCTCATCATCATAACCTTTGTATTCGAAAACCCGCTCAGCAGCTCTAACCCAATCTAAGAAAGTCTCAGGATCTAGCTTACCATTGAAATCAAGAATGTCAAGTTTCAGGCCTCGATCATCATATTTCTTAGGCTTTGACGTTTTTACACCTTCTTCACAATCCGAACTATTCTTCATGTTGCTTGACTTGCGCAATTCAGACCTTCTCGTAGTAGAGATAATTGAACCAATTGCACCATCATCTCCTTTAAATTAGAGATTTCTACACTAGACTTACTCGGAGTCTCTTCGTCGCCTTCCATAATGCGTCCTAACTAAAACATCAAATCAGGTGTATTATTATTATTATTATTATTATTATTATTATTATCATTTTTTTTTTTTTTTACGATCACCTAACCCACAAAATAGTAAATTTGAGAAAATTTACTAACCTAGCTCTGAAGCCACTTGATGCATATGCTAATCTAAAATTAACAAACTAAGAGTATTTGCAGCAGAATTAAAAACTAAAAGAACCTATTTTTGTGTTTTTGTGTTTATATGGAAATAAACTAAAGAAAAACAATAAAGATATGATTCAATACCCGCAAGTAATTGAATCTGCCGAATTCAAAGAGTCGTAACCCTTAATTCGATCCTCCGCAAAGGATTTAGCACTCACGCATGAGTTTGTCGCCCGCAAGTAACCACACAGAATTTGAAGGAAACTCACTTCGACTCTTCGATATTAATACTCAATTGTAATCTGAAAACTGTCCATCAAAATACATGAGACTATCTCACCTTATATAGGATAGAGATGTCTAGCTTTGCCTTAATTCTAGCTATAATAGAATTAGAAAACTAACTTAAACTTACTAAATAATCAGACTTCCCAAATGAATTAGGCAAAACTAATTTTCGGGAACTAATTATAAGACTCCATAAGTAAATAAGAAAAACTCTAACCTAGAATGAATTTAGGAAAACTCCATAAATCGATTCTTGCATGGCTCCCGCATCACTGAGGTGGTCGGCGGTGGTGGTTGGAGCGGTGACGAGGGTGAGGTAACAGGCTGGGAAGATAGAGGAGGTAGAAAGAAAAAATTTTAATTTTATTAATTAATTATTAGTTAAATTGATTTGATTAAGATCACTAATTACATGCCACATTAGCTTTTAACATCCAAAAGTAAATGCCGTTAGGGGATAAGGGCACCACGTGCCTTTAGGTGTAAAGTTCAAAGCCACCGCAAAGTACAAGTTTCAAACATAGGGATATCATGCGCATTCTGACATAGTTCGAGGGCACCACATGAATTTGCCGAAAAAATTCATTTCTTTTTTAAAAAAAGTTATTTGTTTTTTCGGCAAATTCACGTGGTGCCTTTGAGTTATGTTAGAATGCATGTGGTTCCCCCACTTTCAAACTACTATATCATGGCACCCCTGAACTATGTTATCTAATATTTATACCATGCTCCTGGGAGCACAAGAAGCGTGATGCTCTTTCTCATAATAAAGGAGTTGGGAACACAGTTAAAATAATTTAAAATCTATTAAATGTGGTCTCTAGTCTTTTATTGTGAAAAACACCACTATGTTCCTTGATATAATTTGCTTATGTCATGTGGTGCACGTGGTGCCTTTTGACTGATTTT
Source organism: Spergularia marina (assembly GCA_963680865.1). Taxonomy (NCBI): domain Eukaryota; kingdom Viridiplantae; phylum Streptophyta; class Magnoliopsida; order Caryophyllales; family Caryophyllaceae; genus Spergularia; species Spergularia marina. The sequence goes on along the minus strand of OY804544.1, from coordinate 23,493,670 downwards.
GACTAACGGCGTCAAACTTTGACCGTTAACTGATGATGTGGCGTGGGTTAGGATTTGAGTGAAAAATTAATTAAGGCATTAGTTAGTTAGTTAATTACTCCGTATATTATATTATTAATATAAAAAATAAACAATTTTTTTTTTTTCAAGAATTTCAAAAAATATGCAAAAAAAAAAAATGAAAAACTTTTTGTTTTCTCCAGTATGACTTAAACATTGTGCACATGGTGCCCCTGAGTTATACATATCAGTATACACGGTGCCGCTCAGTTTTACATAATAGAAGAATATTGTATTTGGAAGATTATAGAATATTCTTTACCCTAAGTCTTAGATCTGCAATATTTTATATCTAGATTATTCTATTATCTTCCTAATACAATGTTCCTATTATATTCCTCTATTAGCCCATACGCCCAAGTGAGGTTCCATTCTAAACCAATTGGCAATATGAGAAGTAACCCACTTGTTTATATGGCTAACAACAACTCATTTATCTTTCAACGTGGGACAAACCCACACATGTTCCAACAATTAATATGTTATACTTTTGACTAATTAAAATGATTTCACATTAAATTATCATGCATGACGGTCGTCATACGAGAATTTGCGCCAAATAGGTTGCTTGCCCCAACGCATTATATATACTAGTATATATATCATGCCATCGTCAAGTACTCCCCGCAAATGACACATGTATGGGTGGAAATACTAATACCGTAGACCTAACTCCGACGATGTGTGGGAAGGCCGGAAGGATAATATATGTTCCACTACCAATTTTGCTCCTTCTGTTGCGGAGAAAGGTGGGGCGATGTAATAATAACATGGCCTAACTGCCTAAGTAGATATGTACGCACTTCAGTACAAAAGATGATAACATCTAAGTAGATATGTACGGGTTAAACTGATAAGAAGAAAGTAGTTAGGTGTTAGAAATTACACCATCCGTCTCTCTTCAAACACTCCTTATTCAAACTACCCACTACGCCAAAAATTGGATAAGACACCGGAATATATAACACCGGAAAGGTAATAACCGGTGTTATAAAAACATAAGACACCGGTTGAGGGTGAACCGGTGTTGAAAACAACATAAGACACCGGTTATTTGAAAAACCGGTGTCTTATGTGTTTCTAATTAAACAAGAAATTAAAAAAAAAAAATTATTTAACACATAAGACACCGGTTATATGCAAAACCGGTGTCTTATGTTACAAAAAAAAAAAAAAAAAAAAAAAAAAAAAAAAAAAAGAGGAAAAAGAAAAAAAAAACGTTTACTTATTCCGTCTCTTTGGTTTCTCCGCCACACCCACCTCCATTCTCATCTCTCTCATTTCTCTCTCCCCTCTAACTCTTAACATATTTTTGCTCATCTCCCTTAATCAACCCAGAAGAAACCCTCGATCAACTTCCACAAATTAAATCCAAATTGGCAAAAACCCAAAAAAAAAACACAAAAACCAAAAAACAATCGTATATACCACAACAAAAATTATATTTTTTTGTTCAACTGTGCGTTTGGATTTGTTCAATTCTTCCAGTTTCGAATCAAAGTACCCATTCAATTTTCTTGCATTTTTTTCTTTTTAATAAAACTCAGATTTACTATAGAACGATATATAGAGCTACTCTTGAATTTTGGTGTCGAGATTATGCCGTCATAAGCTAATAACGACAGTAAAATTCAAGATTTTGCCCTAATAATGAAGATTGAGGATGGAGGACGGAGCACAAAGTGATAAAGATCTAAATCATTCATTTCGTATTTGTCGATTTCGCCAACTGATTAACGTTTTAGGTAAGCGTTGTTTTTCGTGGCTAAATTATTTTATGTTGCTTTTAATTTGTTGAAATTTTTGTGGTTTTTTGGGTTGAGATTTGGAGATTTTTTGGGGTTAAGTTTCTTGTATGATTTTATTTTTTCAAGATTTAGATGTATAATTATTTAAGTCATTTCATGATAATTTTTTAATTGTGGTTCTGTTGTTAAATTTCAGATCTATCTAATAGAGGTGAGATGTAGAAGAACAAGAACAAGAACAAGAGAGAAGGAGAAGATTTGGAAGGAGAGCTGCGTGTGGCCGAGGACGGATATCACGATAGAAGCCAGAAAATTGAAGCTGAGAAATCCAGATTTTTTTTTTTTTTAAGATGGTAACATAAGACACCGGTTGGCCACATAACCGGTGTCTTATGTGACACATATAACACCGGTTTTAGGTAGAACCGGTGTCATATGTTACCTATTTAACACCGGGTATGGATGACGCAACCGGTGTCGTTGTCTAAGACACCGGCAGTCCAGACACCGGGTATAACCGGTGTCTTTTTTATTTTAGACCCGGTGTTAAATGTATTTTTTGGCGTAGTGACCCCCATATTGAAGCAGGTATATACTAATATACTATAATCAATTAATTAAAAGTTAGATAAGAATCTTACCAAAAATTTTAAGCAATTTTTTTTGGAAATCTTGATTAACCGATTAGCGTTTACACTCTCCTCAATAACGGTACAATTTATATATAGGGTGTTTAAATAGAGACGGGGGAGTATGAGAGAACGTAGCAATAATACCTATGAATAATGGGTTATTCAGTTCGGAACCCTACTTTAGATTTGGCCAATATGAGGGATTGAGGTCCTTACTTTTTCAAGACTAATTCGGTTACAGGTTTAAATTATTTGGGGACCAAACGGGTCGGGTCTTGACATTTTGAATGAAGTTGATTCCCTGTCATCTGAATTGGGGTTTTTAAACGGCATTGTTACTAAATCAGACGACAAATGGGACGTTCGGATTGAATTTGGGTCATTTCATATCGAGCCAATTTCGGATCAACAATAGGCATATTCGATTCGGGTCTAGTAGTTTGGGCTTGCTCGATTTCGAGTCAGTGTAATATGAAGTCAATTTAGTTGGTGTGGATCGAATGAGTAAGTTATACCATGTTCCCATGGGCATAAGACGCATGATGGTCTTTCTCACAATAGAAAAGTATGAATCACACTTGAATGGATTTTAAATTATTTTAAGTGTGGTTCCTATTCCTTTATTGTGAGAAGGACCACCGTACTTTTTGTGCTCCCAAGAGCATAACATAAGCATTGGATCGAAAGTGGGTAATTGTTTCATATCATGTCAACTCAGTTCGGTGAACCAGATATTCTAATAATAATTTATACTAGGAAGGACTACCCCCTCTATTCATATCCAACCCTCCTGATTACTATAACGGGGAATTCATATCAACCTTCCTATTTGGGTAACTTATCATCCAATGGAATACATCTAAAGTGCCACATCTACTCATCTCCACTTCTTTTGATATTTGTTTATGCATTCCTTTAACTTTGTGCAAAGTCAAACAATTAAGAATATTGGATATGAATCGAGAGAGTATTTAGATTACCATTATTTGAGTAATTGTTATTTTGACTTGGGTCATGTCCGTGCCAATCTGGCCATATATGAGGCTGATCATTGCAATCGAGTCAAATCAGATTGGATCAAGTTAACTTCGAATCAATATCAAGGTCGTTTTCAAATATGATGACTTGATAAGAACATTTCATGTTGCATGTCAAATTCAGGTTGTCGAATAATTCGCCTATGTCAGAAGTCCAAATCGAATGTTATTTAGCTTAGGTTGGGTTACTCAGATAGCTAGAATGTTGAGGTTCGGATTAGTTCTATCAGGTCTTAATGTTTCTAGAGTTAGAAGCTATTTTGTAGCTGTCCACAACGCAGTGTTAGATGTTATATTTTCAGAATTGAGTCTTAGATTAATAAAAACAGGGTTCATGTTGTAAAGTCGGGATTGTTTTCTGAGTCGTTCGTGTCACTTTGAATCTGGTCCGTTCAAATAAAGGGATGTCACGTAATTCAAGTTAATTACATGTGGGATGAGGTATGTTCGATAGGGTTATCCATTTATTCTTGTATAAGTTTTACTCGGTCTCGGGTCGTCAGATTGCAACCAGCAAGTTCGACTTTAGAAGAAATACTAACGACATTTTCTGTGTAATCCTTCATTACATAAGTACCCGTAAAAACATACTCGCGGCACTATCTTCTTGTATCCTACGGTATATTATTGGTGAAGAGTGCTCTTACTGCTCTAGTATTAATTATATAAGTAACAATGGTCAAAGGAGTTACACTCCAAATTCGGATCCATTAAGAGTTGGGTTTGGTGGGTGGAAGTTGTTCACTGTCTGACTGCTGCCAAAACATAGATAGGTGACCCAAGTTGCTCAAGTACATACACAATTATCTTTAGTCGCTTTACTCATATTTAGCTACATCAACTTCATTAAAAAAAAAAAAAAAACAAATCTATATTTCAACTTCTATAAATATAGAACGTCTCATTATATAGAAGCCATAGCAAACTCTCTTATATCAACGTACAATATCTCAAAAGATTAAAAAAAAAAAAAAAAAAAAAAAAAAAAAAAAAAAAAAAAAAAGCACCCAAATAAGAAAGGATCACAACATATCAAAGTAAACACCTTTGTTTTGTAGTTTGATAATTATGGATTTTAGTAACACTGCTGAGTTTCTAGCAAACAAAGCAATTTTAGTAACGGGCGCAACCGGTTTTATTGCTAAGAGTGTGTATTCTCCCTTTCTCCCTGATACATACGAATATGCGATCAACTATGATCGTATATTTTACATACATTATTATTACGAGTGGTTGATACAATAAATTTTCGAATTTTTGTTATTAACATTTTGTGGTCATATGTATATGGTATGGTTGCAGTTCTTGTGGAGAAGATACTAAGGATTCAGCCAAATGTAAGGAAGTTATACCTTCTTGTAAGAGCTAGAGATTCCGTTGCAGCCAAAGTCCGGCTACAAGATGAGGTACACACACCCTAGACCCTACTCTAAGTCCCATTATTCCGATCAATCATTTTATTCCGATCAATCATTTTATAAAACCAAGATTGTTAGCCCGTTTTTAGGAATCTTTAATTTGCATCTCATCTACTAGTATGCTATAAATACATGCATGTATATATATATGCTCAATATGTTGATTAGCTCGTAAGTCCTATTGAAGGTATAAAACTATTATGGGTGCTCTAACCATCATTGTAGACTTTTGGCTCAGTTGGTTATCTAACAAGGTCCTATATATTTGTTAAAAAATTAAGTTGGTATGAACTCATGTAAATACGACGATGATTCGAAAATTGTACAGGTGATAGGCAAGGAATTGTTTCGAGTTCTCAGAGAAACGTGGGGAGAAAATTTCGACTCCTTCATCTCAGAGAAGATCACTCCCGTCGCAGGGGATACCTCATACGAAAACCTGGGACTTATTGATGACAATCTTAAAGATGAGATGTTGAAGGACGTCGACGTTGTAATAAATGTCGCAGCAACGACCAAGTTTGAGGAAAGGTATCTAAATGATTTCTCTTAAATTTTGTTGTACGTCGTCATTACTATAGAAACTCAATAATTGTCAAATGTTGACATGAATCGCGGTACCTCTAACTTATTAATTTTCTGCCATAATCTAAAAAGTAACAACCAATAAAATGGGTTTTCATTACTAACTAGTAGCCTAGTACAGATAATTACCGTCGAATTGTATTCGCTGAATGGAACGTGTCATGTAATTATACGACAACTCATAAGTTCTAGCTTTAATTGTAATTGAGACGTTTAAAATGGAGCATTTTATTTTATGTATTTTTTTTTATCATAATATTTTTATTGCTATATGTAGGAAATTTTTCATCAAATTATAGGTGGTAGACTGGTAGTTATTTTATAGTTACATCTACCCATGCCAATATGCTATTCAAAAGCGTTATTAAACTATCTATGATTGCGATGTCCTTTATTTTCAATGTAATTTGTTGAAACTAAATGCTATCAGTAAGCAACTTAACAAGGCTATGTCATAAAAAGACAAAAAGTCACACTTAACACACTATATTTTTAGAACAACAATAACATACATATATTTTGCGGATGTCAAATTGATCGACTTAAGTGATATGACCCTACGTCGGGTACAAGATTGATAGTTATTGAAACTCATCTAAATTAACATAGTTTTTGGTGACTCTAATTACTAGGAAAATACATGATTTAGATTATAGATCCTCCTTATTTGTGTGGCATGGATAAGATTTTAGATTTTATATATATGCTATGGCCCTAACAAAAAAAAAAAAAAAAAAAAAAAAAGATTTTATATGCTATTATTCTAAGAACTAACAACTCCACTAAACATTAAAATAAAATTAAAATTATATATAAAAGTGTGATTTTTTAGGCTACACTGACTTTACGGAACTAGATTCACCCTCGATGGGGCTATGAATGTTTGCAAAAGCTTGCAGGCATAAGCTTGTACTATTTTTGTACTATGTTAACAAATACGTTTCGTTGATCAAATGCATGGCAGGTATGATGTTGCATTGGGTGTCAATACTATGGGACCTTTGCATGTTGTGAACTTTGCAAAGAAATGTGCTAATATAAAGTTGCTCATTCATGTATCAACTGGTAAGAAAAATCTTACCGATGGATCCATCATGTTTTTTGTAATTTCGAGTCTAAGATGTTAGATAATGTTGTAGCCTGTAGGCTGTAGCACATTCGAATTGTTCGAAATCAGTCTAGCAAAATCCCTATATACTTTAATTATTTAAATGTTTATTACAACATTCTGATGTACAATAAACCTGAGATTTTTGTAATGGTTCTGTATCTCAGCCTATGTATGTGGGGAAAAGGCAGGGCAAATACCCGAAAGCCAGTATTCGATGGGTGAGACTCTGAATGGTGTACAAGGGTTGGACATTGAGACAGAGAAGAAGCTTGCTGAACAACTTCTAAGTAATCTGAAAGCCAGAGAACTTCCTGAGAAAGCAATCCGGCAAGTCATGAAGAATTTCGGAGTACAAAGGTATAACAATCGAGTTTAAATAAAATTAATGACTGAAATAGTGAAATGTAGTGTTACTTTGACGAAACTTAACAAGGATGAAACTTCATATAGTACAAAATTTGTTTATTGTATAGGGCCAAATTATATGGATGGCCTAACACATACGTCTTCACGAAAGCGATGGGCGAAATGCTTGTTGGTCAATTCAGGGGAGACCTGCCTGTTGTGACTATGAGGCCAACCATTGTGTGCAGCACTTACAAAGAGCCTTTCCCTGGTTGGGTTGAAGGTTGCAGGTAACTTACATTCTTCGCTTTTTCGAAACCTCTAGCATCGTTCCACCGTCGACCGTCGATTTTTTTATTACAAATTGTTTAATTTTCGGTTTAATTATCACAGAACAATCGACAGTGTCGCTGTAAACTATGGAAAAGGGCATGTAAGCCTATTTCTTGCTGATGGAAGCTCTGTGTTTGACTTGGTAAGTTTTCGACTAGAAGTTGTTCTAACTTGTAACTGCTTGGACCTACTCCATAGACTAGTTCTACACAAATAATATTTGATGATGTTCCAACATAGATGTAACAAAACCTCAGGAGACAGGACATCATGTCGCTTTTCGTCAAGTGTGTATGAAAGACGTTTTATGTGTAAGATTAGACCATGTTTGACTTGTAGTCTATCAACTTGTGTATGTCATAATAATGAATCAAGCATTTATCCCCCAACAACTCCATTGTAATCGTACAACACCCTGAGATGGAGATCCATACCACTGAATTTAAAGATCAAATCATCCATTAATTACGCGGTCCAGTGAGGGCAAGTGTGACATGGGTCAGGATTCGAGTCATTGCTTCTGTTTCGATTTGTGTGTTATTCCTCATATTGTCAATCGATGTAGGATGGGACGTCACTTATCTCTTGGGATTTCAGTCAGGGCTAAAATGTTAGATGGTTGATCTTAAATGTAATGTGAACTTGCTAGACAGGTTTATATTTCTGATTATTGTGCTGAATGCAATTGACTTGATGTATTTTCGTAGAAAGACTGAATGCGAACTTCAAAGATGTTATCTGTTAGTCTCATTGGACTTTAAAATGGAATGCAGATACCAGCAGACATGTTTGTGAACTCGATGATCGTGGCAATGAAGGCCCATGTAAATCAACCATCTCTGACAGTGTACCAAGTTGGGTGCTCCTACAGGAATCCTGTAACATTCAGTGAGCTGCATGACTTTCATTACAACTACTTCAGTAAACAACCATGGACCAACAGGGAAGGCGTCTCTGTTAAAGTCCGAAAGGGCTTAGTGTTGAGCAACATACTCATCTTCGAACTTATTCTCTTCGTGTGGATCTTCTTGGTTGGGAAGGTCAGTCTGCTTTACAGATTCACGAACTTATTAATCCAATTACAGAACTTGTCAACTATACTGGTGTTTGGTGTGACGAGTAAGGAATAGTGAACGCGATTCAGACATAATGTAGAGCTCTCTGATGATGTTTGCAGGTGTTAAAATTGGCTAATAGTGTGGGTTCAAGAAGCATGCAGCAAGTCCTTGTTAACACTAACAAAAAGCTGAATATTATTATGAAACTGGTGGAACTGTACAGACCATATCTATTCTTCAAGGGCATGTAAGTTGAATTCTACCCTTAAATGTAACAAGTGCAGGTAAATTTGTTAACAACCCTGTTAACTGGTTTTCTGTTGCTCAGTTTTGTAGACTCAAACACAGAAAAACTGCGCGTAACAGCGCGCCAAAATGGCCTGGATGAAGATATGTTCAACTTCGATCCAATGTCCATCGAATGGAAAGACTTCTTCACCAATGTCCACCTTCCTGCAATTGTCAAACACTTGTTCTGATATGGGCTATGCCTCCTAAGACTTTAGAGTTTATTTTCTAAGTATGTCAAGACTTTAGTTTATTCATTATTTCTTATTACTTTGAGCAAATTTTCTGTATCTGAGAGAGTAAAATTTTAGGCTCTCAGTAGAATAAGTACACTTGATATTTGTAAGATTATGTTATATACATCTCATAAAATTTCCATTGTGTGATTGATCATATAGTATATATATAAATATACTAGTTTGATAGTCCGTGCAATGCCCGGGCTACTTATGTTTAAATGTTAAAATTATGTAAACGAATTTTTTATCTAAAACCTAAAATCACATTTCAAACACCCGTGGGATATTTGTAATGTAATTAGATGGAAAGTCGCTATTAAAAACCTAAAATCATGTTTCGAACATCCGTGGGATTTTTTTAATGTAATTAGATGGAAAGTTACATTTCAAAATCTAAAATCTCGTTTCGAACACCCGTAGGATATCTTATGTAATTAGATGGAAAGTTACCTTTCAAAATCTAAAATCTCATTTCGAACACCCGTAGGATATTCGTAATGTAATTACACGAAAAATCACCTTTCAAAACCTAAAATCCCATTTGGAACACCCGTGGGATATTTGTAATGTAATTAGAGGAAAAGTTACCTTTCAAAAGAAAGTCCCATTTTGAAACACCCGTGGGATATTTGATCAAATTGCCATAAATCAAGTAATTACTATATTACATAACTATTTTCCATATATCAAGTGATTAATAATGTTATTTTATTAGAATAATATTACCATATAGTATCTATTTACCATATCCTATTTTGGATAAAATTTATTTATAATATAATAATATTATTGCCACGTGTCAGCGTGGGAATTGAGCGGGTTCAGGATTGCATATATATACTAGTTTGATGCCCCGTGCAACGCCCGGGCTACTCAAGTTTAAATTTTAAAATTATGTAAACGAATTTTTTTATCTAAAACCTAAAATCTCATTTTAAACACCCGTGTGATATTTGTAATGTAGTTCGATGGAAACTCACCTTTAAAAACCTAAAGTCATGTTTCGAACACCCGTGGGATATTTGTAATGTAATTAGATGGAAACTCACCTTTAAAAACCTAAAATCTCATTTCGAGCACCCGTGTGATATTTGTAATTTAATTAGAGGAAAAGTCACATTTCAAAAACCAAAGTCCCATTTTGAAACACCCGTGGATATTTGATCAAATTGCCATGAATCAAGTAATTACTATATTACATAACTATTTTCCATAAATCAAGTAATAGTGTTATTTTATTAGAATAATATTACCATGATGTTGAAACACCCGTGGGATATTTGATCAAATTGCCATAAATCAATTAATTAATATATTACATAACTATTTTCCATAAATCAAGTAATAATGTTATTTTATTAGAATAATATTACCTTATACTTACCATATCCTATTTTGGTAAACATTATTTATAATATAATAATATTATTATATGACACGTGTCAGCGTGGAAATTGAGCGGGTTCAGGATTACATATATACTAGTTTGATGGCCCGTGCAACGCCCGGGCTACTCAAGTTTAAATTTTAAAATTATGAAAATGAATTTTTTATCTAAAACTTAAAATCTCATTTTAAACACCCGTGTGATATTTGTAATATAATTCGATGGAAACTCACCTTTAAAAACATAAAGTAATGTTTCGAACACCCGTGGGATATTTGTAATGTAATTAGATGGAAACTCACCTTTAAAAACCTAAAATCTCATTTCGAACACCCGTGTGATATTTGTAATTTAATTAAAGGAAAAGTCACATTTCAAAACCAAAGTCCCATTTTGAAACACCCGTGGGATATTTGATCAAATTGTCATAAATCAATCAATTAATATATTACATAGCTATTTTCCATAAATCAAGTACTAATGTTATTTTATTAGAATAATATTACCACTTACCATATCCTATTTTGGATAAACATTATTTATAATATAATAATATTATTATATGCCACGTGTCAGCGTGGAAATTGAGCGGGTTCAGGATTACATATATATATATATATATATATATATATTAGATATTAGATTAGATAAGGTAACATATTTACGAATCCTAAACGAAGTGTTCTTATCATAAATTAGAGAGATCATTATCTCAAACAAAAAGAAACATAAAAACTAAACCGATAACACCAAAAGTAGTATTACGGTCATAAAGGACACATCTGATACTAATCTTTTCGGTGGATTGAAATCAACTTCAATTCATTTAGATAAGATCGGATCTCGTAACATTCAGTGATCAATCTGGTCTGATTGTTGGTTTAGTTTACCTAAATGCAACTAATTTTCCAATACGTTCAGATTACTACAAATCAAATTGATAAATTCAAGTTGGACCAAATTGGAATCGATTAAAGCGAACTTGCAGGCAAATCATACAAGACCAAACTACAAGAATATATACAAATAATGTGACTTTTCAATAAGCTCTAGATAGACACACGCTCTCACGCAAAACTCAAGACCTACCGGCTTTTGATCCGAGTACAAACAATTCCGGCATAAAATGCTATACTAGTGTGCAACGTGCACGTAACATAAACAACCAAAGGGTTAAACTTGAGGAGAGTAACAAACATGAAACACAAACAAGCATATTCTCAATTTCTTACCCTAAGCATCGGTTTAAAATTGTCCTCTATATTCCATTTCAGACCCATATAATATCAAGCATATTCTAACTCGTTTATAATTCACCTTCATTTAATTTTCTTCATTCATCCTTTCAAACCCATCTTCAATTTCTTGTGGACCGTTTTCAGCACAAAACAATCCCAATTTCGAAAGAAAGTTTGAATCTTTTGGCCTGAAAAATCATGGCAACCCCAGAAATTCTCCAGAAAGACAAGGACTTTCTTCTCTATACTTCCATTTTTGGGGATGAAGGTATTGTTTTCCCTCTTCCCAATTTGCCCTTTTCCATATTTTCAAGGAAATTTGTTCAATTTTTAACTTCTAAAATACTCATTATTTTTATGTTTAAGTGAAGTTTTTGTTATTTGTTTGATTAATTAAGTTTGGGTTTTTGTTTTCAGGTGAAGTGGTGAAATCTAGGGGCGCTTTGATTGAAAGGAAGATTGAAATCCTTGAGAAATTAGCATCCAATGTAATTTCTTTTACTTTCTCTTTAACTTCTTTACTACGATTTTTTAGGGACTAATTTTCGAAAGAGTTTTGTGTAATAGTGTATGAGTTACGTTTATTAGTTGGACTGTGTTTTTTGGTTACACCATATGTCATTCTAGTTTCTATGAAGAATAGAACTTTCACAATCAAAAGCTTGTTACCAAAGTCATAATCTTGGAACTTAGTTGGGCAAAATTGTATATATGGGGTCGAATTTTTACAATGGCGGTAGCTTGTGCATGACTTGTTTTCATCTCAATGTCCAAAGTGATAATTTGCAATGTAGGCATGTTGCGGTAGCCTTTTGTTGAAATTGTAACTGCTGTTTTTATAGGAGTATTAGTGCTCCTGTGTTTCAACATGAGCTCTTTTCTGGTTTGTGACAATCTTTTAACAGTAGATGTACAAATGACATTTGAGTCATATAGTGTACTATTAGATGTTATCACCAGCAGGATTACGAGAACTGAACTTGTCTTTACTTAGCTAAAGGAGAGCAGTTTCGTTTTTATTCCCATAAGAATCTTAGTTTAAGGAGGTGGACGAGGCACACCGGGGCGCTGGGGGGTCGTTGCGATGAGGCGCGAGGCGAAGGCGCATGCCTCATGTACCCAACCCAAGGAGCACTCATTTAGTGAACAAAATTCTATTTTACGAAACCATATCTTGCAAAAAATAACCCCTTTTTTGGTATTTAAGGAGGGCCGATGGGTAAAGAAGTATAAACAAGGGATTAAGGGGCAAAGGGAAGGGTATGAATAAGGTTACAAGAGAAAGACAATCGGAAATTGCATAGTCGTCCGCCTCAGGGCCCGGCGCCTCATGCAGACTTGTGCGCCTCAAGCTTCTGAGGCGATGGCAGCTGTGCCTAGGCGCGCCTCAGGCGTGCTTCTTTAAACTAAGTAAGAAATCATTCCATTTACTGATTTCTAAGAAGTCCTCTGTGCTATCTTATTTTGATTTATAGTCCATCATCTTTGATTCTTCCTATGGAGTATTGATCATAGTCCATCATCTTTAACCTTTGGTTCTGCATTTCACACTTTGGCATCAGTCAGCTGGTTCAAAAATCTAAGCTATGTTTACTTTGTTTGCTGGCTGAATTTTAAGAAATTGTGATAAAAAGACATAAAAGGGTGGGTGGATTTGATTGTGGTTACACCATATGTCATTGTTCTCAGAGACCAGAGTAAACGGTGTTTGCTACTTTGCCAGCTGTTAGATAGGTGTAGCCCAGATAATTATCTCACAAATGGATTTCCCATACCTCTAATGTGTTAACATTTGAGCCCTCGCATAACATAAATTGTGAATTTGAAGTGAGGAAGTGAAAGCACCAATGCCAACCCAATGGCAACTCTGTAGGTTAATAGAGCAATGGGCCAAAGTGTAAAAAAAAAAAAAAAAAAAAAAGTAATCACCCTATAAGTGGTGTCTAATAGTTATATTGCATCCATAGCCCATATCAGGCCGTAGCCTAGACCTAGGCTATGATACAAATTGACTATTCTGAATTTAACGGACACAACGTATTAAAATCAAGTACTGACACCTTAACAATTGAATATTTCAGATGGAAACTATAGGTATTTCAGGTTTTTGATTGAGCTCTTCCTTGGTTTTGCTTACTCTGGATTATTTCTGGAGAAAGTGTACGAGAGGCTTTTTATATTCCCACTTTTCTGATAGGTTTTAGTGATTGCATTCCTGACAAATGTTCATTTATGTGTACTTACAGTAGGTAATCTTTGTATGTTGCCTCTGGTACTTACGACTCATCTAATAACTCCTAGTAATGTCTGTCTTTACTCTCCACTTTGTACACTGTTTGTCATTCTGTATAAGCAATTGTGTATGTTTAGTGTTGGTGATTGCCAAGTTTTTGTCTCTAGTCCAAGTGTAACATTATTCCTTTTACTGTCAGCGGCTTTCTTACAACTGTTTCTCTGATCATGATATCAGGTCAGCAATCGACGGTCACGTAGATTAATGAATGATCGACTTTTGATGGAGCTTGTGCCTCGCCTAAATGCGGAAGAAATAAGGGGTTTATTTGCTCCTCCGCCTTGGGGTAATATTACGCATGTACAACGTGATCTATTGCGTTTTGATTGCCTCATGTGGAATATAAATCCTGCCTTTTATATATTAGTGTTTTTGTCAAGCTACTGGTATCCATGTTTAGGCACCCAAAGACCTAAGATACTATTTCTTCTCACTTTCTGGATTGACACCTTTTCAGCGTTTGTTTAGCATTCAGTATTTTTTATACAAGCCTCATAAGGAACAGGACATATAGGCAGTTAGGATTTGTTAGTGTTTTTTATTTTTAAGCAACAACTTTTGTGCGTTCTTCCATTGCTGATTTAAGTCTTGATTGTCAGGTGAGGAGGTTCCAGAGTCACCATTTGCCATGACAAATGTCGTCGAGTGGGACAAGTTTAGGAACATAGACATGGATAAAGAGGTCCTGTGCTTTCCTTTTCATCCATCCTCACTAGCTTATTTTTTTTAAAGTTTATTGAAGGTAATTATCTTGTGCCACCTGAACCAAAAAGCTGAAAGTTTCTGAAACATTTAGAGGCTTATTATGCTTGTAAGGGCCTGCCTGGATTGGGGAGAATGGGCCTGAATGATTAGGGGAGTAACGATTTCAGGCCTCTTTGTAAGTTTGGACTGGAAGGAAAAATTACGGGCCCAAAATCATTACCCCCAAACAGGGAATTATTACCCGGGTAGATAGTTTCGAACCCAAAATTCATTCTCTCTCCTCTTTGCTTCTCCTCTACCACCACGCATGCAGCCATGTGCGACTTCGTTGGCCGACGACATTCCAGCTGCCGCAATGGCTTGTACGCCTAGCGCACAACCATGCTCAGCCAATGCGTCGTTCGCGTACGCCCAGCGCACCACCCACGCTCATCTTATGAACAATTCAATCATCAAATCATCACTATGATAAATTTCCCCATTGTTAAGGTATGTTATACCCTTTTGATTGATGATCCAATCTCAATTTGGGGTTGATTGATTAGGTTTTGGGTTTGACTGGAGTTTTTGGTCAAAATCGAATTGGGGAAAATTTAAATTAGGGATTTTTTTTTTCGAGTTTCAGAAAATTATGTCTCATAATTGCAGTAAAACCAATCCAATTAATTTTAATTGCATTTTTGGCCAATTTCTGACAAAATTTTCGAATTGCTTTGCACAAAATTGATTCAAACTAATCCCATTGTTTTCTCAATTTTCGTCCAAAAGAAACACGAACTAATCTATACCCAAAATTGTTTTTTTTTTTTTTTTATATCTCTGATGAATGTCAAATTCAGTGTTTTGTTTGGTAAAGATTAACCCCTAACCAAACCTATGTAAACATTACCCCCCTAATCATTACCTTAGCATACCAAATTTTCATATCAAGGAATTATTACCCCCCTAATCAATCCCCCATGAATTTATTCACCCTCAACTCATTACTTGCATACCAGGCAGGGCCTAAAAGTCAAAATGAGATAAGGTTTTACGGATGACATAATTTAATATTGGGGATAGCAAGAGGAGAATCTTTGGAACGGTGTTCACCAGATTGAAGAGTGTAACAAGTCTTTTTAAAAACTTTTAGCATCGTCAGTTCTATAATTGACATTCTGATAAGTATATACTCCCTCCATTCATATCCAAATGCCCCATTTTTTTTGCATTTTTGACGGACCATATTTGGACACACCTCTAGATCACATAAAATGTCCACTTAGTGTAAAAATTAGCAAATGCTCTATTGTGCAATGCACTATCCCAATCCCCCTTATTTCTAAAGCAAATGAGTGATTCATTTTGTTGATATGTGGCTCACAATATGGTAAGTAAAAAACTGCAAAGTCAATGTGGCATTTGGATATGAATGGAGGGAGTAACAATTATGATCGTGTGTTTTGTCATCATGCTTTAACAAACTTCTAGTTGTTATCATGTCTCTTCTTATTTTTGTCAAGAGGTGATATTCTTTGATGTGTATTGGACATTGTTCTGCTTTTTTAATATATTGAGGAAGTAGAAAGTGGCGCCACCCATTAGTGGTTTGGACACTTGGACTATTCTCCAAACTTCCGCAAAGGCAACATGACATAGAAGTTAACAACTTCCATTATGCTAATGTAGGCTGACATTTTAAAGTCTGCGAGGCATAGGTCTCAGAAGCGCAAAAGTCATGTTGATTTTGATAAGATGGCGGTCTTAAATGCGTGGCAGAGAATAGATTGTCGAACAAGGGAAGCGCTCCGACGTAGCTTTCTTCCAGACCTTATTGAGGGCTATGAGGTAAACACAAGAGTCAACTGCCTTCCCATTTGTGACCTTTTGGTTCTTGCTAATTTGTAGTCATACTGCGGGATGTGACTGATATCTGGATATCTTTAAGATGTTAATGTCCATTCTATGGTGCAATTTGTAATCATGACCTGTAAGGCTATAATTAAGGAATATGTTCCAAGTGGATAGTGTTTTTTTTTTTTTTTTTCCTTCTTTTGGGTACGTAGGAGCAGCTTAAGTTGATAGTGAGCTGCTTAAACAGTCTAATTATGATTTAGAAAAATGGTTATTTTCATAACATCGTTATTTACTGATACAGTGTTTCAAATAATTAATTGTCGCTCATTCCTTGTAGATTCATTGCCAAGTTTCTATACTCTAAGCTTGTATTTACGAGTTTTCCTAGTTAGTGTCTAGTGATAACTTTATCTGACTTATTAAGATCATAAGGCTACTTCTGGATTCCATGTTGTGAACTATGCTCTTTGTTCGATCACTCATTTTATGTAGTTGGATTGACTACTTAGAAAAGAACTTCAGCATCTTGATTTCGAGTGGAAACCTCTCTATTCTTATATTTAGGAGGTGATCATGTTTTTATAGGCATAGGTGTATCAAGTGGTTTAACTCTAGTCTTTCACCTTTCATAGGTTAAATAAGTTAATTGAAATACAAATACGCTTGAAGAAGCGGAAATCTTTCTGGATAATCAGTGATCATTTAATTGGCAGGATTAAAGAAAGACAAAGTGGGACCATAGAGAATTGTGGGTATGACTGTTGAGATCGTAACAGTCCTTTCTCCTCCTCCCCCGCCACCACTCTGCCCCATCTCACCATCTGTTCCTCATCATTCCCTAGTTCTACCGACTATCTGCTGCCTCCTCTAGATCCTATTCCTCCCCCACATTTGATCCTCCTACTCCAGTCCTCCGTCCTCCGAAACCGCTTTTTTGATTTTACCAATTGTGGTGTTCGTGAAAGCCTCACCCCCTTTGAGATTTGGTTGGGAGTAGTGAGGGTGGCGATTTGAGACAGCGGTGAGGTACGGAGGCGGTTGAGTAGAGGCACGGAGAATTGGCAGTTGAGCAGATTGCGGATCAGGTGAAGGAGGGCTGGCTGGGGGTAGTTGCAGACGTGGAGTGAGGCAAAGGGGTTGTTTGGGTGGTTTGAGGGTTAGTGAAGTAAGGCTGTAACAGTATATTCAGTGGTCTGGTTACCCAAAAAACCAAGTGCGATGGCCGGGAAAGGTAATCGTATAAGAAGTCAATGGGATGGAGAGGACATAAACTTATTAGGTCTGCTATGGTCGATCTTTTTGGCATTGCTTCTCATTTGCAATCGTTTGAGTAATATTCTTGCAAGTTTTACCTTGTATATTTTTTTTTCATTTTTTTTTCTGTTCCCTTCCTTATCAAGGATGGTTACATGATGATTATAGCTACTAAGTTCTGAGGGGATTTTTTTTTTTAAAATTACTTGCCATTGTAAAAAGATCTCTTTTGAAAGATGCTGAGCCTGTATTGTGCTATGCAACTGGAAACATGAAACTAAAAGGTTTGATTCAGCTTTAGCTTAGTTAAGCTTCTCTTAAAACAATGTTTTAATTCCAAATGATTTTGATCTAGCCAACATAAAGTCCCTTTTAAATTTCATTGAGTTAAATTTAGCTCTCTAGACATAATAGTTGCATGCCAATAGACTTCCAGTTTCTGGCTTGTCTTTTCAAAGCTGAAATGTCGGTAAGAATCATTTTCTTGCGGTGATCTTAATTGTTAACTCCCCCATCACCCCCAACCCCACCTCACCCTGCCAAATAGTTGTAGTATTCCCTGGCTGACGTCTTTCTCATGCTTTCTTACCAATTCTCGTATGTCCCTTTCCAGAAATGCATACGAACCTTTATTGAAGATGAGAATGATTCAGATGTTCTGGTGCTTGAAGTTCAAGATCCTTTCCACAGGCTGTTGCTCCATGGCGTATGTGAGGTAATAGCTTTGTACATTTAGACAATTTCTGTGGCACCCGCCTTATTAGGAACATGAATTTCTTAAACTTTGGGTCATATAGTTCAATCACTATCTTAGTATCTTGTACTTCTCTTGTCACTGGACATGTCCTACCAAAAGCATGCCATAAGCTGTTTTTCTAGAAGCGTTAAATAATATACTTGCTACGGCAAGGGCCTCGAAATACCAGGGTACTGTTATAGCTGTACTAAATAATATACTTGCCTGAAATCCTGCCATTTGCCTTCATTGGAATATGGCGTTGGGTTGTTTATCTGTGTATTTACTAACTTGAGTTTTGACTCTTAATTGTGAACAGTTTTACAATTTGGTCTCAGTCACAGAGACGCAAAGAACAGGCTCAGAAGTGGGGAAGATGACGAAGATAAAGAAGAAAAAGTCGGCTCAGGTTGAACTTCCTAAATTTATGCTGTCACATTTCCTTAGAATGTCGAAGCAAGGAATTTGGTGACCTTGGTGTAGTGAAAAACTGTTGTAACTGCAAATAAAACTGAAACATCGAACTGGTTACCTGGTACGGAACATCGTGTTCCTGTTACTTTTCCGTATTGTTGTAACTTTCAGGATATTAGTGCTGGTTATTTGTTCTAGGGACTTGTATAAAAATAAACATTGTCATTTCAATGTTGGGTGATGATCTTGCCGAAGCGTGCAATTCCACCTTCTGTACTTTCCAGCCCTTCAGTTATCACTTGTCGTCCATTGTGCTTGTTTCTGTTATTTATCTTTCTCTAACTCCTTGAGTCCTTGTTCATCTCACCCTCTGAAGGTGTCTTGCATATCGCTGAACGCAATGCTATAAGATTGTGTATGAGTAGATACAAGCAGCTCGGTGGCCGGGTAGCAGATTGATATCATGTATATGAAACGTAGGGAGCAAATTAGTGAGCTAGATGTGCTTGTAGTGGCCATAAACAAGGAGTCCAGATATAGCTGACAAAAAAAGAAAAAAAAAGAGGTCGATCCTTGAGGGTACAACAACAACCAAGCCTTATTCCCAAAATGATTTGGGGTCGGCTAACATGAATCGTCGTCTATCCTTGAGGGTATGATACAAAATTTGATTAGCTTGACTTGCGATCTCAACTAAAATTTAAATGATAAAAAGACTTTTCAACTTACAACCTTGAGCTCGAGAAACTCTGTCGGGTCTGATAATCTTATCCGACTTGAATTCCAATTCAATCGAAATATGAGAATTCTCTCGGTGGAGTCTCCAAGATAAGTTGGAGCACAATATTGTATGTCACTTTAACTTAGATTAGGTTATAATCTCACTAAATTTCCTACTCAGGCAAAGTACTACAAGGGGAGGATGTCTTACCTCTAAAATAGCGTTTCAAAATGGATCTCTTATCTAAGAAGTAAGAACAATTCTGTTAGTTGAGAAGATTTCCTTAACATGCGCAAGGTCACTAACAAGCCTAAAAGTGCGTTTGTTTTAGTGCTTAGAAACACACAATTCTCACTGATATAAATGTTTGTGACAAATTTATTTACACTTGCCCAAAATTCCATCATATATTCATATTCATCTTATTAGAGAAGGAACATATTATATAGTGCCTGAGTACTCCAATGAATGTGTGCCTAGCAATTCAATGGCGTCCAATTCATACATCAAATACTATGTGGTAATTCTCACACAAATGCTGTGTTCATGCATTTGGGTACCGTACTGTTCGATTTCAAATAATGGTCATTTTAAGAAAATTATTTAGCAGCAGGACTTTGTTGTTATAATATCGTTGTTGACCTGTTGTTGAATCGTTTTGTGCGCAATTTAAATTAACATTATTATGTAAACAATATGTTTTTGCTCTATTTGTCAAAGGTAGATGCATTTTCAGAGTCTCCTCTACGTGGAAATCCAGCAGCTGTTTGCGTATTAGAAGAAGAGAAAGATGAAAAATGGTACCAATCTGTGGCTCGTGAGTTCAATCTTTCCGCAACATGTTACGTAATGAAGATTATTGATTCGAACTCAAACACCGGAAATGAAACAATCGTGCCAAGATTTCGATTAAGATGGTTCGCCCCTTCCGCTGAGGTCTGTTTATTATGATTATACAATCTTTGTCAATTAAGTTATGTACCCTAAATACATTCGTCTAACGGTCCGGTGCAAAGAAAACGTTGCTTCTGATAGAACCAGAGATTAAAATACCTAGATTAATGGTTTGGTTGTTACATTGATTAATAGAATTGAGTTTTTTTTTTGGGCAAAGAGATTGATAGGATTTCTCGTGCAAAGAAAATGCACTTTTTTCAAGGAACCAAGCCAGTTCATTTGATATCGCTTTCATAGTTAAACGTGTTTGCTTATCTGAATTGAGAGTAGAATTAACGATTTCTCGTTTTACTGGCAGCTAAATATATGTGGGCACGGTACAATAGCAGCTTCTCGTGTACTCTTTCAGAATGGAATGGTGACGGGCAACACAATAGAATTCCACATAAAATCAGGCAAAACATTGTTTGCTCAACGTATTGAAAACATTGAGAAAACAGATGCGGAATCCCAACACTTCTCGATTCAGTTGGTTTTTCCTTTAATCCCAGTGATCGAATGTGATTCACTAGAGATGGAGTTAGCTTCGACCTTCACTAATTGCACCGATCATCACCCTACCAATGTTCTCAAGATGTCATACGAAGAAGAACTCATAGTAATGTTCCTATTGTTACCTCTTTACGTTTTTTATTTAATTAATCAATGGATGTAATTGACGATCAAAATATTGTCTTTGATTTTCTCCAAAATGTTTGGAATCAATTAACCAAGATGAATTTCAAGGAGGGATTAGATGATAGTTTAAGACAGAAAAAAGTTGATCATATAGATAAATTAGATTATTAAATCGATAATTTTCATGCATTACTACACTTTTAATTGGTTTGGCACATACAATGAGATACAAATTAAAGTGGAACTAGAAAATATGTACGGGAAATATAGGGTGTTCAACATTATATCGACATTTTAATGTTTGGAATTCCGATATTAATTGTTAATGAATTTAATTGGGTTGTTTCTTGAAATGCTTCATATTAACATAGGTGGAGTATTCTTCAGGGAAGGTTGTAGCTGAATTACATCCTTCTATTGATGAAATAAGAAAATGGCGTGGAAGGGGAGTAGTAGTCACTGGAGCAGCCCCAGAAGGGTCTTGTTTTGATTTCTACAGCCGCTTCTTTTGTCCAAACTTAGGGATGGACGAGGTACATTCTTTATTGTCACATTTTCTCATATCGATTTCGATCTAGCTAGTAACGTCCAATACGTTAATTGTTTTGAAGAAAATAACTCCACTCTCTCCGTCCTTTAAAAAGTATATTAAAAGTATTATTATGAAAAACAAGAAATTTTTGAGGCTTTCTTAGACATTTCATTTCTCACTTTTTAAACACTTTAGAGGACGGAGGGAGTAAAAAGTATTCAATTCTTTGGGACATTATTGTAAGCTGTTGAATTAATTCTTCATAAGAGTAGTGAATTCTTCAGGATCCCGTATGTGGAAGTATACATTGCGGTGTCGCACCATATTGGAGTCGAAAGCTTGGAAAAAAAGATCTAAAGGCCTACATGGTAGTTGCTCTTGAATTTGTGAATTTATGGTTTTGCATACAATAACCTTTGCAATCAATAAGTGTGTACTTCCTCTGATTTCCTTAGATACTCCAATACCCTAAATGCTCCAATATTCGTATTTAGGAGGGTGTATATACTAGTTGGTCAATTTAAGTTTCAAAAAAATTACGTAGCGAGTTAGATAAGTATGTAGCTAACTCAAGTCTTCACACAATTTTTGGAACTTTAATCAACTGAATTAGTGTTACACCATCCGAATAAAGGGGTGTTTTATATTTGGGATGTTCTAAGGAATATGGAGGGAGTATGTGGAATGTGCTCCAATATGCCGAAAATTATCACCAATATATTAAAGCATGTCACTGAATTCTCAAGTCGCCAAAACCTTGAAAAGTTGGTGACATTGGCCGATCATTTACAGATTTTGATGTATTAGTGGCCGTTGGATAATGATTCAATCATTTCCCCAATGAAGATATGGACAATAATACCTCTCTTTCATTATGTTGCTTTCTCAAGGACTAAATATTACCGAGCCTAATATCATCAGTTATGTTGTAGGCGTCCCCAAGAGGTGGAGAACTAGATTTACATGTAGATGAAGAGAGACAACAAGTATTTATTCAAGGGAAGGCAACTCTTGTCATGGAAGGGTCACTCTTTCTTTAAATGGGCATGAATATTAGTTATCCCATTCCGAAGAGGAGGACAATGAGTAAAAAAATATACTAAGATTTAAATTAAAATTGATCTTCCATTCCCTCTCTCTGTACCTCAAATGCAATTGGTAGTGCATACCTCCTTGGACCCTTCATGTAAAATTGGGTTGCACCTATGGTATCATATCATATCACATACTTACATATTACATATTAAAACTTGTGTTTGAAATAACGACTTGGTTTACCTGCTTAAGTCATAACTTATCTATCGCGCCACTTTTGCTCATAATTGTAGCAAATTATACTATTGTCCATGATCCATGAGAAGCATAATAATTTTACTCAAGAGAAAAGGGTTGGGCCCATGAAATAGAAAAAAAAAATGAAAAATCATTTTACAGTAACTGGTGAGACGAACCCAATCAAGTTTGGCCTAATATCCAATCCACATCTTAACCAAAAAAAAAAAAATTTGCGAGAACGCACCTTATAAAAACTGTTTTTTTGCGAGACCGCATTTTTTATGTTCGTTTTTGCGAAGTTTCACCTTTCAATTTTATTTCTTTGCGAACCTGCACATTTTCTCATTTCCGACCAATTTTGACCACTCTCCGACGTTGACACTTGACCTTACTCATCCCCTTCAATTCTCTTTCTCATCCCTAACCTCCATTGATTCAAGATATTATCAACTCCAAAAGTGGTGTCCCGTCTTGCCTCAGAAGGTCTACGACCCTAGAAAATCCGGGTAGTAGATTTCTGGCCTACTTCTTAAGTTAGTTCCCACCTGCTTCACTGCTTTACTAACCAAGACACAATTTGTACTCATCCTAAAATCACTACAAAGAACAACAATGAAGCATTCAATCAAACAATCAATTAACAAATGGAAAAGCTAATGTAACCCCTTAACAATACGGTCAAAAGTGTGAAAAAAGTGTGCACAACCATCCAACCGTAAAATCGAAAAATCACAAGCCTAGATTCCCAAGTAATTTTATACTAATACTAACATATTAATAGTGATTAGTTTAATTCGGGTTCCACAATTATCAATGCAACCAATTAAAATAATCCCAAATCATTCTAATTCAATCACTTTACCTAATTCGATAATCGTATTATGCAAAATGAGACAAAGTCAATTGATGGAACTAATTCCAGAAGAAAGAAACTAATAGGGTAGACTTACCTTGCTGTACATTAATGGTGGCGAATTGATGTTGACGGTCTGACGGAGAAGAGAGAGCAGAGATATCAGTGAATGAAGAGAGAGAGAGAGAGAGAGAGGGGAAAGAGATAAATTTTTTTTTGATGGGCTAGAGTATTGATTACAACAAATTTAGGGGTTTTTGGGCGGGGAAATTGGGGAAAATGAAGGGGATGAGTAAGGTCAAGTCAAACATCGGGTCAACGTCGGAGAGTGGTTAAAATTGGTCAAAAATGAGAAAAAGTGTAGTTTCGCAAAGATATAGACTTAAAAGGTGCAGCTTCGCAAACAAGACATAAAAGGTGCAGTCTCGCAAAAAACAGGTTTTATAAGATAAGGTCTCGCAAATTTTAAAAAAAAAAATTAAGAAACTTGTGAAAGAAATTGAAGTGGAAGTTACGCGAAGATCTTTTACAGTTTTGCGGAAAATTATTTCTACGGAGAGAGAGTGGAAGTTATAGAAACAACGTTTTAATTTCATCTTCAAAAATGGGTGAGGATCCCATGGAGTTCATATGTTGTCGAGTTGGTAGAGTTTTACCAAAACGGGTAATAAGACAAAATAAAGAGGATCTCAAAAGCACAAATAAATTAACAAATATATTTATTCTTACATTTTTTGGTAAACTCTATCACATAGAGTTTATTTTCAACTCCATTGGATCTAAATACTTCAAAAATCTTCACCAATATGAATCTTCAGATTCTTCACGAATTTCACCATTAATAAACATATAGTTTTGCTTTTGTACATTATTTCTCAAAATGCACGTTTCTCGTTTGAGCTATTAACATACGAAGTATGTGCTATAGTTTTGTATATAGATGTTCGAGTTTTCTATTTAAACCAATGAGTTTTGCTGTAATTATATATACGAGTATTTGAACTTTCAAGTTAAAACATTGAGTACTTATTGTATACAGTGGATTCAATTTAAAGGTTAAAATCTCGGATTCTCATGCATAAATGTTAAAATATAAAGTCATTATTTGGGCTCTAACTATCAGTCTAGACTTTTGGTTGAGTTGGTTTCTAATATGGTATCAGAGCCTCAACGACTTATGTGCTTGATGTGCACTTAATTGAGGAGGGGATTTGAACTTGAGACCTCAGGATCGCTGAGGCTCTGATACCATGTTAGAAACCAACTCAACCAAAAGTCTAGACTGATAGTTAGGTCCCAAACAATGACTTTATATTTTAACAATAAGAGTTTTTAGTTATAAACCTATAGTTCCCAATATAAATCTACGATCCGAATGAAATTAGTAAAGAGTGCTAGACAAGAACACTTGGAAAAGTTGTTATTGCTAGTATCATTTTTATGATTTTGTGAGAAACGCCTAATATGGGAAGATTTAATCGGAAACTTGACATTCATGTGTTGCCTTCATTATACGGATAAGAGATGAATTAAAGGATGAGCGTACGTCAGTAATAAACTCCGTATTATTTTTGAATTAGAACCATGCGGAGGAGGAGATAAATTAAACGTTAAAGAAGCTAAGAGAGTTATGGAAGAGAGGGTATGATGAGAGTAAAAAGTGTCAAAGGTAACATCAAAGAGTTACAATGGTGGTGGAGATTGAAGAGAGAACCATGGGATCATGGGAATTACGTAAGAGGCTAGGAATAGGGGAAAAACTAAAATAAAACACAAGGAATGAATTTCTTTTTTTTTTTTAATCTTTTAATATGTTTCAACACTCCACTTTCGGCTTTGTATGTTAATGGAACCGTCTCACCTATAGGACCGTCTAAGACAAGAATTTGTCATCATTTTAATTGTGGTCATCCTCTAATGTGAGAAGGAGCATCATGCTTCTCATGGTCCCGTGGCTAGGGGTGTTCAAGAAAAACTGAACCGAAGCGAATTGTTTAACCGCACCGATTTTATCTAACATGTTCGGTTAATCGAATCGCAATGTACATGTGTTTAACAGTTAGGTTTAGGTTCGAATTATATCGATTTTGGTTAACCAAAACAGAACCAATAACAAAGAATCCCAAAAAATGATAAATATGGATTGATTGAGAAGCAAATATATATAAAAAAAAAAAAGATAATTGTTCCCAAAACCCTCACCAGTTCAATTTCCAAAGGAGCACATAACTTTTACGAAACAAATTTAAAATTAATAATACTCCGTAGTATATTTGTGTTTTCCGTTTGATCATATGCTTAAAGGAAAAGTAAGCATCATATAAAATAAAAATATTTAAGACTAATGACAATGCCATCTATGTGGTCTAATATAAATTGAGTATCATGTAAAATTTAGATTAATGGAGAATTATATTCTCAAACTTGCATTACTTGATCATAAAATGGTGCACTAAGCATATGGACAAATTCATTCTCTCAAACACATTACTATGATCGAATTAGAAGAGTAACTTAATTTGATTGACCCGTTTTTGCATCTCAGAAGTCATATTATGTGACCCAAGTGCTTTATTAGACCACAAAGCACAAATGCACAACCCGGACGACAGTAATCACGAAAAATAACCCACAGTGAAATAAACGCGGGTGTGACCACACAATCATGTTAATGTTAATCTATACTAAAGTAGGAGCCGCTGACATCAGCAGTGGCCACGTGGCAGCACCAACTGAAATATTTTCCCGGCCGCCTAATTCACCCGATCTTCATACCCATACCAAATATTATTATTATTTACTAGTATTTAATATAAAATAAAATACAACAAATATCACTCATATACAAAACTTTTTTTGAACTCCCACAACGATTGGAACATTTTAGAATGTCCATATTTCCATATCTTTTATTAAAAAAAATTATATTTAAATCTTCCATATGGTAAGTCATCAAATACTTTAATGTAAATTGTATATGATATAGTAAATAAAGAATAATTAAATAAGAATGGAACATTCTGCAAACTCAATTTAATATAAATTGTGCATGATATGGTAAGTAAAAAATAAATAAATAAGAATAGAACATTTTAGAAACTCAATTTAATATGAATTGTACATGATATGGTAAGTAAAAAATAATTAAATAAGAATGGAACATTCTAGAAACTCCAAAATCAATCAATAAAGGAGGGATTTATCGGGCAATGTTTTTGGTATATTTTCTTAATCCTGATCTATCATATTCCTAATCCTAATCGAAGTTAAACAATCAGCTAGCTATAAATAGTTGAAATCCTAGATCAAGATTCACAATCATAATGCCTAATCATATATACTCGGCTGGCTACAATAAGCTGCTAAAGTATTGATTGGCAAGTTTAAACTTTGTTCTTTGTTTTATTAGAATTTGGGATGCAAATTAAACATAATAAGTTTTTGTAGTAACCTCATAATTTCAGTAAAAAAACAATATTTATTACAAGACATTTTTTAAATTTAAAACACATTATTGATGTTTTATCAATCCCCTTGATAATGTGTATGACATATGAGGAGTAAAAGTGGTATAAGTAATAATGTGTATGACATATGAGGAGTAAAAGCGGTATAAGTAATAATAAATCACAATATAGTAGGAGAGTATAGGAGTATCATATAGTACTCTATATTATATCATACATTTAGTTTGTTTCATTGTTTTTTTTTTTCCTCTCTTTTCATTTGCTGAAATTAAATTATTGGAAAAGGGGACAATAGAAGCATAACACATTTATGATCTTACTCCTATTTTAGTTCATCTCCATGTAACAAAACGTTGTGGAACAATATTACATGTATACCCATAAAACAACTCAAACCCTAAGATGAAATTTTAGAGAGCATAACCTTGGTCTACAAATGAAATTCACATTGTATATACGCTATCAGAATTACATACTTACTCTAAGCAAGTACTTGATCTTTCGATTAAAAATTGGCTAAGTTATTTAAACTTTCTAATTTCCTATAGTGGCCTGCCTCCACACTAATTAATGTCAACGATTGGTTCTACCTTGATCAGAAGCAAGCACATGTCAGATTTTCACCTACATTTTTGTTAAGCACATGTTTATCGCAATCACAAAGTTTTTTTTTTTTTTTTTTTACCTCTAGAGAAATACTAACATATACAACATCTCATAATCACATATCTAATTATAGGGGCTCAGTAAGAGAGTATAAGTTCTCAATTTTTTAAAAAGAAGTTTATATTGAATTTAATCGTCTACAAGGGTTAAATAAAATGCAAGTAATATAAAAGTTTAGATATTCATCTGTTCATTTTTATCATCATGATTAGACATCATTATAAAGAGACCCCGTGCAACGATTAAAAAATTATATACAACATCTCATAGTCACATATCTAATTAACCTAGGACCTAACTAAATACTAACTAACCTAGAATTAACGAGATATATAAGTCGTCTCCTATTAAGTTCACTACAATGAAAAGACCACTATTGTCCGCCCCCTCTTAATCCACATGTTCCAAACTTCAAAATTTCATTCACCTGTCTATTCTACTGGATACTAACCTTAAATCAGCATAATACGCCACTATTCTGAATGGTGATTGGCTAATCGGTCAATTAGGCATGTAATACCATTATAATAATCATACTGATAACACTTTTACATGCGTCGTACTGATGATATGGGACAAAATTAAAAGAACATAACCTATATTGTGCCAAAATACGATAACCTTACTTCTTGGACGATGTAGGACAATCTCTAATGGCAAAAAAAAAAAAGAGTACTAAAAGATACTCCCACATTATTGAAACATGACAAAGTGGAATATAAAAATCTTCTACTAAAAAATCGTACAATAGGATGATAAGTGGATAAATAGGTGAAAGAAAATGCATTTTCCTAATATCATATGTTCCTAATTTTCCTAATTTCAATCCGGGTTTTTTTTTTGAGTTCCCACAATGATTGAAAGATTTTATGTTTGTACGTATATTAATTTTCTATTTTCTATGTCTTAACTCTTCTTATTACTCAGGTTTAATAAGTAAATACTCATATGGTATTCGTATCATAAAATGTCAATTTAGAATAACATTTATCTATTTTGTGATATATTATTTTAGGAAAATGTGGAGAGGGGAAGGGACGACAAAAACATAAAAGAAAGGTTAGGGTAGTCAATGTTAGAATAATTGAAACCAAAATAATACGACAATATTAATAATAAAAACAAGGTCAAAGATGGTGTTTTGTTGGGAAAAACGTATAAATGTAGTATATTGTAAGAAAATTCTATTAAAAAAAATGGTCTTTTTATTCATGAGAATGAAATTTACTATCTCTTTGACCCATTTTAAAAGGTATTTGCATTCACATGTTTGTGTACATGGTATCCACAATGTTTGATTTTTGTGATCATAATGCTCATTTGCTAAATTCTTATAAGAACTACTAGCATTAAGAGTTAATTATAAACTTAATATCATGGTTTACAAAAATGAAACCTCAAAGATATCGACACGAAAACGTAGAACTCACGAGAAAACTAAAACCACAAGGATACTGAGTGGATGTTTCTAATTATTAATTTAAGATAGTGTTTTTGAATAAAACTTTAATTTGATTCTAATTTATTATTGGAGGGTGCCAATTTAAAGTTGTACAATTAAAAATATTTTATTGGATTATAGGTTTTTTTTTTTTCAATTATGTATCCGAAAGGGCCAAAATTATGGTACATATTATACACGAACTGGAAATGTGGAACTCTAAGGAAAGATAGAAACACAAGGATATCATGTGAATATTTCCAATAAATAAGTAATGATATCTTTTATTTAAAGAGGTTAAGTAATACAACAATATTTAAGGTAGTGTATTTGAATAAAAGTATAATTGTAGTGACATTAAAGCGTGCTGGTTTGTGAGTGCAAGTTTTTTTTTTTTTTGGTAAAATGAGAATCGTAAAATGAAAATAATGACCTACATTGCTACAGAGGTTAAATAAAATACAAGTAATAGTTCCTTATGATAATGGTCAAATATTTATCGATCATCATAATTGTATTTCGTCAATAAGAGACTCATGCAACGCACGAGCTTACATCTAGTATTAATTAAACTAAACAATATAAGGTCTCCTTGGTTAAAGCATTGTGTTGATTAAAATGTTAAATATATCACATCATTGGCTCCTTGTCTCCTTGGCTCCTTGCCTCCTTGGTTACAGTGATCGCCCCTACACTCTATAAAAGTAAGACTCTTAGGTTTTTGTTACAAATAAATAATAAATTTGTATGTATAAAGCAAACAAATCAATGTTTAACTCAAATAAATAGCAACATTTGTTGGATATAATGCTAAGTTAGTGGGCTGTATTAACTAGGTTAGTGGGGGTTACTTTTTCCTCTTAGGATTCCCCCATTAATCCTATTAATGTGCCTTTTTATCACCCCACTAACACTATTATTTAGCCTTTAGTAGGGGAGGTTTTATCTTATAACCCCCTAGCTGTTATGTCTATATAAATGGGTGTGGGAGAAACACTTGATACACATCTAATATCCCTCCTCAATATTTCTCCATGATTCTGAGCATGCCCTTGAGAGTTCCAACTCCCCATGATTGAGCACACAACTTAGGGGAGTGTTGTGTGGCCTTGAGAACGACGTCCATGCGATTGTGCCGTGGTCGGGGCGAATTTCGTTTCTCATTCAATGATCATCGATCATGACACAGCGATTACAAATTTCTATTCTCTTATAATTCCGCCCCATACAATAACCAACCTATATTTGTTGTTCTTCTCGATGTATATTAGAGGAGATGTGGGCATCATATCTTTCGGGAATGCCGGTATGGTATTCGTCCATATGTATACAGTATGCAATGACTAATGAGGTGTCACTAGGATTTGGTAATCCTAGAAAAGCATGGAGATCAGATTCTGAATTATCAAATGATGATAGTCGGAATGATATTAGCGCTGGATAGGTGTGCATTGCTTATCTTATTTTTCTAGACATGGACCGTGCATCTTAGGATTATGGTGTCACGGGAAATCAAGGTATAAGATTTATCACGAAGTATACGGCAGATAATTTGGACGTAGATTATTATTACTTCGCACGAGGATATACTGCGACTCGAGGTCGCTATAATGGCGTATCATTATTATTGTTAATTAACTAATCGAGTTGTGCAACATCAGACTTGAGGTATTATATATCGCGATTTAAGGTACGCGACTCAACTTATTTATGTTCATATGAAGTATGTAATATGAGCATGTCATGAGGGGTAATTCTTATTTGATATTTCAATAGTCAAGCCGATGATTAATTAGGCGTTGTTGCGATTACCTTGTATGATCTTCATTGGTTATGCAGTTTTTAGCAGTTTTGATGCTATGCCTATCATTAGCGATAATTTGGTTTATGCCGTATACTCTTAGGCTTGAGTTGCTGTATTTATTTTATTAATGGAGTATGGTTATAAGCGTTTAATTACTTTGAGCCTTATCAGTGTTGACTTGACAATTGTAAAGTCTTAAGGTCTATGACTATATATGGTGACTTACGTTAACCCTTTGTGCTCCTCATAGATATAGAAAGTAATTGAGAATATTGAGATCAGATCCTTGAACGTTTATATGTGATTTTGTTATTAACCTTTGAGGAGCAACATGTGATCATTAATAGAGGGTGACTTTAGTCTTATCGCTAATACTTCTAGTGGTACGTAACGTATAAGGCCAATGCTATTAATCGACCCTCAGTGGTGTTGTGTTTGGAAGACAAAGAGTTAGTATTCCTGAACTCTTGTATGCTGTGAGTCCTTTAATAGTCCCTCAATTATTGTTACTTGATGTTACATTCAATAACCTGAAAATGTGGGGGAAAGTGACGGTTACACTAGTGTGTTTTCAAGTGATAGAGTATTGCCGGCCTTATCACTAGAGCTCAATTTATATTACTTATAAGTTGTCAGTTTTGTGCATTTCTCGTATGGGCTTTTACGTGTCTATTTTAATGTCATATATATGAGTTGACTAATATGTAGTAAAATGTGATTTAGACAAACTTCGTGAACTAGATATGTGTTCTTTTATTTGTGAAGTCTTAATGGCTAATAGAACGCAAGTAGTGTGTGAGAAGTTTTGTCTTTTACGCCCTAATGTGTATATGGACAAAAAACATTGTTTTGAGATGCTAATCTACGTGAGGTAGATGATATGGCTAGTGGATTTTCATATACACGAATTTTGTGAATACGATAAATTTCTTGTACGCTTGAATGGTTCGAAATGTTTGTGATTTCGCATTTCCTCAATCATAATTTGTAGAGAAATATTTTAAGTTGTCTATTTCACTACAATATGTTTAATGAGAATTGGTGATAATTCAATCATATACGTTGTCCATATTTTGCCTAACTAAATGAGCGTAATTAAATGGTTTACCTAGAACCCCTTTCTTGTGTTTCATGGACTTTAACGTTGAGCTTTCGAGACGCTCTTGTACGTTGATTTGATGAGTTACCTTAGGGTAATTTTTTTGTTAAAGTCTTGTGTTGTGGGGGTTCGCTATTTCGATGTTTCACTCAAAATTTGTTTGGCATTGATAGAATGATTGAGATAAGAGAATTGTTGAGAGGTTTACTAGCTTGTAATGCATTGTGGGGGTAATTACAAACTAGTTTTACCTATTTCTCTATTATTGTCGTGTTTCTCAAATAAATATATATTCGTGTATTGAGAATGATGCATATTGTGATATGAGATATTATACATATTGTACACGATATATCGAGGTAATGATTGATATTGAAACTCACTTGTTTGAGTTTATGAGTTGTGACAGGAACTTAATTGTTGATCTATCACAAGGAAAACTAGATACGTGGCTAGTTCCTGAGTTGTCCAGGGGAATGGGGCTAACGCCCATAGGGTGAGGAATTCATGGTTGATACTCGAACTTGCTTTCGCAAGGGTGGTCAAAAGAAGCCATGGAAAGACTCACATAGTACACACCTCCCATTCCTTTGACATGTGTACTTTGATAGGTTGAGCGCTTAGCTCTTAATGAGTCCATAGCTTTCGGGTGGTCCTATTGAGACGGACTTGATGGATTCACCGAATGTGATTGAGGTTGAACACGTTTGTGTTCTTAATGATCTTATATCCCTAATTTGGGTGGTTCTAGTGAGACGAACTTGATAAAATCACCGTATGTGGAGGTTGAGATTTATCTCTTAATGAGTTTCCATCCATATGTTGGATGGTCCTATATTGAGAAGGATTTGGACTCACCGCTTTACTTTAATTTGTGAGGTTGAGCCTTTGCTCTTAATGATTCTATAGCCCTATTGTGGGTGGTCTATGTGGAGATAGACTAGGCGGAATCACCTATGTGAGTGAGAAGGATTGGCATCCCTCTATGAAAGACTTGGGCGGTTTTTCTAGAAGCACTCATGAGAAGGTCACCGTTTGCCAAATTTGTTTTATAGCTACAGATCCTTGTGGATGAAGGATCTTCGCGGAACTTAAAAGGGGTCTAAGGTAAGACATGTGTCCGCAATTGACCCTGAATTCTAGGAGTTCAAGACGAAGTTCACTCACTAGATAAAAGAATCGTTCCGTGTCACTACGTGGGGGTTCAAATCGAAAGATACCCACACTTAAGTGTCGAGCCTTTCCTACATGCTCAGAATTGGTTGCTAACTTAGCATTAATGGGGGATTGTTGGATATAATGCTAAGTTAGTGGGGTGTATTAACTAGGTTAGTGGGGGTTACTTTTTCCTCTTAGGATTTCCCCCATTAATCCTATTAATGTGCCTTTTTATCACCCCACTAACACCATTATTTAGCCTTTAGTAGGGGGGGTTTATCTTATAACCCCCTAGTTGTTATGCCTATATAAATGGGTGTGGGAGAAACATTTGATACACATTTAATATCCTTCCTCAATGTTTTTCCATGATTCCGAGCATGCCCTTGAGAGTTCCAACTCCCCATGATTGAGCACACAACTTAGGGGAGTGTTGTGTGGCCTTGAGAACGACGTCCATGCGATTGTGCCGTGGTCGGGGCGAATTTCGTTTTCCATTCAATGATCATCGATCATGACACAGCGATTACAAATTTCTATTCTCTTATAATTCCGCCTCATACAATAACCAACCTATATTTTCCAACAACATTTACACGTACGTCTCTTTAAAAGTTGTGAAAAAAAAGGCACTGGGTATCTAGATTCTTCCAAATTAAATTTCTCTCCTTAATAAGTGCAACCTACTAATAATATATATATATGTAAGGGTGAAAACAATTGGTAATCACTTGCATCTATACACTCTACTAACATCAGACACACCAAATTATTTTTATACGAGCCGAGGTATCTTTTGATTGAGCTTTTACAAAGATGAAATGCTATTTTTGTATTAGTATTACAAGATTTGCCTTCGTACCCCTGATGTCTTTGTAAAATTGTAGGTTAATATGGCTCTAAAATGCAGCCTCATTGATGCATTAACTCCAGAAAATGACCAATGATGAAATAATAATCAAATTGTTCTCAGAATCTTCAACATCACACCAGGTTTGTCCTTAAAAAACATCTTTTATTTATGCTCTTTGTATACATTGAAACATTGCTTAACAATTTCTTTTTTCGGGGTTGGTACATTTCTTTTATTTGCCATACTAGGAAAGGGAGGGTGAGGGTGACAATTCCAATAATACTGGTTCAATCAAGGGTCTCTGTGACAAGGGGATGGTATGGTCACTCTCCAATATTAATTGCAATAACTATAAATCACAACCAATAAAAAGTGGAGTGTTTATTATCACTCTTTCAAAAAGAGTGACCATAGCATTCCCTATGACAATGAAAAGGTATTGCTATAAGATTTTTAATTAATGATTGTATGCCTCTTAATGATAACACTACTAATAAACTTGCGAATATATTTTGTTCCGTACAGGATTCAGTCTCATACATTGGTGATAGTACAATGAGTGCGAGTCTAAATTCAACACCCCCATGAGGAAACGACCATTTGAAGATGCTTCGGCGGGTGATGAAGATGAAGCTGCAATGCAGTCATCAACAAACAAGAAGAAAACACCAGTAAAAATTGAGAAGACTGAAGATTTAATGATTTATCGACGAGTAGTTCTGGGACATGGTCGCAAACGATTAGTATCATAGGGTTGTTTACATCTTTTGGTAGGAAGCATATATGCTTTTAAGTCAGTGGCGGACCTACGATTTGGGGGATGGGGGTGCACATCCGTTCGGTAAACTCGTTTTTGTGGAAATTAAAATATGGAGTGAGTGTGAGTTAGCAACAAAATTGGGAATATGTTATAACTTAATATTAATTCTTTATTTAGCATAAACCTTAGTTAGGTTAGTTGGTATATTTGTGTGAGGTGTATGGAGACTGTGGTTCACACCCGATTTGAACCCTGGTTTCAAGTGAAAACATATGATGCAAATGTCACTAAGCTAGCCTAACAATTCTGCAAATTAGAGAAAATATTAAATATATATAAAACTTTCAAAAATTATGGGGGTGCACTTGTTCCCCTGTGCACCCCTCTAGGTCCGCCCATGCTTTAAGTTCTAAAATAAAATCTTTTGTTGGGTAAAACATAAAAAAGGGGCTCTTTTTCGGTTCTTGCTAAGGACATTTTGAATGTTAAGTGATATCAATTGGATATTATGACCGTATGTTATTTTAATGAAATTTAACTTTCTTGCGTATTTACAGAAGTACAAGCGTGTTCTAGATTCACTGAAATATGGAGGATATAGGAGTTAACTATCATTTGAGGGTCCAACGTTTTGGAAATTTTTGAAAGAAGGACCTCACACGTTTTTCTAGTCCGTTAAGGACCTCGAGACTAACGGACGTTTGTTTTGTTGAGTTGTGAACACAATATTGAGATAAAAAAAAAAAACCACCTTCCCCATTCCTCAGTTTCTCTCTCTTCTCCCCAGATCTCACCATTGTTTCCTCCGCCTCCTTACCTTTCTCCCTCCTCCACAATCACCACAAATCAAACTCTTTCCAAATTCCAACTCCTCGTTTCTTCAAATTTTAGACTCACAACAAATTTAAGTTCAAACATTTATGATTAAAAAAAAAAAAAAAAAAACATGCATCCTGAGAACCTATCCGGCGGTGAAAGAACTCCCCTGCAACGGAAGGAAGACGACGCATCAATCAGTAAATTTTTTAAAGGTCAACTCTCAGTAAAAAAAAATGGTACTGGGGCTTTTTTATTGTTTAGACTGAGATTTTTTAATATTTAGACTGAGGTTTTTAATTTTTAGACTGAGATTTTTTTATTTTTATAATCAAATTAGTAAATTGAGAACCTTTGGGTTGATTTGTTATCTAATCGTAGTCTCTTTTTTTTTGTTATCATCAAATCAAAATGGGATTTTTTTTATTTTTACTATCAAATTTGGGTTGAGTTGATTGATTGATTTTTTTTTTTTTTTTTTGTTCTAATTGCATTCGCTCGCCCCTACTGCCTTGTCTCACTTCACCCTGCTGAAGCCACTAAACCACTATCTCCAACAATTCTACTATTTCGTATGAAATTTGTTGTTATCAAAATAGGCATCAACTTCTCCAACAAATTTTTTTCCGTTGATCATCTTGTTAACCCCCTTTTCTTTTAATTTTTTGGAAACCCGAATTGAGGTAGTTTGAAAAAAAGAGGAATCACTGGGTTGCATACTTGCATAGTTGCATGTGTATTGCAATGAAAATTTGATCACAAAATCTCAAATTTATGACCGTTCATCACTGGAACGTTTGTTGTGAGTTAGAGGCGGTGGTGGCGGACTTGCAGTAGTGGTGGATATGACTGGGGAGAGGAGAAAGGAGAGAGGAAGGAGTAAAAAAAGGAGAGTCCTCAAACTTGTGCCACGTCACCAACGGTAAACGTCCGTCAGCTTGAGGTCCTTAACGGACTAAAAAAACCTTTTGAGTTCCTTTCCTCAAAAATATTGGAAACGTTAGACCCCATAATGGTGGTTAACTCGAGGATATAGTCACTCACATTCGTTTAGGACTCTTAACACCGCCTTTAGAAAAAAAAAGACTATGAAAGCGCCAGCCTTCTGCAA
This sequence comes from Spergularia marina, assembly GCA_963680865.1. NCBI lineage: Eukaryota > Viridiplantae > Streptophyta > Magnoliopsida > Caryophyllales > Caryophyllaceae > Spergularia > Spergularia marina. The sequence goes on along the minus strand of OY804544.1, from coordinate 23,456,822 downwards.
TCAAAAAAGGGTAGGGAAAATGCTCCTCTATTAGGAAGAGTCTAGATCATGTCAAAATAAGCTACAGTGCAAACATAATGCTCAGTTACTACAGAACATACTTTTTCGAACCTACGATGATCATCAATGATTTCCCAACGCTCCTTATCAAGACGTAACACTTCCAGTTTGTCAGGGTCTCTTCATAATGACTGAACACATGAGAGACCATGAATTTGACTAGCTATAAGTAGCATCGGCCAAACGTGTTCAACAGATTTTTACGAATAAAGATGATGAATCATGAATACTCACCCCATGCTTCTGGATCATAAGACTTCACCACACGTTGATAAAACCTGACAATGTGAAAGCACACCATTATGATTATCATGAACAATTTTAATCACAATCCACTAACCCGATGCTGCCAAAAAGGACATGCGCATGATAACATTCAAATCGAATATGAATAGTCGGACAAGATCATTGATTCATTGTGAAGAACAAAAGTTACTAATTACTTCACATAAACAATGTCAGGACATCATTAATCAGGTGTTATAAACACCAGACACAAAAAGTTGGAATACGTGTGGCCTCCATTAAAAGACATAACTCTTAGACTTCTATGAAGTCCTTCAATAATACTCCAACAATTAGATTAATTTTTTTGAGCCAGAAAGCAAATATATTAATTACTGCATTATAATAGGGGTTAGATTAGATTAGATTTCCCCCAAAGTTGAATTGCTATTTAGAATTAGACTCAACTAAGTCATTAAATGTGTTCTTATTAAATAAATACTCCGTCCTTCTCACAATATATGTCTTTCTCACATTTTGAGACAATTATTTGACCTTCGATATCTCTTAAAATATAAGGACAAAAATTATGAAATTATAATCTTGTGAAAGTATATTTCACAACGAATCCAATGATATATTTTTATAACTTTTGACAAAATAATCTTTTTTTTTCATGAAATTGAAAGTCAAAACTTATCTCATAACTTGTAAACGTCATATATATTAAAATAGAGATAGTATATTCTTATAATAATACCACAAAGAACAAATTACGTGGCAATATACATGTAGCAAATTAGTCTTCACTACTTCAGTTTCCATTTAGAACTCATCCATGACTTTTTACAGAATCTTCCCATTCAAAAGGACTACAATACAAAGAATGGAGATTGATGGTTGGGACCCCCCCCCCCCTAAACAAGCATGATTTAGAAGGAAACTGATCATGATCCAAAGGAGAAGAAAAACAACTCCTGTATAACAAGGTGATTTTAAATTAATGCCTTATATTAGTAATATTGTCATTTCCTTATTTTGCATATAATTCATCGGCCATTGACATACATATTAGTTTATCATTCATCTTTCATGGAGTAAGTCTACTCCATATATCGTCTACAAAGAAGTATTCCAGAATTTGTGAGAGTTCCAGGTATAATTTTCACTTTGTCACATATATGAACACAATAACACAACTTGCTCATAATTAAGTGTCCGTTTGGCCAAACTTCCAAAACTGTTTTTGGAGGTGAGAAGGAGAAACTTGGCCAAACGGGAGTATTGAGAGAAACACTTCTAATGTTTTGAGAAGCCCAAAACAGCTTCTAGAGGCCTAGAAGGAGAAACACCAATTTGGGGCTTCTCCTATTCATTCTGTTTCTGCTTCTACTCTATATCTCTCTCTTTTTTCTTCCTCTGTTTTTTTTTTCAATTTGATTGTTTTCTATTGTCAATTCTCTCTCCTTCCCATACCCCACCCAACCCACCTTTCCTACCGCCAGCCACCGTCGCCGGTGTCCCCCACCACCAACACAACTACCTCGCTCGAACTCATCTCCATGGCGTTCCACGTCCCCCTTCCTGCACGCCGCCAAACCGTTCCCCCTTTCCCTCTACTCTTAATTTCTCTATTTTTCAATTTTCTCTCTTCTCGATTTTTTGACACCCACGACCAACAATGGCTACAAGGAGGTCGAGGGAGGCACGAGAGGTTGTTTTCGTAAGGAGGGGGGCCCAGAAATCAGCGAGAAGAGGGTTGAAAGAAGAAATTTTGAGTGGAGAGAGAGTAGCGCGTGGAGAAGAAAGGACGCAATGACAACGAATGTTGATAGCATAGCTGGACCGGCGGTCTTACCGCCGACTGGAATGTGGTGGACGTCGGAGCTATGGTGGGTTTGGGTGAGGGCTGGCGGCGGTGGTGCGGCGGCGGTGGCAGGGGGGAGGGGGAAGGGGGTGGGTAGAGGAGAGTAAAATACAGGCTTTGGGAATGGGATGAGTTTGGTTTACATTTATTTTTATTTTTATATTTTTACTATTTTAATTTCTTTTTTACGGAGCAAATTGGCCAAACAGCTATCAATTAGTTTTTGGTTTCTTGAAGCACTTCTAAAATAAATTTACCAAACACCCAATAATTTCTCCAGAAACAGTTTTTCTAGAACTACTTCTGAGAAGCACTTGTGGAGAAGTTGGACCCTCAGCACTTACAAAATCAATCAGCTTCTCTATCCAAGTATTTTTTTGACACAACAAAATTATTCATCAACTGAAAAGTGACAGAATGACTGATCTAATACCTGATCATTTGCAATTTTCTACTGTCTTACTTTGTTGCAGGTGTCGGCATCAAAATTTCATGCGAACTTCATTTGATGGATTACGCCTACATCCAACATGAGCAAGCATCATAGAGATCAGATATTTCAAGTTTTGTTGGTAAAATTGGACCTTGTGTCATTACAAACAATGAAATTTTGTTGCCTTCATAATCTTCGTTGTTTTTGTCGACAAACAATCAGATGTTTGCTTTCTATCTTAATTCATCCAAAGTTTTACTAAATCAACATGATTGTATTATTACTCGAACAATTGATTTAATCCTAGCACAAGCTGTTGTGCGAAAGCGTTATGCACTATGATAATTCGATCGTAAAACAACACTAAAAAATATAAGAATTTTAATGAGATTCACTATCAATGTGCTAGCTACGTCCTCCGGGGTCAAGATTAAAACTCATTATGATGATGGGAGGTTACAGATACAAAAGGTGATATAGGTTCTTTGTTGTATTGCTATCAAATATTATAGCGCATAACGCTATGTGTTAGGATTGTCAAATAAGTAAACCAAATTTCAATTCTAACCACACTCATTACATAACATTTATTCATTTCATTCATACTAGTGAAACGAATTGTGCATGTTTCTAAGGTACATTTAAGCTTAATTTTTTTTTCAGAGCTTATTTTCGAATTCTAATGAATCTAAAATGTTTGTAGGCGTTAGGGTTAAAATTTAAGTAAACCAAATGTCATTTCTAACCTCTCTCATTGCATAAAATTTACACATTTCATTTAAACTTGTGCAACCAACTACGCATGGTTCTATTCTACTTTTAAATTTTAAACAGAATTTTAATGAAACTAACACGATTGTATGTGTTAGGATTGTCATATACGTAAAGCAAATGACATTTCTAACCACAATCATTGCATAACATTCATAGATTTCATTGAAATTTGTAAAATGAACTGTGCATGTTTCTATTATACTTTTAAGCTTATTTTCGAATTCTAATTAAACGAACATGATTATATGTGTTAGGATTTTCATATAAATACACTAAATGTCATTTCTAACCACACTCATTGCATAACATTCATATATTTCATTCAAACTTGTGAAACGAACTGTGCATGCTTCTTTTATACTTATAAGCTTATTTTCGAATTCAAATGAAACGAACATAAATGATTCTATGTGTTAGGATTGTCGTATAAGTAAATCAAATGACATTTCTAACCACAATCATTGCATAACATTTATAAATTTCATTCAAACTTGTAAAATGAACTGTGCATGTTTCTATTATACTTTTAAGCTTATTTTAAAAATTCTAATTAAACGAACACAATTATATGTGTTTGGATTGCCATATACGTAAACCAAATGTCATTTCTAACCACAATCATCGCATAACAGTCGTATAATACATTCAAACTTGTGAAACGAATTGTTCATGCTTTTATTATACTTTTAAGCTTACTTTTGAATTCTAATCAAACGAATATGATTTTATATGTTAGGAATGTCATATAAGTATACCAAATGTCGTTTCTAACCACAATGATTGCATAACATTAATACATTTCATTCAACCTGTAAAACGAACTATGCATGCTTCTATTCTACTTTTAAGCTTATTTTCGAGTTCTTATGAAATGCACAGAATTATACGTGTTCGGATTGTCATATTCGTAAACCAAATGTCATTGCTAATCACAATCATTGCATAACATTTATATATTTCATTCAAACTTGTGAAACGAACTGTGCTTGCTTCTATTATACTTTTAAGCTTATTTTCGAATTCGAATGAAACGAACATATATGATTGTTAGGATTGTCGTATAAGTACACCAAATGTCATTTATATCCACACTCAAGTCGTAACATTCATACATTTCATTCAAACTTGTAAAACGAACTGTGCATGTTTCTAGTATACTTTTAAGCTTATTTTCGAATTTTAATTAAACTAACACAATTATATGTGTTTGGATTGTCATATACGTAAACCAAATGTAATTTCTGAGCACAATCATCGCATAACAATCATATATTACATGTTCAAACTTGTGAAACGTACTGTTCATGCTTTTATTATACTTTTAAGCTTACTTTCGAATTCTAATCAAACACGATTATTGGTGTTAAAATTGTCATATAAATAAACCAAACGTCATTTCTAACCACAATCATTGCATAACATTCATATATTTCATTCAAACTTGTGAAACGAACTATGCATGCTTCTATTATACTTTTAAGCTGATTTTCAAGTTCTAATGAAACAAATATTATTCTATGTGTTAGGATTGTCATATAAGTAAAGCAAATGACATTTCTAACCACAATCATTGCATAACATTTATAGATTTCATTCAAACTTGTAAAACAAACTGTGCATGCCTCTATACTACTTATAAGCTTATTTTTGAAATCTAATTAAACGAACATGATTATATTTGTTAGGATTTTCATATAAATAAACCTAATGTCATTTCTAACTACACTCATTGCATAACATTCATATATTTCATTCAAACTTGTGAAACGAACTGTGCATGGTTCTATTATACTTTTAAGCTTATTTTCGAATTCGAATGAAACGAACATATATGATTCTATGTGTTAGGATTGTCGTATAAGTAAACCAAATGAAATTTATATCCAGACTCAATTCGTAACATTCATACATTTAATTCAAACTTGTAAAACGAACTGTGCATGTTTCCATTATACTTTTAAGCTTATTTTCGATTTTTAATTAAACGAACACAATTATATGTGTTTGGATTGTCATATACGTAAACCAAATGTCATTTCTAACCACAATCATCACATAACAATCATATATTACATGTTCAAACTTGTGAAACGAACTGTTCATACTTTTATTATACTTTTAAGCTTACTTTCGAATTCTAATCAAACGAACACAATTATTGGTGTTAGGATTGTTATATAAATAAACCAAACGTCAATTCTAACCACAATCATTGCATAACATTCATATATTTCATTCAAACTTGTGAAACGAACTATGCATGATTGTATTATACTTTTAAGTTGATTTTCAAATTCTAATGAAACAAAGATTATTCTATGTGTTAGGATTGTCGTACTCCCTCTATTTATTTTGGTTCTTTACGTATTCCTTTTTTGGCAATTTCATTTGATTTTTTACGTTTCTATTTCGAGGAAATATTTGTCACTTGACCTTCCACAACTACCCTTACTAACTCTACTATTAAATTTTTTAATTGGATTATTTAATTTAATTAACTCAAAAGTTAACCCAATCATCCCCCTCATTTTAATTCAACAACCCAATTCTACTTATTTACCTAACCCAAATCACATCAACCCACCTACACTACCACACAGATTCAACCCCCATCCTCAATATCAATATCAACGTCATTCATCTTCATCATTTTCATCATTCACTCATTCATCTACTTTCATTCATTCGTTTTCTCTTTCATCTTCATCAATCATTCATACATTCATCCACCAATATCATTTTAATCATCCATTCTTGCGTCTCAAAATCCACCCATCTTCATCTCCGTCCTTTGAAAAAAATAAATATCTCTCTCCTCTCTGAAAGTTTTGGTCGGATCTTTTTTTATTTTTCATTTTCAGAAAAAAAAATAATCACATTGGGGTATAAATCATGGTTGTTTTAGGAGAGAGAAAATGACAAATGACGGAGAGATATTGAAGATTTCCAATGATTTTTTGGGTAATCTGGTTGTTTTGTACTTGTGTTAGTAGTAGTTAGTACAATTTTTCCTACCCAGAAAAACTAGTTGTAAAAAACAAGTACATTTAGCTCTTGTGTTCAAAGTTCTCATCTCTTTGTTGGTGTTTTTCGGCAAAAAAAAAAAAAAAAAAAAAAAACACACAACTTATTTGATTTAATTAATCAAAGGGCAGTTGTGTGTTTTTTTTTTTTGAGAAAATCCGATGATGATGAAGATGGGTACAGGGAGAGTAGCAGCGGCGGTGGTGGTGGACTGGTGGGTACAACTGTACAATAGGTGGAGTGGTAGTCGATATGGGATTTCAGGAAAATTATTGTGTGGAGTCGAGAGTAAGGTACTCTCAATTATGTGGCGCGCGCGTGTCACTGAGCTGGCCGGTTCAAATTAAATGAAAACCGGCCCAGCAAACTTACCTCTAATGACGCGGTTCAATGCAAACCAAAATTTTAAAATAAAGTAAAAGCAAATATTCCCACTGTCCCACCTAGAAGATTCTCTCTCCTCCCTTCATGAGTCCCGCCTCTCCACCCATGGAGGCCACAGTCCCGACACAGCACACAGACACGGTGAAACCGACCTTGCCCCCACCGCCGCGTCATCCACCTCATTTCTCCGGCGACCTAGCATTGATCACAGCTCTCCAGATCTGTTGGTCATCCCTCGTTCTTTATCTTCATCTAATCATCTCCACTCACTGATCTTCTCATCTACATTTGTTGATGATAAGTTTTCAAGTTTCAAAAGAGAAATGAGGTGGAGGAAATTAAAGATTTTGAAAGGAGATGAAAATTAAAAAATGAGTAGATTTTTTTTTTTTGTTTTTTTTTTTTGAGATCAATGAGTATAGTTAGAAGAGAATCAGAGATGAATTGAGATCTAACCATGCAAACAAAGAAATAGGAATTGAATAAGAGGAGAGAGAAAGCAAATGAAACAAGAGGGTAAGAATAAGGGGTCAGGTAAGTGGGGAGTGAGGAATTTGAGGATGAGAGAAAATGACACGCAAGCCAAACTTTTAACAGTCAATAAATGTGAGAAGGTGAAAGTTTGAAATTTTGAATAGACAATATTGCTTATTTTAATTAGAAAATGGTTTCTAATCTATATCCACTATCTTTATCAAAAAATACATTTGGTACTTTAATTAGATTAACGTATGTGTCACGTATTTTGATGTCTAAATTATGTATTTTAACTACTAAAATGCGTAAAAATTATAACATTGACGAATTAATTATGGACTTTATCATACCGAGCACTCGTACATTAGCATAGCGATTATGTACTTTAACAAATCTGTTATGTGCTTTAACATATTAATTATGTACTTTAACATACTGATTATGTAATTTAACATACTGATTATGTACTTTACCATACCGATTATGTACTTTAGCATACCGATTATGTACTTTAACCAATCTGTCATGTCCTTACCATACCGATTATGTACTTTAGCGTATTGATTATGTAATTTAACATTTATGCTATGTACTTTATATTATCAATTATGTACTTTAGCGTATAAGTTATGTACTTTAGTGTATGAGTTATGTAACTTAACGTATAATTTTTGTACTTTAAAGTGTTATCTGCTAAAAGGGTTTTCACTACATTAAAATTCATTCGCAAGGATCATACGCAAGACTGTTACAAAGTATCACGATTCAGATTAGCCGACCTCAATATCAAATCATTTTTTGGATAAAGATTGGTTATTATTGTTGTTGGAGCGAGTATAAGTTATGTATTTTAGCGGATAGATTATGTACTTTAATGTTCCGATCATGTACTTTAGTGTATAACGGACATAACTTACGTACTTTAGCTTTTGTATAAGCTATGTACTTAGTGTACAAATGTTATGTATATAAAAAAAAAAGGTACCAAATTAGGTACTTTAACGTATTATTTGCGTACTTTAAAGTTATTTAATCATGTAATTTAGCATCTAAATTATGTACTCTAATCTACTAATGTAACATCCCCAAATTTCCTTTCCTTTTCCAAAAACATTTTATCGAGAACCAAAACACAAATAAGGAAATTCAGAGGTGTCACTCCGCACTCGAGTCAAAGACCCGAATGCAAGGAGATTTCAGAAGCCGAACTACAAATGTCTAATGATCTAAAATAACTATTACAATCCATTAATTAAAATTACAATAGTCCAAAATATGAAATATGAAATAGCCCATGTTTAATAACTACTAGTCTAATTATTGAATCCAACTAATTCTAGTGAGTCGTCGTTCCCGTATGCATCAATCACTCCAAACCTGTGGTGAATTTAAAGCACAAAAACCACAGTTGAAAAAGTCAGTGAAATTGAGTAAGCCAACACCTCAACGTGTAGAAAGCCAAAATTCTTACCTTGATTTTGAAAACGTTTTCAGTTTTATTTTCGAAAACACACTTAGCACATAAACATATAATCATCCAATAATAATTCCAAACCATTAGTTAAGAGTCATATATCAGAATCCACCATTCAATTCATCACATACACATAGTATAAGAAACATTCCATAATCTACATCCGACAAATCAAAGATTAACGATAAATAAGAAATTCATAAGTCATGAGCCATAATCCACAATTCCTAGTTAACAATCCACAATCCACAATCCATAATCCATAATCCATAATCCATAATTCATAATCATTATTATTTAGAAATGAACTGAATCTTTTGTCAATTCACCCTATCAACCATAATCCATAATCCAAGACAACTAGACCTTAAGTGTGCACACCCTCTACTGAGTGTTTTTAACCCAAGTAGAGTAGACTAGAGCCTAATCCTCTTAAAGACCGATGCGGTGGGGTAATTAATAGGAGTCGATGCGACTCAATCCAGTAAATAAGAGTTCTTTTGACTCAAACAAATAAATATGAGCTCTTTTGGCTCAAACGAATAAATAGGAGTTCTTTTGCTCCGTCTAAGTAACCAGTATCTTATTGAGAGAGAGTTGATGATCACAATTCATATAAAACGATACCAAACCAACATCACAATATAAATTGGCTATGCGCCCACAAACCAAACCAAACCAAATCAACCAATTCAATATACATTTAATATTACCTTTTAAAATAACATATTTGTCACAAGTCATACCATATACCAATATCAATACAATAAATCTAACCAAATCAAAATACAACAATCGTATAAACTGAATCGTTCTCCACCTATCATGATACTATGTTTTCATCCAATCACACCATTCACATATAGCACATAAGTTTGAAAGGTTTCTACAAGTTTAAGAAGGGTTGAGCATGCTAGCTTACCTTTTTAAGCAAACGAAAACTCAATAGCACAACAATCACTAGTACTCCTCGTCTACGAACTCAGGCTCTACAATTATACAAACGACATTCTCAAATTAACACTCAATCTTTCTTAACCAACCAACCAAATATATTCCTATATGTTAGTATGATCCTATATGCAATGCATGATTATGACAATACCAAATCCAAAACAACAATTACCAATTATTCAATAATTATAATTCTATTTCAATAATTATCCAATAAAACTCAATTAACACCAAAATTATTATAAAAATTCCCAAAGGCCTAAAATTAGTTTAAAACAGAATATAACTCATAAAAATTAACCCTTAATTATTATAATTTAATTATAAAATTATTATACCAATTTATATTATGTTTTATTAATTAAAAACAATGTTTTATTACATAAAATCCCAAAAATTCGAATTAAATTATATAAATCATAAAAATCAGTTTATAATTTGTTAAATTATCAGAATGTCGAAATATTGATTATCATAATTAATTTGGACTAATTAACCTAAATTAGAAACAATTAACCAAAATTCCCCAATTTACAATTTATACAAACTTGAACAAAACCCCAATTTAAATCTCAAACTAAATTCAAGAACCCTAATTAACATATTTTAAGAGCACCCAATTCATATCTTTCGAAATTAATTGAAACAAAATCGAATAATTAAGCTAATTAATCCGAAATTCGTAATTAGTGAAAATCAACTCAAAACAAGCATCAAGATCACTTCTTTGTGTATAAAACTAACTCAAATCAATTACCCACTAATCATAACACCTAAAACTATCAATTAAACATGATTTTAAACAAGAAAATCGACTTGTGATTCACGTTTATAAAAGAGGACGAAAACAGGGGAAGAAGGAGGCGTTACTCACGGTCGTGGAAGGAGGAAGAAGGAGGGGTTGTGGTGGCCGGCCGGCGAACTGGGTCGGCGTGCACGAGCGGCGTCGAGGGTGGCAGGCGAGGTCGGCGTGAAGGAGGACGAACGAAGAGGGAAGGAGGAGCAGGGGCGGCGAGAAAAAAAAAAACAGAGGGAACTCTGTTTTATACAGGGGAAGGGTGCGTGAGGAGAGAGAGACGGTGATGGGTTTGTAATATTTTTTTTTTTTTTCCTTTTTGTTTTCTGATTTTCTTTATTAGTTTGGGTTGGGTATTGAATTGTGTTTGGGCTTGAGTTGTTGTAGCGTTTGGAAGATAGCCCAATTCAGAAATTAGAAAATCCTATATAGAAAATCCGACTCCAAAATTCATTTCCGAACTCGGTTTTGAGAACGACAATTAATAATTAGAATATTTTCATTTTAATAATCTAACTAATAGATCTAAAAATATTAATATAAAATACTTTAAAATTTCGTGATATTACAACTAATGTGTAACTTAACGATTCAATTATGTACTTTAACCTTATCAATATGTCCTTTAACATATAATATACATACTTTAGCTTATTAAACTATCTACTCCAATGTAAAATCATTTACTCTAGCTTATTGACTACGTTACTTGCAAAAATGTAATATCTGTCTTATGTGTTGAAAATTCAACCAATTTAACAATTGAGTAACCCCATCTGTCCACAATTTCAGCCTCCACATTCTCTCCTAAAAATAACCCCACTTGTCCACAATTTTCTCATTTTCTCTATCCTGCTCCTTCCCCTCCCCACTTTACCCCAGACCCCCACCACCATCACCACTACCACCAGCCCATACCTCACACAGTTTGCGCATGCACCCCATCGTCTTCGGACATTCCAGCCCGAGCAGGCAAATTTTGGGCGAGAATGGGGTGAGAGGCGATATCGAGTAGAGTTGATCGAGAAGCCACCGCGCGGAGAGGCGGAAGCGTTGGTGGGAGAAATGGTGGTCGGACTATCTCGTGCCTCCGATGGAGTCTCCGGCGACGATCATCGTGGTGGCTTATGCTTCATCGCCGACGGGGTGGCGGTGCAGTGGTGGCAGGGAATAAGAGAGAAAAGGTGGGAGTGTGTTTTAAATAAACCGGTTTTATTTAAAAAGAATAAAAAATCAAATAAACCGGTTTTCAATGAAAAACCGTGACGTGGCAGCCTGGGATTACCTACTCTCGGGAGTAGGGTATACGAGCTGGAGATTTCATATTCTCAGAATATGAAGTTAAAGATAATTAGTTTTTAATTACTTTCCTTAACAACTACGCCTCCCCTTTTCTAATTTGCTTATCTCTCTACCCACATTGGTACTCCCCCACTTTCTCATTGTAAAGAAACAAAAAGAATGGATGGAGTATAAGTAAAGCAAATGACATTTCTAACCACAATCATTGCATAACATTCATAGATGAACTGTGCATGTTTTTATTATACTTTTAAGTTTATTTTCGAATTCTATTTAAACGAACATGATTATATGTGTTAGAATTTTCATATAAATAAACCAAATGTCATTTCGAAGCACACTCTTGCATAACATTTATTTACTAAATTCCTACAAGTGAAACGAACTATGCATGGTTCCGTTCGAGGTTTTAGCTTATTTTCGAATTCTAATGAAACGGACACGATTATATGTGTTAGGATTGTCAAATAAGTAAACCAAATTTCATTTCTAACCACACTCATTCCATAACATTAATTCATTCCATTCATACTAGTGAAACGAATTGTGCATGTTTCTAAGGTACATTTAAGCTTAATTTTTTTTTTCCAGAACTTATTTTCGAATTCTAATGAATCTAAAATGTTTGTAGGCGTTAGGGTTAAAATTTAAGTAAACCAAATGTCATTTCTAACCTCTCTCATTGCATAAAATTTAAACATTTCATTTAAACTTGTGCAACCAACTACGCATGATTTTATTCTACTTTTAAATTTTAAACAGAATTTTAATGAAACTAACACGATTGTATGTGTTAGGATTGTCATATACGTAAACCAAATGTCATTTCTAACCACAATCATTGCATAACCTTTATATATTTCATTCCAACTTATCAAACGAACTTTGCATTCTTCTATTATACTTTTAAGCTTATTTTTGAATTCTAAAGAAACGAACAGTATTGTAGGTGTTAGGATTGTCATATAAGTAAACCAAATGTCATTTTTAACCATACTCTTTGCATAACACATACATTTCATTTAAACTTGTAAAACGAACTGTGCATGCTTCTATACAACTTTTAAGCTTCATTTTGAATTTTAATTAAACGAACATGATTATATTTGTTAGGATTTTCATATAAATAAACCAAATGTCATTTCTAACCACACTCATTGCATAACATTCATATATTATCAAGTAAAAGCACACTGCCCTTCTGACAAAGACAATATCGATTCATGACTCAAGTCTACCTGTCTCCCTTCCTATCATCTAATCTGAATGAAATGAAATTGAACAAAAGTCTAGGAATGCTTACTTATATTGTTTTAACAGAATCTCAAAACTCAGTGGATGAATCCTACGCACAAGTAGCTACAAATTAGAAGTCGACCAAGGAGCCCCTGATTTACAGCCTAACAGTTATGCAAATCCTAAAGTTGGTGGTGATGGGAATTCAGGTAACAAAGCATCGAATGATCAACTTTTCGCAGCAAAGCTGCCATGAGTTTTAACTTATGAAACTGGAGGTGTCGACTATAGGACAACGCCTTCCTATGGTATTAAACAACGTGAGTAATCCACATCAAAACACTTGTACTCTTTTCAACACCATTATCACCAGAACACATTATTACCACACACTCAAGCTTGAACAGTAACACCCACGTAAACACTACTCTAAGTGTGTGCTAAAGACGTATCACAACAAGAGTTGCGAGTCCACTACCTAGAGACACAATCACAGCCTAGGCTATTAACCGATATCGTTTTTGTCGTTTCCTTGATCATGGGGATAGAATACAAGTTTGAAATTTGTAATTATCTTAAACTTAAAAACCCATTTCATATGCCTTCAATACAGCAACAAGTGCAGAGGTATCTTAGTTCTTACCGGTAGAACATCAAGGCATAAATAGTCTCAGATGCTATATTGATACACTTATAAGCCGTAATCTGGTTCCTTGAGATACCACAGGTGCCAATATAATGAATCCTGAGAAACAAGATGAATTGAACATCTAAGATTTTGTGGTAACAATAGAGAGGTTACAAAACTCTGTCAACATAGATAATTAACGAAAAATATAAACAGTTTGTATCAGGAGCTAGATCAAACACCATCCTACAATTCATTTCCCAGCATTTAGGTGGTCACTGACCCATACTCAAACAATTAAAACAAGAATATTGCTCTCATATGAAAATCTGCATTCTCAAGTGCATAACTTGTTTCTCACAGTCATCATAACTTTCAGCTCGAGATGACTCATGCAGCCCATAATATATCAAACTAAAGCTACAGATCTTAGCTTCCATCTGGAAAAAGAATCAATCCAAAATTCATCCTGGTTTAAGAGATACAGACCTCTGAGTAACATTAGGTCAGTCCACTGATCTTCAGGTCACATATTCTGCTGCACAGGCTTCAAGCGTTTATCAAAACTTGCGTACAGATTTGATGGAGTCACTAAAGGTGTCATTAGAAAGCTTGAACAACGAGCTTTCCATCAATATATAAAGCATAGCTATAACTCTTCTATCTCAAAAGATATGAAGCTTCAAAGTTGCATGAATGTTCCTGAAATGTCACTGATTTTCAGAAATAATGCATCACTAATGGTCGCAATAAAAATGGGATTTTCTACTGCATTTAGAGCACAATTTTGCTAGCATCAGATATGGTTTCAATAATGTAGTAAACCAGTTTCACCATCAGAGTTCGGTAGGAGAATGTACAAACAAGTAAACAATGAAACTAAATCATGGTTTTTGATCAATGACAAAAGAGTTATAGATTGCTTGCAGTTTAATATTGAAACCGAACTAACAACAACAGTTCATCGGAATCCGCAGATTACAGGTCTTATCTTTGAGAGCTTATATTTCCTTCTATAGATAATGGAATTGGGTGAAATTTGAGTTCAGAGCGAAGTTGATGAAGATAGCTTTCTGATGGTACCAATTAGGACATCCCCAGATGACATTTGATAAGCCTAAAAGCCGTTTTCGCACAAAAACAAATCTGAAAACAGAAATTGTTGTTCAATGTTTGAATTTTAGATGCTCTTTGTTAGGAATCTGTTCGAATAACACACCTATTACATATCATATGAACACAATTGTCTCATCATCTAACCAATTTCGAACATTAATCCAAAGCCCCAAATCATATTCATAAACACAATTCCAAAACTAATCAACTTCATCCAAAGAAAATTCAGAAAGTTTATGAATATAACTTCTAAAATCTGACTCAAAAGATGTACTCCGATAATCAAATCTAATTTCTAAAATTATGAACACGAAATTCTATAATAAATAAAAGGAGCAAAATTACCATCTGAGTATATGACGTACCACTTGCTGGCGGTGAAACGAGGTGCCACAAACCGTGACTTCATTGATCGCACGAACAAGAATGAGAAATGGCAGCAGTGATCGCCGGGGTGATGACAGAAGATGCAAGATTAACAAGGCTGAATGATAATGTCATAGTGATGAAGATCTGGGCAAAAGATGAGTAGTCGGGAGATGAATGAGATAGTGGGTCACTTTCATTTTTTTTTTCTATTAATTTTATTTTCAATTTGGGGTACAGTGGCGCTTAAATTTCACGACTCCCGATACACTAAAAGCAAAAGCAATAGTTGTCCATGGGCATTGGGTTTGACAACAAGAACTAAAAAATGGAGTTCATCTATTGCATAGCTCAAGGTCGTTCCTCAAAATAAGCACCCCGTTCTTAGGAATGAACTTGGGTTAGTGCTGAATAAGAGGAGACACCCATATGATGCATTCATTGTCAAACCTAATTTAATGGGCAAAATGGTAGTAGTTGAAAGAAGGATCCTTATACAAAATTCATCTATTGTATACTTTGTGTTCTTATATATTGAGGTCTTCAATATATGATGTGGCATAGACAAAATTCATCTATTGCCTTTGCTCTAAGTGTTCGCCACGAATCGATTACATTTTAATTCGTGGCCCAAGTAAGTGTTTGCCACGAAGTGTCTCAATTCGTGGCGTCAGTGACTCTTTGCCACGAATAATTTTTCATTCGTGGCATAATTTTCTATATTCATAGTTTAAAATAATTTTTCCCGTGGCGAACTAGGATTATGCCACGAATTTCACATTTTCGTGGCATAATTCGTGACCCAAGTGTTCAATTATTGTAGTGCTCCAAAACCCACAAAATGAAAATAGGAGTAATTACACCACTCCAGTCAACCAAACCACTATTCCCCCTCCACTGAGCACTGCTAAGCCAGCTCAACGACAACTCATATTGCACCTGCAGAATAGTCATGACGAAGTGAGGGAAGGAAATGCTATCTCTTATGCGAACATGGTGGGACTGGGTAGTGCAGGGCTGAATGGTGTTAGCTTGAATGGTAATGCAAGTCATGGTCAAGTGGACCATGGCTAGTTTAGTTGTATGGAATATTAGGGGACTAAATAGCCTTAGCAAACAGAATGATATTAAGAGTTTATGGCTCAGCAGAATGTAGGGCTATTTAGTCTCCTTGACACTAAGGTGAAAGCTAGCTCCCTAAGTAGAATTCACCTTAGTATTAGTAGTGGATGGGCTATTACTACCAATAATGCTATGCATCCAGGAGGAAGGATTTGGATTTTATGGGATCCGAATAAGTTCTATGTTCAAGTGAGGGAGATGGGTGCCCAATTTATTCATACATATATTGAAGAGTTGGTATCTAAAGTGAGCTTCTATGCTACATTTATCTATGGCTCAAATGATCGATAATAAGGAGAGAGATGAGCTATGGAGAAGTATGGAAGGGCTAGCTGATAAAATAAAGGAAGCATGGATTATGTTGGGGGATTTTAACAATGTCGTACACTTCAATGAGAGAATTGGCTCAAAAGTCACTCAATCTGAGATAAAGGGTTTTCAGGATTGTGTTAGGCACTATGGGTTGGAGGACATTAAAGCTGGAGGATCATTCCATACTTGGAATAATAAGCAACATGGTGAGAAGAGAGTCTTCAGCAAAATAGACAGGGCTCTAATTAATGTGGAATGGATTCAGAAATTTTAGGAAAGTCAAGCTTACTTCCACCCTGAAGGAATTTTTGATCATTGCCCCTGTGTAGTTAAATTGTTCAGGGAAAGGGGGAAAGTAAAAAGGAGCTTCAAATATTTTAATATGTGGAGCTCGTCTCCAAAATTCAAGG
Organism: Spergularia marina; assembly: GCA_963680865.1. Classification (NCBI taxonomy): domain Eukaryota; kingdom Viridiplantae; phylum Streptophyta; class Magnoliopsida; order Caryophyllales; family Caryophyllaceae; genus Spergularia; species Spergularia marina. The sequence goes on along the minus strand of OY804544.1, from coordinate 23,439,862 downwards.
AAATTGTGAGAGAAGGATGGAATTTAGAAGTGGCTGGAACTGCTATGTTCATAGTTACTGGGAAAACCAAGGAATTGAAGAAGCAGTTTAAATCATTGAATAAAGACCTCTTCTCTAATGTGGAAAATGCTGCTCTCAGGCATTACATGATCTTATAGAATTTCTGAATCAGATGCATGAAGATCCTCAGAATAAGGAGATAAGAGAGAAAGAAAGTAGTGCAGTTGAACACTATAAGTTCCTCCATAAAGTTCTAATGAAAACACTGCATATTTCGATGCCTCTATCAAATCAAGATGAGTGAGGAATAATGTATATCAAATCAAGGACATTACAGGTCAAATGCAACAAGAGGAGAATGATATTCAACAAGCTTTCCTAGAGTACTACATCAGTCTTTTGGGTAATGCTACAGCTACTGACAAAGTGCATGTCAATACTGTCAAGAAAGGACCCATTATTGATGAGAGCATGAAGGAAATGCTGCTGAAGAGAGTAGAAAGAGAGGAGGTAAAGAATGCATTATTCTCAATCCCAGGGACTAAAAGTCCATGCCCTGATGGCTTCTCTAGTCAATTCTACAAGGATTCTTCGAGTATAGTAGGGGAGGAAGTAATGCTGTGTTAGAGTTCTTCAATACCTCAAAATTGCTGAAACAGATCAACTGCACTACTCTCACTTTAATCCCAAAAGTGAAGCAACCTGAATCAGTCACAGACTTTAGGCCAATAGCCTGCAGCAACACTGTCTATAAAGCTATCTCAAAAATACTTTGTGACAGGTTGAGCAAGATTCTACCCAAGATCATTAGTAAGAATCAGGGGGCATTTGTGCAGGGGAGGGACATTGTTGATAATATTTTCATCTGCCAGGATTTGGTTAGAAAGTACAATAGGAAAGGATGCTCCCCTAGGTGCATAATGAAAATTGACTTAAGGAAAGCATATGATAATGTGGAATGGAAATTCCTAAGAGAAATGATGATGGCTTTGGATTTTCTGCAGAGATTCATTAATATGGTAATGATTTGTGTGGAGACTCCTTTCTCAATTGCCTTGAATGGGGACACTTTTGGATTCTTTAAAGGCAAAAGAGGATTGAGGCAAGGTGATCCTCTCTCCCCATTGCTCTTTACTGTATGTATGGAGTATTTGAGTAGAATTCTGGTGGTGGTGGCTGAGAAAAGTGGCTTTAAGTATCACCCATTGTGCCACAAGATGCAGTTAAATCATCTCTGCTTTGCTGATGACTTACTGCTTTTCTGTAAGGGCAATGCTCAATTGATAAAGCTAATACTTAGGGCTTCTCTACTTTTTCAAAAGCCTCGGGACTATGCTCAAATATTTCAAAATCTGAAATTTATTTTGCTAGGGTAGGCTCGGATGTAATGAAAGAATTGCTTGATTTTTCTGGATTCAGGAAAGGGGTGATTTTTTGAAAATACTTGGATGTACCCATCACAGCTGGCAGATTATCAGTAAAAGAGTGGAGCATTCTGGGTGAAAGAATTGTAAGTAGAATTCGATCAATTGGAGCTCGAAAACTCTCTTATGCAAGCAGATTGGTGCTAGTCAAAGCTGTGTTGAGTGATAAGAAGAGTGTCGTTAAATCCTATCAAATTACCACAAAACACTACCTAAAGTGGATAGGGTAAGTGGGTATTGAATACAAGGAAGAGGGGGAAGTCTACAATGCGATTCTAATGCGGGAATGAAATAAACAAAGGAAATAAACAACGAAAGGAGAGGGGTTTGATTTGGAAGTTGATTAAAAGTGAAATAAACGAAATATCAATTTGATTAAAGCGACTCTCTGTGATAATCTTGTCTAACACCCTAATATAGTAAGTTTTACCTCTCTCTAATATCACCAATTCATTAATAATCCCGGTTTTAACCAATTAATCCTCTTTTATGGGGAATTTGAGCAACCGCTACCAAATTTCCCTCCTTTTTTAGTCCTAATTTGTCTAGTGACCACTCAAAAAAATCACAACCAAATGCATGAAGAGTAAGGACTAATAAAAGATTAAGAACAACCCAAATTAGTATCTAATTAGCCGCAACCGCGACACTAATCAAATCAAATCTATTAGTTGCCTAATTAATTCCCCAATCACAAATTAGTCATAATCATACACTAATTATGTGAAAGTTGCTTCCTTTAGGGTTAATAATCAATGACCACTAATTATCAACCAAGCATAAGAAATACCCAATTCAATCTAATTCACCAATTAGAGAAAATAAAGGTAAATCAAGCAATTAAAGAATAAGGTATTAATTATAATGAAATTAAAGGCAAATTAGAGAGAAAAATACTTGCTAATACATGGGATGAAAGATTTGATTACACCAAGAGTCTAGAAAGGGGATTAGCCTCCCATATTAATTATTACAACAAGATTTGAAATGGAAATCATAATGAAAATATTAATTCTCACTAATCTCTCCAAGTTTATCTCTCTAAAATGAAAACTAGATGAAAATAATATGAAATGTGATCAAAACTAGGGAGGGGTTCATGCCCCTTTATTCTATATAAGTACAAAATATACTACAAGACAAAAGTAAAAGAGTCCAAGACAAAAGCAACCGTCAAAAGGCTACCCGGAAGCTTCGCGGAAGGTGCCTTTCTCGGACCGAGGAAGAATAGTCTCGGCCCGAGAGCGGCTCTTCTCGGACCGAGAAAGTTATTCCTCGGACCGAGAACTATCCACCTCGGACCGAGACAGGTATTTCTCGGCCCGAGGAGGTCTGTTTTCTCCTTCTCCCCGTACTAACTCCATGGGTCTTCTCGGGGGTTATCTCGGGATTCGTGCAAGGGATAAAGCGGGGGTTTGAGCCAAAAACAAGTCGTAACACCATCATCTAACCTCCAATCATCTTGCAAACATATGGATCACAAATCACGCTAATAACAAGCTCAAACACCCCTAAAAGCACCTAAATTCCCCTCATTAGCACACGCTCTTCACCACACATCAAACTCCCCCATGCTTAGACCATTGCTCGTCCTCGAGTAATCCAAATCTCCTAACTCAAAACCTAGGTCTCTCTTGAAGCACGAGGTGAGGTACCACCCAAAACTCAACTCCTCCAAATGAAAGAATCGCAAGCCAACAAAACACTCAAACGGTGCTAGCTAGAGTTGGAGTGGATGAAATGCTCGACACCCCAACTCCAACCATCTTATCCTCCCTCCTCACACACTCTAAGTTAAGGGGAACTAACAAATCATGTTTCCCCCTACTTGGCTCAACGACTCCCTCAAAGCCATATTCAAAATGAAGCTATCGAACACGACTCACCTCTTATCAATCCACCGGCGCCCCTATCATCACAATGCAAGAGGATTTCTAACCTAGGCCCACCAATTCCTATCACCGAACCTCCTTATAACTCCCGTAGTGATCCTAACCCGTTATGCCCCAACTCCTCTTCATATGTCGCCCGCCATGGATTACCTCAATTTTTTTTTCAAACGGAAAATAAAAGCACACATATATTACAAACAAAGTGACAAATGCCAAAATGGAATTACAATACCATGCCAAGTGTCTCTCCCATGCTTAAAACCCGTCATTGCCCACAATGACATATTAACACCAACGAAAGGATCGAGCAACAACGAATTATGTAGGGGGAGTACCATCAAATCAACCACTAACTATCCCATACAACTATAAACAAAGGACAAACTGTCTCATCTTTTCACATAAAGAAATGACGGGCTCTCGGGCCAAGAGACACCCACTCCACCTCACTCCCCTATTCTCCCTCTTGGAAAGAGTATCCACCCGCATCTCACTATTACATCTCCCTCATTATCAGTATGCAACAATGCATCCTCCTCCAATAGCGACCACCCATCCAAAAACAACCCAACCAACATAAAATAACAAGGCTATTTTATTGGTTTCAGGGGTAAAATGGGGTGGTTAGAATAAGAATAACGGGGGGAGCAAACGTGGCGGGGTTGTAACACTACGAAATTTGGAAAGTGGATTATGGAGTTGGTTTGTCCCACATTGGGAAAATAAGGCTCATATAATCAGTTTATAATAGATTCCTACCATCATACTACCAACAAGACCTTCACCTTTTAGAGCCCGAAGAGGATATATGGGCCTAAGAGGTGACTTCCTATCTTATTGGGTTGTGTTGTGACGGACGGTGGATCGGGCTGTTACAGATGGTATCAGAGCAACCCTTCGACCGCGTGCTGGGTGCTGGGGCGAGGCCCAGACCAGCCGTCTAGCGGGGGAGATCTTGGACCTGATGTTGGTATGGTTTGGCCGAGGCGCAACGGGGACGTTGCGTTCTCTAAGTGGGGGAGTTTGTAACACTACGAAATTTGGAAAGTGGATTATGGAGTTGGTTTGTCCCACATTGGGAAAATAAGGCTCATATAATCAGTTTATAATAGATTCCTAGCATCATACTACTAACAAGGCCTTCACCTTTTAGAGCCAGGAGAGGATATATGGGCCTAAGAGGTGACTTCCCATCTTATTGGGTTGTGTTGTGACGGACGGTGGATCGGGCTGTTATAGGGGTACAAAGAGAGATGGTATAGAAACAAGCTAGTGAAACGGGTGGGCAGTAGTGGTTAGAATTGTGAGAGAGAGAGAGAGAGAGAGGAAAGTTAAAGAAAAAGAGACATACCTCGTGTGAGCTCTATTTCCCTCCATTATCGTCAAAGCAAGTGGCTCAGGGTCAAAAGACCGGTAAAAGCGCCACTCTCTCACCTCACAACCCCGGCTTCCTCAAAATAAGTCGCCTCCTATCACCTTACAAAACCCCCATCTCCCTCTTGTGTTTGTCGGAGCATAATGACCCCACTACAACTTACGTCCAAAAACCAAAACAAAATAGGCCATTTTGTGATTATTTTGTGAGTTTAGGGCCAAATGTCAACGGTTTAAGAACAAATAGGGATGTGGAACAAACGGCAGGGGTTAATAAGAACAGAGATGGTATAAAAACATGGGATAAATCGAGGTGATGGAGTGACTTGGTTAGAATCGAGACAAGAAGAAAGTGTAGGGAGAAGTGTTGTTCATACCTTGACATTCTTCATGGGTGGCAATTGTCATAAGCTAAGAAAATGAAAAGAAACACACCAAAACAAGAAAAGCAAATAATCCTAGGAAATCGGTAAGAAAATATACAAATACACAAGCAAGGATAATGCCACTCCCCCATGCTTAACACATGCATATGAGTGAAATACACAAAGAGGGAAGGGGATGCGTACCTCAATAAGGTGGGCCCTGTGGAGGGAAATACTGACGGCCGTGGATGTCGAGCTGGCGGAAGCACTCATCGATATCCGCAAAGTCGGGGGCCGTGTAGCTCTGGGGGTGGGTGGTCTGGAGGAACTGGTGACTCGCATCTAAGTAGCGCAAACTGTAATACACCGGATTTCAGAGGAGATCCCTGAGAGATTAAGGGCTCATATGAGGTGCTTAAGAGGATTGATAGTGCTACTCATACCAACAAAGTCGACTTTCCTTTTAGGAAGCCCATGTGATAAGAACTCCAAAGTTAAGCGTGCTTGACTGGGAGCAGTTTCAGGATGGGTGACCTCCTGGGAAGTTTCCCAGGGTGTGCACGAGTGAGGTCAAAGTGCGCCGGAAGGACCAGTGTTGGTCTGTGAGGTCAGCCCACAGCCTGGCAAGCTGCCATAGGTAACTACTCTCGGCTCAGGCGATGAGCCGGGGTGTTACAAATGGTATCAGAGCAACCCTGCGATCGCGTGTTGATCCTGTGGTCAGGAGAGCCCAGGTCAGCAGCCTAGCGGGGGAAAGATCCTGGAGCTAGACTATGGTTGGCTACCAGACGCAACGAGGACGTTGCTTTCTTAAGAGGGGGTGAATGTAATACCCCGGATTTCAGAGGAGATCCCTGAGAGATTAAGGGCTCATATGAGGTGCTTAAGAGGATTGATAGTGCTACTCATACCAACAAAGTCGACTTTCCTTTTAGGAAGCCCATGTGATAAGAACTCCAAAGTTAAGCGTGCTTGACTGGGAGCAATTTCAGGATGGGTGACCTCCTGGGAAGTTTCCCAGGGTGCGCACGAGTGAGGTCAAAGTGCGCCGGAAGGACCAGTGTTGGTCTGTGAGGTCAGCCCACAGCCTGGCAAGCTGCCATAGGTAACTACTCTCGGCTCAGGCGATGAGCCGGGGTGTTACAAATGGTATCAGAGCAACCCTGCGATCGCGTGTTGATCCTGTGGTCAGGAGAGCCCAGGTCAGCAGCCTAGCGGGGGAAAGATCCTGGAGCTAGACTATGGTTGGCTACCAGACGCAACGAGGACGTTGCTTTCTTAAGAGGGGGTGAATGTAATACCCCGGATTTCAGAGGAGATCCCTGAGAGATTAAGGGCTCATATGAGGTGCTTAAGAGGATTGATAGTGCTACTCATACCAACAAAGTCGACTTTCCTTTTAGGAAGCCCATGTGATAAGAACTCCAAAGTTAAGCGTGCTTGACTGGGAGCAATTTCAGGATGGGTGACCTCCTGGGAAGTTTCCCAGGGTGCGCACGAGTGAGGTCAAAGTGCGCCGGAAGGACCAGTGTTGGTCTGTGAGGTCAGCCCACAGCCTGGCAAGCTGCCATAGGTAACTACTCTCGGCTTAGGCGATGAGCCGGGGTGTTACACAAACCCCTCTCAAACTGGGTGCCCTGAACCGCTACCCGGTGCTCCAGCCTACCTAATCTCTGGCCGTAGTCGGCCAAACGCTGACCCTGCTCCATCAATTGTTGGTTAATGCTATCAAACCTCTGGCTTTGACCCCTGAGAATCTGCTCAAACTCATTCATCTGCTGGCCCATGGTGTCTAGGGTGCTACTAAACCTGTCCAAGATCTGACCAAATCGCCACATGCTCTGGTCGTAGCCGCTAAACTGCTGGGCCATCTGATGGCCATAGGTGTCAAGCCTCTGACCATACTCATCAAAACGCTGTCCCATCTGCTGGCTAAACCTCTGTACACTCTGCTCCAAACTCTGCCTCCAAGCATCCACCTTTGGAGGAGCAAACCTAGGCTCTCCCATTTGTGGGGCAAATCCGGGAACACGAGTGGGCCGCTAGGGCTGCCCTATACCGAATTCCTCCTCGACCTGCTCCTCTCATCTACCAATCGCCTAATCTGGCGACGTCCTCTCAAGTAGAGCTCGGCCGCATCATTCCCCTCTCTAATCATCACCAAGTCTGGAGCGGGGAGAGTGAGGAACTTCTGGGTGTCAGTACCCAAAGTCCAGCAAAGGGGCTCCTCAACAGTCGGATCCGCAAGCCAATGCAATCTCTGACGAATAAATTTCTCATCCAAGACCTCGCCAACCAACTGATCCTCTATCAAGGACTCGCTTTCCGGAATTCGGCGAGCTCGACCTAAAAGGGTGATCATCCCACCGAGAGCAATGACACACGTCGGCTTCTTGATGTAGGTGAGGCAAGTATCGATGAACACCAAGGCCCAATCCTTCTTCCCATTTTCATTAGGGATCAAGGATGCCAAGTAGCCGATGCTCATTTGAGTGATGTTGTTTGGCTCACTTTGCCCGAGAAAACATTGATTCATCACCCGGTACGCCATTCGAAGCGCGGGGTGAGGAATCATGCTAGCCTTTGGATGCAGTGGCAAGGTGGGTTGATGTGTTAGATAATTCCATAACACATCGGCTTGAAGGCTCTCATAGGAGTTGAACTCTCCCGCACTACCATTCTCACAACGAAAGATCCTATTAAGCTCGTCATACTTCATCTTGATCATTTGGTCCTCGAGCTTGAATATGATCCTCTCATTTCTCTCATCATGCTCCAATGTAGCAAGGAATTGAGCCGTCCACCTAGGATAGGTGGGTGCGCTCGCGTTGAAAAATCTATGCATACCCCCTTCCTTAGCAACACTAGAATAGGCTCCGTCAACCCCAATTTCTCTATCACCACGGGGTCGAAAAATCTCGTTGCTATGATCTTTTGAGTGTCCATGATGCTATTGAACTTCTTTTTCTCAACACCACTCATCTCTGTGAGGCCATGTAGCCTCCAATGGTTAATGGTTTTGGCACTCTTTCTCTTTTTGGAAGGACCCGACTCGTCATCATTCCGACCCATATTTGACAATAAAACCACAACTTCCCAAGAACCACAAATCAACAATATGCACACACACTACACACCCAAATACACACTCCAAATTTGCAAAAGTAGCACTACCCAACTCAAACCAAGTCAACACAACACTTCACGAACATTACCCAACTCACAAAATCACCAAAGCATCCACAAGAAGCAAACAAAACACTCAAATGAACAAATTTCGAATTTGAGGGTACCCCTTACCAAAAAGGGCTCAAATCGTCAAATTTGAGCGAAATCGATCCTCCAAAGTGTTTGTAGAAGCCTCTATAACCTTCCAATAAGATATTCGACCTTCCAATTAGCTCCAAAAGCTTCAAGAATCAAAACCCCCAATTTCTAGGGTTCTTGAGCAAAAATTGAATTTTGGGTGAAAATGATGAAATTTGTGAATTTTGGGTTGATTTGTTGTTAGTAGAGTGATTTTTTTGTGAAGAAATTTGAAGTTTGAGAGTGATTTGGTGGAGAAATAAGGAATTTGTAGTGTGAGGGTGAGTGGAAGTGAAAAGAGGTGAGAGAAAAGGGGGAAGAAGTCGGGTAAAAAAAACTGAATTCGCCCCTCCTCGGACCGAGAAGCCCTTCCTCGGTCCGTCCGAAACGACCTCCAAAAATGAACAATTCTCGGACCCAGAATCTCGGTCCGAGATACAAAACTCTCGATCCGAGACAATACTTCTCGGTCCGAGACGACTACTCTTGAAAAATGCGTTCTGTCCCGATTTCTCGACCCGAGATGACACATTTCTCGGCCCGAGAGAATCTTTCTCGGTCCGAGATAAGAATTCCTCGGCCCGATTCTGCTGTTCTTCAAAATTGGCCTCCTGCCCCTTCTCCTCGGGCCGAGATATCTTGCTTCTCGGTTCGAGGATCCTCTTTTGCATGGGTCCGAGTGTCAAAACTAACCTTCAACTCCAGTAACATAGCTTGCCCATCCAGCTAAAATTAAAACCCGATTTCCACTATTAAAACCAAAACTACACTCCACACCATAAATATGTACAAATGACTTGGGTTGCCTCCCAACAAGCGCCTTTGTTTAACGTCGTTGGCTCGACACGGGGCCTACTCCCCTAATCTTCTATTCTTGGCTAAAAAATTGAGATTTCCTCCATGGTCTCCGCTCCAAATCCCTCAAAATACGGTTTCAACCTATGACCATTCACTTTGAAGGCTTTTTCCTCATTTTCCTCGAAAATTTCAGCCGCACCATGATGGTATACCTTGGAAACGATGTAAGGACCACACCACCTTGAGCGAAGTTTTCCGGGGAAAAGTTTCAGTCTAGCTTGGAACAATAAGACTTTGTCTCCCACATTGAATTTCTTCCTTGCCAACAACTTATCATGCCACGACTTCGTTTTTTTCTTGTATATAGTAGCATTGTCATATGCCTCAAGGCGTAACTCTTCCAATTGTTCGAGTTGAAATTTCCGACGAATGCCGACCTCACCCATTGCCGAATGAAGAGACTTTATGGCCCAAAAAACTCGGTGCTCTAACTCAACCAGAAGGTGACAAGACTTTCCAAACACCAACCGATACGGGGACATACCAATAGGTGTTTTGAAACCCGTCCTATATGCCCAAAGAGCATCATCCAACCTCAAACTCCAATCCTTTCGACTCGGATTCACGGTCTTCTCCAAGATCGACTTCACTTCTCGATTCGAAACCTCGGCTAGTCCATTGATTTGTGGGTGATAAGGAGTTGACACCCTATGAACCACATAAAATTTCTTAAGCAAGGCAATAACCGTTTTATTGCAAAAGTGAGTCCCCTTGTCACTTATCAACGCCTTGGGGATGTCGAATCTTGAGAACATTTATGATCTAAGAAATTCCACTGCTACACGAGAATCGTCAGTCCTCGTGGCCTTTGCCTCCACCCACTTGGAGACATAGTCCATGGCTAATAAAATGTAGAAGTGGCCGTGGGAATTTGGAAAGGGTCCCATGAAGTCAATACCCCAAACATCGAAAATTTCACAAAATATGATGGGAGTTTGAGGCATTTCATTCCTACGGGAATTATTTCCCACCCTTTAACACTTGTCACAAGATTGACAAAAGTTATATGAATCGCGAAAAAGGGTGGGCCAATAAAACCGGCTATCAAGAACCTTGAGAGCGGTTCTTTTGGACCCAAAATGGCCACCACAAGCAAGTGAATGACAAAAATAAAGGACAGAAGTTACCTCTTCATCGGGAATGCATCTCCTTATGATCTCGTCCGACCCTTGCTTCCATAAATACGGATCATCCCACATGTAGAACCGGGCATCACTTCTCAATTTATCTCTTTGAGCCTTGTTGAAATTTGGAGGGAACTTGTTGGATGCCAAAAAGTTGACGATATTGGCATATCATGGTTGCGTGACCTTCTTCACATTGATAGCATAGAGGGTCTCATCCGGAAATTTCTCTCCAATCTTGTCATTTGCATAAGATGAGCCCTTATCATGCATGATCCGGCTAAGATGATCGGCAACCCCATTCTCCGCACCCTTTTTATCCCGAATCTCCACATCAAACTCACTTAAAAGCAAGACCCATCGAATAAGTCTCGGTTTAGCCTCCTTCTTGTTCATCAAATACCGTATAGTCGCGTGATCACTATATACCACCACATTGGTGTCCAAAAGATATTGTCGAAATTTCTCCAATGCAAAAACTACGGCCAACATCTCCTTTTCCGTAGTCGTATAGTTTGTTTGGGCATCATTCAACATTACGGATGCATAGTGGATCACGTGGCTTGCCCTCCCCTCCTTTTGACCTAATACGGCTCCGACCGCAAAGTCACTTGCGTCACACATAATTTCAAAGGGGGCGGACCATCTTGGAGATTGAATAATCGGTGCTAAAACAAGTCGGGCTTTCAACTCATCAAAAGAGTCTTTACAAGTGTCGGAAAAATTAAACTCCACTTCTTTTTGGAGAAGAGCACACATGGGTGAGGCAATCTTAGAAAAATCCTTGATAAAACGGCGGTAGAAACCCACATGCCCTAAGAATGATCTCACCTCCTTCACATTTGTCGAATAGGGTAGTGTAGAAATAACATCTATTTTGGCACGGTCCACTTCAATCCCGTTTTCTAAGATCACATGACCCAACACTACCCCACTCTCTACCAAGAAGTGACATTTCTCCGAATTGAGTATTAGGTTAGACTCAACACATCGACCTAACACCCACTCAAGGTGGTTCAGAGCTTGCTCAAAATCATCTCCATGCACCGTAAAGTCATCCATGAACACCTCAATAAACTCCTCGACATGTTCCGAAAAGATACTCATCATGGCCCTTTGAAAGGTGGCCGGGGCATTGCACAACCCAAACGGCACTCTCCTATACGCAAACGTTCCAAAAGGGCAAGTGAATGTAGTTTTCTCTTGATCTTCCGGCTCAATTGGAACTTGAAGATAACCGGAATAACCGTCCAAGAAACTATAATATCTATGCCCGGCTAGCCTCTCTAGCATTTGATCGATGAAGGCAATGGAAAATGGTTTTTCCTTGTCACAACATTCAATCGTCTATAGTCAATGCAAACCCTCCATCCGGATTGAAGTCGTGTCGGCACCATCTCTCCTTGATTATTTTCCTCCACCGTCACCCCACCTTTTTTGGGGACTACTTGAGTTGGGCTTACCCACTCGCTATCGGATATGGGAAAAATGATTCCCATTTGCCAAAGCTTGATGACCTCCTTCTTGACCACCTCCATCATAGGAGGGTTGAGACGTCTTTGAGGTTGTCTCACGGGTTTCTCCCACTCCTCCAAGTTGATCTTATGCATGCATATGGAGGGCGAAAGTCGATGAATATCGGATATGCTCCATCCGATAGCCTCCTTATACCTTTGCAAAATCTCGATCAATTTGCCTTCTTGCTCACTCTTCAATAAGCTTGAAATGATTACCGGTAGGGTCTCATTTTTCCCCAAGAAGACATATTTCAAGGTTTTGGGAAGTTCCTTAATCTCGACCTCCGGTGCCTTTTCAATTGAAGTTTCGGCTTCTCAAGGGGGACATCTAACGAAATAAGATTGGCACAACGGTTTTTCCATGGATGATGATCGATCTCGAGCAATGACTCCTGCAAGTTAGTGGGAATAGGCACACAAATACTGCACTCTATCCTATCCATACCAATGCAAAGCATATCATCATATTCATCACATTTGCAATTAAAAACGCGTTGCACAATCGGATCAATAACATCAATGCATGAAATTGAGTGCACATCCATAGGATATTTCATGGAATCAAAAACATTAAATTTCACAAGTTTCCCATCGAATTCCATGGTTAAAGAACCGCTAGCCACATCAATCTTGGTTTTAGCCGTTTTTAAGAACGGGCGACCTAAAAGTATAGGTGCCGCGTGCAAATCATGGTCCATATCAATGACATAAAAATCGGCAGGAAAAAACAAGGAGTCGACTTTCACAAAGACATCTTCTACCACACCTCTAGGATATACATTAGATCTATCGGCTAATTGTACCACAATATCGGTTTCATGCAATTCACCAAGTTTCAAAGATTCAAAAACCGAAAAGGGCATTACATTAATACTTGCACCTAGATCTAATATGGCTCGACTAAACTTTCTTCCTCCTAAAGAGCATGGTATAGTAAACATCTCGGGATCTCAACACGTTTTTGGTAATCTACGTTGAAAAACGGCCGAGACATGTTCATTCATCTTAACGCTTTGTTTCAACTTTTGCCTAGGTGCTCGTTTCGGTGTTAACATGTCTTTAACAAATTTCCCGACTTTAGGCATGCATTTCACAAAGTTAAGAAAAAGGATATTTACCTTACAATCTTGAAAGAGGGCGTACATCTCCGTATTGTTTGTCTTGAGCTTCCGAGTATCCTTAAGAGCCTCGGGAAATGGTACGCTTGCATCCTCATCATCATCATGTTGTGAAGAAGAACCGAGCAAAATATCAAGAGAAACAGAGGTCTCGGTCCGAGATGGGTGTTCTTCGGGCCGAGACATGTCCTCCTCTATCCGAGACTCTCCTTTCTCGGGCCGAGGGAATGCAGAAGGATGCACTTTTTCAAGTGTACCATCCTCGGACCGACGGTAAGCCTTCTCAGGCCGAGATGAAACCTTCTCGGCCCGAGAATGGTTATCCTCGGTCCGAGAAAAGTTAACAGGGGCCTTTTTTTCCCGTATATGATCACCGGTTGCAACCGGTGTCTGGACTGCCGGTGTCTTATGTTAAGACACCAGTTATTCTAAAAATACCCGGTGTCAAAAACAATACATACGACACCAGTTTTTCCAAATTTTTTTTTTTGTTTGCTTGCTTCTGCTTCTGCCAGGGAATTGGCGACTACAACAATTAGTCGCCAATTCCCACATTACAAATAAACATACATTACGATTATGCCGTTTCAACGACACCAATTCCCAAAACCTCGACTACAAGAAACCAAGTCGATTCTTTGCTATACAACAATGGAGCTTCAAATTCACTCTATATATAATAAGCATCCATCCAATCTCAATTACTCCATCCACAACATTTCTCCAAAATACAACAATGGAGATCTTTTGCTTTTCCTAGTTTCTAATTTCCTAACTAAAATTTACTAACATTTCTAACTTAATGAGAATCTATGTGTTTCAAGAAATCAAAGTAGATTTGAGCACTTACAAGCAAAACTCGCTAGGTAGTTAGAGATCATCATCGTCTCCTTCTTCATCTCCATCCACAAAGACATATGTAGCCCAAAGATCTCTTATTTCATCCACTTGTTCATTCGTAAATTGCTTGCATCCCTTCACAACATACTAAAACGACAAATTGATTTTTTTAGATATCCAAAAATTAAACATTTATAAATTACTATAGGATGATAGATATATGTTTTGATATTTACCGTAATTGGAATAGTTGTGGCTTTATTTTGGATTATCTCGAACATATAACGACAAATATAATATCCACAATCGTTACTTCCTAAGGGTTGACGGGGACACTACAAAACAAAATAAAAAAAAACAAGCCCAAATTCGAACGCATAAATAGGATATGAAAAGTATAGTTAATAAACACAAAAAATTCAAACGTACCATTATAGTATGCCATCTCATAAGCGTCGACTTCATATTCAACTTATTTAGGGGATCCAAAGTCATGATCCTCGTTACGGCGCTAGTTAAATAACACGGTATTCCAATATAATTAAAAGATATAATTAAATAACAGTGGAGTTTAAAGAACAATGGAGTTTAAAAATATATAATATATACATACTCTTGTATTAGATTACGAAGAAATTCGGGTGGTTTCTTACTCCCTCTGGACGGATCTAACCAATACCCCGTTCCTGACGGTGGATGAATCACAGCTAACATCCAATGTGAACTACAAATTATCAAAATAATATAAGTTATGAAATATAAAATAAAAAAATCATCTAGAATTTGTAAAACTAGTTACCTCTCATTATAAGGTGCGAAAAATATCTTTTGCCCGTGTGCACATGTTGTACAAGCAAACGCACTAAAAATATAATTCGCACGATCATCCTCCTCATCAACCGGTGTTATAGGTGACAAAAAATGCCGGGCATAAAAAACCATACAAACCATCTGCACGTGTCCTTTCACAGAACTTTTTCAAATACCTATGACAAAAAACCACAAAAAGAAAGTGGTCAGATGAATCAATTTACCAATATATATGAATATATAAACTAATTATTATTTTTCTTAAACAAATGTATAAAAAGTGACTTACAAGATAAATGCCGTAATGTGAGTAGATTGAATTTGTCATTGATAACACCATTGCTCCATCTCTTCCGGTGTCACAAACAAGTCTTGCATATTATGAAGCACATGCTCGGGTACATGCAAAATTTTTCCCTCATCTCCGGTTTTCTTCATGTTTCGAGCTTTCTTACAAAGCCACTTCATCAACACAGTTCTTCTCATATTCATTTTATCTTCCGGTGTTATGAATCCCGAAGAGGATGTTGAAATGGAAGTAGGTGTCGAATTGTTGATTGGTGGTGTGTTCTTCTTATTCGTAGAGTTATCCGTTTCATTCTAAATGATCAAACAAAATAAAACACTTGTTAGAATTTAAATATAAATTAAAGATAATATAAGAATTTCAATAATGAAGTATAAATTACCGTATCAGACAATATATATATGAAAGGAGAAGGCCACAACACATAACCACCAAGGGCCGAAGAGAGAAAACAAGCTTCCGGGGTTGGAACTGGCAATTCGGCATTTGACACCAAATCTTTAGAGATACTCACTCTACTATAACCGGGAGGTACAATGCTATTGTGTAGAGTAAGTACCTCCGAAGCGCCTGGCACATACACTTCTCCTAAAGCTACCATCTCTTGTGAATTGCTAGGAAGTGACATTTGACACTTATGCCAACCCTGCATTATTTATAAAGTAATGTAAATTGTTGGTGCAACTATCACAATTAGAAAATATAATTCATTTGAGATAAAGTATGTTGAATTGATTAATAAAGTAAAGTAATATAACAATTATATTAGATACCTGAACCGGCCCTTCACACGTATCTTGAATTGATGAGATCGACGTTAGAGGGATATTACGAGCTTGTCTCGGAGATGAATGGGAAACAGGAGGCTCACGATCATCATTTAAACTCACTTCTTTTCCCTTTCTTAGAACATTAGAATCCTTAGACACTCTATCCTCTTCATTGTTTTCTATTGCTTGCGAATCGTTACTCATCATCGCACTCATCAATTCTTTCATATCAGCTTGACTCGGAGTTTCTCCGGCTACGAAATTGCAAAGTATTTGACTCATCTTGAACATTTGGGATTGCATTGTTCGCACCGTATCCTCTAACTTTACCTCGGACATCTTTTTCGTGGATCTACCAAAAACATTTGACAAATTGCTCATGTTGGTTACACCACGAACACGACCCGGGTGCTCCTCTTTGCCGATTGCACGAGACAATATATCATCTCGACCTTGGGGAACAAACTTTCCTTCTTTCACGGCTTCTTCCAACTCACCCTAAGTGACAATAACAATTTAATTAGAATTAATATGTGAAACTTTTTTAAAATAAGTACAATTTCTACACTTAAAAAAAATAACTTACAATTTCTTTCACCACTTTCTCGTCATACTCGAACATTGCCCCTTTCTTGGATTTATGACCTCTCAACCAAGTCACATGACGTGGTACTTCTTTGATTTGCAACCTTTTAGTGGCATATTCCTCAATCTATTACATTTTTGTGTTAGTAAAAATAAACGATTACTAATTTGTTAATAATAACGGAAAAAATAAAAAAGGTGTATATTTACTTACAATTTCTTCGTTGATCCCAATATATCCTTTCCGAGAGCCAAAGTATTTAGTCTTCTTTTTTGCAGCATTTTCTTTACCATCTTTGCTAAGCGACTAGTTACCGTGAAAAAAACAAACAAAAATTAGAATATTCATTAAAGCTAAGATTTCAATAAAATTATAAAATTATATGTAAACTTACAAGAAACTTTTGATCTTTCAAATGATATTCAATGAAAGCATCCCATTGCTCTTGAGTGATTTGTGGATACTTTCCCGGTGGCTTCGTTACAAGTTCCCTTTCCTTGGTCTTCTTGTCAATTACATACATATATTTAAGATGAAGTTTGGTCTTCCAATTTCTCCATCTTTCACCGGCTATCTTCAACACCCAACGTCCTCTACGTTCGGGAGGAACATAAAATGCACCCTTGCAAAACACAAAAAAAAAAAAAAAAAAAACACATTAAAAAAAAAATAAGAATTTAGATAACTTTTATAGACAAGACATATGAAATAAATTGAATATTATATCTAACCTCAATATCGTGTAAGACACGTTCTCTTGTGGCTTCGTCAAGTTTCTTCCACTCTCTCAAAGTAATAGGCACATGTGCACGTGCGATTGCGCCTATCCAACTACTAAACTTTTGGCGATGTTCGCCAATCGGATTTAACAACCCGTCCGTACTCCATTGTAGCTGAAAAGGAGAACCATCTTGTAATGCTTTTGCACAAGCGCGTAGTAAAGTTTGACCTCTTTCATGATCGGAATCGGAATCGGAATTATCACTAGGCTTTCTTCTTCTTCGAGTCGACATTATCCAACCTATATTCACAAAATATAAACACGATTATAAGTATTAAAAGACATAAGAGAAAGCTAAATAAAATAAAATAACTATAATAAGTGTAAGTAAATAATAAACATAAGTAACACAAATAAGATAAAGAGGAGTTTGTGCAATTAATGAAAATTATAATTACGTAAATGTAAAACCAAAATTTCCCAACTAGTTAGAGAACTTACGTTAGTCCTAAAACGTTTTTTTGTTACATTTGCATCATCTTGCACCCAAACTCCCTCATCATGATCATCTCTAACATATGATAAGGAGTTATCATCATTCTCTATCACTTGGACACATGCATTCGGAGCACCCAAACCTTCTAAAATCTCATCTTCAACATAATAATCAAACTCATGTCTAGGTCGAGCGGATAAAACAATAGACCATTTCTTATCCAAAGGGTCATTGACATAAAAAACTTGTTTTGCTTGGCTTGCGAACATGAACGGATCATCTTTATGCCCAACTTTATCAAAGTTTACCAAAGTGAAATCCAACTCATCTCTTCTAACACCGTTGTTGTTGTCAACCCACTTGCATTTAAAAACGGGAATTCGAACAGTTTGGTAATATAATTCCCAAATCTCTTCAATTTGCCCATAATAAATCATTTTTTCTTCCTTTGGTTTCTTATCTTTAGCACTTGCAAAATGAATAGAAGTGGCCTCAACAGAAACTCCACTATTTTGCATAGTGCTTCTTGAATCTTGTTCTTTGGTGTAGAACGTATATCCACCGATGGCATATCCACTATAAGAGGAAATTTGTAAAGATGGACCAAAAGACATAATTCTCACATAATCAGGGAACTTATTAATGGGTTGACTTACAACTTGGTTCTTCAACCAAGAGCCAAATCTCTTCTTGTTCTCATTCTCAATCCACATGTCACTCTTATTTCTATGAAGATTTCTCAAATGCTTTTTATGCTCATCAATGTAAGAATCGACAACTTTATCATTGTGAAGAACATATGAGTGAACTGAATTCATTTCTTCGGCATTGAGTTGGATAATCTTGTGGCCCCTAACTCCTTTGCCTTCCATTTTGTCGACATGACGTGGCTTTGGAAGACCAACACGCTCATCATCAGAGAGAAATTCATAACAAAAAGAAAGAGCTTCTTCTATGATATAACGCTCGGCAATACAAATGACATTAAAGAATAAACACACATTTGTAAGTGCAAATCGTACCTTTTTTGGTAAAATGGAACGAATAGCCACGGGCAAAAGTTGTTGCATGAGTATATGAGAATCATGAGATTTCAATCCAACAAGTTTCAAATCCTTCATCGACACACGATTGCTAATATTTGAAGAATAACCTTCCGGGACCTTTATCCCCTTGAGACACTCACAAAATTGTTTTTTCTCATTTTTAGAGAGAGTGTGAGCAGCGGGAGGTAAACGAGTTCGTGAACCCACTTTTTGCGGTAACAACTCTTTTCTGACTTTACACTTTTCAAACATATCTTCTCTTCCTTTTAAAGTGTCCTTTGTCTTGCTCGGAATATCCAACAATGTGTTAACAATAGCATCACAAAAAATTTTCTCTATATGCATGAGATCAAAAGAATGTCTAACGGTCAAATCTTTCCAATAAGGAAGATCAAAAAATATAGATCGTTTCTTATAACCCTTGGATGAAAGTTTCGACCCATTTTTCCCGTATGTGATTTTCAAATGCTTGACTTTCTCATACACTTGAGCACCCGTCAAAACAATTGGACGCTCACGCATTTCCACTTGTCCATTGAAAGTTTTTCGTTGTCTACGATAAGGGTGATTATATGGCAAAAATCTACGATGATCAAGATAAACATTCTTGTGAGATCTATTAAGATAGAGATTAGTTGCATCTTCTTCACATATCGGATATGCATTGTCCCCTTTTACACTATATCCGGACAAGTTGCCATAAACGGGAAAATCTTGGCTAGTGTTAAACAACATAGCACGTAAGTTGAATTTACGACCCACATGAGCATCAAACACTTGTACTCCTTCATCCCACAATAATTTTAAATCATCAAGAAGGGGAGCCAAATAAACATCTATGTCGTTACCCGGTTGCTTTGGGCCAGAAATCAACAAAGAAAGCATCATGTACTTTCTCTTCATGCATAATTTCGGAGGCAAATTATAAGTAATCAGTATAACGGGCCATGTACTATGTGCACTACTCATTTTCCCGAATGGGTTCATTCCATCAGTAGATAATGCAAGTCGCAAATTTCTATAATCCTTGCTAAAATCATGGTATTTTGCATCAAAAAATTTCCATTGAGCAGCATCAGCCGGATGTCTCAACTTACCATCATGAACTCTGTCGACACCAGATTTGTGCCATGTCATCAATTTCGCATCCTCTGGATTGGCAAAGAGTCTCCTCAATCTTGGTATAATGGGAAAATACCACAAAACCTTAGCCGGAACACCATTCTTATTCTCCTTATATCGAGAGGCATTGCAAGTAGGACAAACAACATCATCTTCATAATCTTTGCGATACAATATACAATCATTTGGACAAGCATGAATCTTTTGGTACCCTAGACCCATTGAAGCTAACATTTTTTTGGCTTCATAAGTCCGAGTAGGGAGAGAATTACCACTTGGTAACATGTCATTCAACAACTCTAACAAACTTGTAAAACTCTTGTCACTCCAACCATTTGCCGCCTTTAAATTATACAACTTTAGAACGGCGGACAATCTAGTATACTTTTTGCAATTTTCATACAACTCATCTTCACTTTCATTCAACAAGTTCTCCATCATATTCGGGTCATCACCACTTACATCTACATCAATTTCATCGTCATTCGGATCATTATTCTCCTCTTCTCCACCAGCCTCTCCACTAGTGGCATCGATATTCTCGACATCATCATCCTCACCAATATATTCTTCAACACTCTCTCCAATATAGTCATCATCATCCTCTACAATATATTCTTGAACAAATTCTCTATTACTTTGACTCTCCATGCTCAAGTCATGTGTTGCCTCCCCATGAAAAATCCATTTTGTATAAGTTGAAACAAAAGCGCTCTTAGCCAAATGAATTTTTACCGTATCAAGAGAGTGAAATCTCATATTATAACAATTACAACACGGACACCGCATACACTTTAAGTCTTCACAATTTTTCTCGGCGAAATTTATAAACTTTTGAATCCCCTCCTCATAATCACGGTCTCCTTGATTTGACATTGTTATCCATTTTCGATCCATGTCTATATAAACCAAAATTAGCAACCAATTATACTAAGCTCAACCTAAAAAAAAGTAAACACCTAAACATAACTAATTAAAACTACCAATTCAATAATCTAAATTTTATTGTTTTAATCAAACTAAACTCACTATTAGAATTATTAACCAATTATTCTAAATTCAACCTAAAAAAAATCAAACATAAAAAAACGGTCAAATGTATAACCGGTGTCTTTGTCCACTAATCTATAATGCTTTAATTTTGTTTTGATACCACTAAACGCACTACTATCATACTATATTCATAATACCTAAACAAAACATTATTATAGATAAGAAAACGGTCAAATGTATAACCGGTGTCTTTGTCCACTACAATCTAAAGTTGTACTCTATTCTACTCAACTAACGTACGGCATTTCACTAACTAACACATAATTCCATTCAACTAACGACAATTCACTAACTAACACATCAAAAAACAATAGCGGCGACACAGAGCGAAGATTTCATTATTTTGGCGATTAAACATTCAATTTTGGCGAACAATAATTGAACGAAAAAACAAAAATACAAAATTGAATGAAAAAACAGTAATTGGCGACAAACCTAATTGAATGAAAGAGACACCAAAACACGAGCGGCGAGCGGCGACAATGGAGGGGCGGCACAATAGCGGCGGCGACACAGAGCGGCGAGCACCGAGCAACGCCTGGCGAGGGCTGAACAACGAGCGGCGAAGGCGAACAACGAGCGGCGAGGGGCGAGCGGCGAGCGGCGAGGGGCGAGCGGCGGGCGAGCGGCGACAACGGAGAAAGAACGGCGACGGCGAATTAGAATTTTATTTTTCTGGGTTTCGGGTTTTTGGGGGTTATAGTTTTTTAGAATGAACAAGCATATGACAAAGGCAAAATACCCTTTTCTGGTGTACCGTATGACACCGGTTATGCTAAAAACCGGTGTCTTATGTCCTTATTTTTTTTTTTTTTTAATGAACCTCGGTAAACATATGACACCGGTTATACTGAAAACCGGTGTCTTATGTCCAATTTTTTTTTTTTTTTTTTTTTTTTTTATATTTTTTTTTCCTGTTATAATATAAAGTTTTAATGTTTTTTTCGCAGTGGGAGAAAATGATCCTCCCCTGGGTAACATATGACACCGGTTATACTTAAAACCGGTGTCTTATGTCCAACTTTTTTTTTTTTTTTTTTTTTTTAAGCTAAGTGAGGAATTGCGCTTAAAAACCCTTTTCTGTTGTAATATATGACACCGGTTATACTTAAAACCGGTGTCTTATGTCTAACTTTTTTTTATTATTATTATTTTTAGCTAAGTGAGCAATTGCGCGCAAATAGACTAGGGAAGCATTTGACACCGGTTGATTGAAAACCGGTGTCTTATGTTTTTCAGACACCGGTTCTAAGCCTACCGGTGTCATATGTACCGGTGTTAAATGTCATTTTTGGCGTAGTGCATCTTCCTGATTTGGGTGGATCCTCCAGTAGAGTGCCTTGCACTCCTATGACCCTCGACCTGAGATGGATGCTCCTTGGGCCGAGGGAACTCATTTCCCGACATCTCGGGATTTTCCTCAACATCCTCATCTTCTACCCAAACTTCCTCCTTTCCTCTATCATCGAGTTCCAAAGGTTTTCTTCCACTCCTTAAGCTACAAAGCTCACAATTTTCCTTGGATTTGTTTCGGTTTGGGAGGGAAACTTGTTTGAACCTCGAGACTCAAGTCGATTCACTACACTAGCAAGCTTGCTCATTTGTCCCTCAAAGTTTTGAATGATCGCTTTTGTTTCTTGTTGATTCCTCACCATTGATGATTGTAGAGTCGTGACATTTTGGGTGAGGGCTTTCATCATTTCCTCCAAATTTGAAGACTAACTTCCATTCCCTTGGCCTTGGTTTCTTTGGTTAGGCCCTTGGAACGGTGGCCTACGTTGAATTCGATTTGCTTGAAATCCAATACCCCCACTAGAACTTCCTTGGCCTTGATTGAAGTTACCATGACCCCCTTGATTGTAGTTCCCGTCCTTAGGTCCTTGAGAGTTGAAGTTTGCATTGCTACCTTGGCCTTGACCTTGGAACCGGTTACCCTCTTGATTGTAGCCACAGTTTCCCTCATTGTTGCCATAACGCAAATTGGAATGATCTTTCCAACCCGGATTGTATGAGTTAGAGTATAGGTCATATCTCCTTGAATTTACTTGAAAGCCTCCCACGACATTGATCTCTTCATACTCTATAGGTGGTGGAGACCGAGATTGATTGCGTAGAAGCTCTCTTACCATATTCGTCAACTCCCCCACTTAAGAGTCATTGGAGGGAGTCTCCACCATCTTCACCCTCCTCACGCACCTCTTGGATTCTCGGTCCCTTGAGTTAGTTGCTAGCTCCTAAAGAAGATCCCAAGCCTCGGTCGGGGTCATTTTGTCCAACCCCCCATTGCTTAAAGCTACCACGTGCGTATAGTCTTGATCATCGAGGTCGTGGTAGAAGAATAGGATTAAATATTGGTCCTTGTAGCCATGGTAAGGGCAACTAGCTACTAACTCTCGAAAGCGATCCCAATAGGTAGTGAGCGACTCTCCCCTTTGCTTAATCGTGGAGGTCTCCTTCTTAAACGCGGAGGCTTTCGTGTTGGGAAAGTATTTGAGGATAAAAGTCTTCTTCAACAACTCCCAAGATGTGATACTATTGTGGGGGAGAGTGTAGAGCCAATTCAAGACACGATCTTTCAAGGAAAACGTAAATACCTTAAGGAAGAAAGTGTCTAAATCCACCCCGGGCGGCGTCATATTGTTGCAAACCATGTGAACCCCCATAATGTGTTTGTTAGCATCCTCCGTGCTAAGACCGTAGAAGGTGGGTAGATGGTGTAGTAGAGGTCCTTTGATCTCGATTCTTGTCGTAGCCTCATCCTCGAGAAAGACAATGCATGAGGGTTGTTGTGAGAGATCTAGGGCGGTGAGTTCCCGGATACTCATGGTGTTAAGATCAACAAAGTCGGAGGTTGCGGAAGTGTAAGAACCGTCCTCCCTAAACAAATCAAACTCGGCGAACACGTTCCCTTCTCAACAACCACTTGACTCACTTGCTCCAGTGATAACTTCTTTCTTTGCCTCAACGTTCTCTCAAGTTCCCAATCTATCTCAAAAAAACTCGAATCGTGATTAGTAGCGCGGGTTTGGACCATAGGCTAGTGGCCCAAACACCGTAGGAAACAAATAAGAGCAAGCTTCAAACACACTTAGAAGAAAAAAAAATAACAAAAAGAAAAGCACACAAGAAAGATATATAAAAGCCACACAAAAATAGCAAAAAGACTAAAAACGCCTTTTCCCCGGCTACGGCGCCAAATTTGATACGAAGATTGTCGTTAAATCCTATAAAATTACCGCAAAACACTACCTAAAGTAGATAGGGTAAGTGGGTATCGAACACAAGGAAGAGAGGGAAGTCTACAATGCGATTCTAATGCGGGAATGAAATAAACAAAGGAAATAACAACGAAAGGGGGGGGGGGTTTGATTTGGAAGTTGATTAAAAGTGAAATAAACGAAATATCAATTTGATTAAAGCGACTCTCGGTGATAATCTTGTCTAACACCCTAATATAATAAGTTTTACCTCTCTCTAATATTGCTAATTCATTAATAATCCTTGTTTCAACCAATTAATCCTCTTTTATGGGGAATTTGAGCAATCGCTACCAAATTCCCCTCCTTTTTTAGTCCTAATTTGTCTAGTGACCACTCAAAAAAATCACAACCAAAGGCATGAATAGTAAGGACTAATAAAAGATTAAGAACAACCCAAATTAGTATCTAATTAGCCGCAACCGCGACACTAATCAAATCTAATCTATTAGTTGCCTAATTAATTCCCCAATCACAAATTAGTCATAACCAAACACTAATCATGTGAAAGTTGCTTCCTTTAGGGTTAATAATCAATGACCACCAATTATCAACCAAGCATAAGAAATACCCAATTTAATCTAATTAACCAATTAGAGAAAATAAAGGTAAATCAAGCAATTGAAGAACAAGGAATTAATTATAATAAAATTAAAGGCAAATTAGAGAGAAAAATACTTACTAATACATAGGATGAAAGATTTGATTACACCAAGAGTTTAGGAAGGGGATTAGCCTCCCATATTAATTATTACAACAAGATTTGAGATGAAAATCATAATGAAAATATTAATTCTCACTAATCTCTCCAAGTTTATCTCTCTAAAATGAAAACTAGATGAAAATAATATGAAAGGTGATCAAAACTAGGGAGGGGTTCATGCCCCTTTATTCTACATAAGCACAAAAGATACTACAAGACCAAAGCAAAATAGTCCAAGACAAAAGCAACCGTCAAAAGGCAACCCGAAAGCTTCGCGGAAGGTGCCTTTCTCGGACCGAGGAAGAATAGTCTCGGCCTGAGAGCGGCTCTTCTCGGACCGAGAAAGTTATTCCTCGGACCGAGAACTATCCACATCGGACCGAGACAGGTATTTCTCGGCCCGAGGAGGTCTGTTTTCTCCTTCTCCTCGTGCTAACTCCATGGGTCTTCTCGGGGGTTATCTCGGGATTCGTGCTAGGGATAAAGCGGGGGTTTGAGCCAAAAACAAGTCGTAACACCATCATTTAACCTCCAATCATCTTGCAAACATATGGCTCACGAATCACGCTATAACAAGCTCAAACACCCCTAATAGCACCTAAATTCCCCTCGTTAGCATACGCTCTTCACCACACATCATTGACGCATCTCCATGATTACTGGGCAAGAATTTTCCTATTACCAAAACTTGTCCCAAAGAAATTTACCAGCATTTGGAGGAGTTTTTTATGGATGGGTGTGAGCATTTAGTAAGAGTGCCTTTGGTAGCGTGGGAGAATATTTGTTTACCAAAGGAAATGGGTGGATTAGGCGTAAGAGATGTCTTTAACGGAATGTGGCTTGTGTAGGAAAGTATGTTCATTGGATTTACTCCAAAGCTGACACTCTGTGGATTAAATGGGTAAACTGTATGTGTATACTTGAAAGATGTGAAGGAAATGTGTCTTTCGATCAAGTAGTCACATAGTATAGGATTAATTACGAAGGTGATTATTCAATTGTATTTAGGTAGTCGTAATGTTTGGGTAGAGACCGCTTACGATTTGTTGGTTCGTAAACTAACTGCTAAATATAATTGAACCTACTGGGTCACACACTTTGGGCTAATATCGGATCAATGTAAATGAATACGGATTTCGGGTTAACGGGTTTGGTGCCCGTTATGTCTCACTTGGACTAAATGGAATTAGTCAGTCAAAAGAATGTCAACAGCCTAAATTGATTAGCATAATTATCATGACATTCATTGTGTATCAATTACATTTATGTGAAATTAGATTTCATATAAAGGCAAATGTATCGGCCGTTACTTTGCTTCTGTTGCATATAAAGAAATGCTTCCTTATAGCATGATATCAGATCATTCCATTTAAAACGCACAAACTCTTAGAGAGAAACAAGGTGAGACACATACTCTTGATCGTAATTCGGGTTTAGTCCTAGCCGACTTATTGTTGGGTTTGTGGCCTCGTGTGGATACTGGTAGAGGAACAACACTTAGGGTTCTTGCCGTTCGTATTATTATTATTATTATACTCACGAGGATTATTCACGCGACAAAGGTCCTAGATTCATGTTAATGCATGTACGTGATCTTCGGAGGTTTTGGTGTTTTCCGCAAGTTAGACTTAACCATAACCCAACAGTGGTATCAGAGCCACTTACATGTATTAATTTTGATCTAAAATTAATATTGCGTAGAATTGTGATTTATGTATGTTAATTAAAATGGCAAAGTTTTAATTAGATTAAGACATGGAATTATAGACCCAAAACGGAGCCGTTTTTTTTTGCGACGAAATAATTGGATTGTTTTGAGCAGAAAAGGCAACCCCACGTTTACCTTCTAAAATGGATTTTACACAAACAGGGCCAAATTTTAGCAGAATTAATTGGATTACTTTTTAGAAAATGTTGCCCTGATTTCGAAAAACGCTTGCCTGACAATTTGGAATTGAATTAATTAGATTAATTCGTGGTTTTGATGAAACGAATTTCTGCATGAAATTAATTGGATTAATTTCTTAAAATTCGAAAGATCATCACAAATGGGGCAAATTTTTCCAGAAATTTATTGGATTAATTTCTAAAGATTTGCTTGTCTTAAAAATTTCGAAGAAAATTAATTTGATTAATACTTTTTTCATTTGATTGGAAATTGTTGAAACTAATTGGATTAGAGTGAAACAATTTAGCCAAAAGAAGTTCGAAATTTTACATGAAAGCATTTCGAAATTTTTGTCAGAAATTGGCCGGAAATGCTATTAAAATTAATTGGATTGATTTTATGCAAGTAGAAGCCATAATTTTCTGAAATTCGAAAAATCCCCAAATTGATTTTCCCCAATTCAATTTTGACCTAACTTTCCAATCAAACCCAAAGCCTAATCAATCAACCCCAAATTGAGATTGGATCGTCAATTAAAAGGGTATTACATACCTTAACAATGGGAAATTTTATCATAGTGATGAATTGGAGTGTGATTATAACGTTCATGGGATGAGCGTAGGTGGCGGCTGGACATATCGTCGACGACGAACGAAGCTGCTGGGCAGCGTGGTGGTCCTCGGTCGCGGCTATCGAACATAGATACGATTGTGGGCGTGCAACGAGTTGGACTCGTGGATTCGCGCCACAAAACAGACCAACCATGGTGGTTGTTGGCGGTGACTAGCGATGCATGGACATGGTGGTCCGGGCAGAGCTGCTGAGCAGCGTATATGGCAACCAACATGGCGGTGCTAGGCGCTGTAGCCGGTAGTTAGCCGAGCTAACGGGGTGGGTTGGTTAGCGGCGTCGATGTTGGCTATGATCGGAGAAAACAAAGTTGTTCACTTTCTGGTAACGGCTGGGAGAGCAATGGTTGCTAGTGAAAGAAAACCATTAAATGATTTGATCATTAATCTATTTACATATTAAAGATAAGCCCCCCTTAATGGTGAGAAATTTTGATCTTCCGTTTTTACCCACCTTAAGTACAAAAGAATCAAATTTATCGATAAGGGTACAATAGTCATACAACAAAATCTATTTCCACTCCTAAATTGCTGCTCTAAAAAAAAGCCTAAAAATTCACCTCAACTGCCTAATCTCCTCCTCTTGAATCCCTAAGCGTATTATTCAACTTCTCCCTCCCACTTCCCCCATACTCTCAACTGCCACCCCACTAATACACTCAATTAAAAAGAAAAGAAAAGGAAGCTACTCTATTTTCTCCCATGTTCCGAGTTACTCCATAGAATCTCTTTCACAATTCTTTAGGTATGTCTCAAAATTTGTGTTGTTTTAAATTAATATCACACTTATTTTTTAATTTTTGTTGGTGATAACCACTGCTTATTTGACAACTGAAATTGGGTATGCAGAATTAGGAAGACAGTGTAACTTTAAGCCAAGGAGAAAAATCGTCCAATGAGGTATGTAACTCCTTAAACTTTGCTATGAACAACATTTGGCCAAAAAGGATAGATAATTATTGTTAAATTGCTGCTTGCTTACATGCATCAACTCTACGCTTTTTTTGTTGTAGAATCCAATCACTTTATGCTCCTTTTTGGGCACTACACCCTTATCGAATAAGTCCTTATGACACAAAGTGGAAAGTCAAGTCCCAAATAATACGCGTGTTTAATGTTCAAACTATTAAGAAGAACAACCATGAAGAAAAAGTTTGGAAAATCCTACTACTCGACTCTGATGTAAGCATCGTCTTATAATTTATGTAGTAGTACCCTTTGGTAACATAGATTTCCGATAATACGTACATAACTTTCAAAATGTTGTTTTTAACGTTAGGGAGAACCTATGCAAGGCATAATGTTCGGAGAAGTTGTGAAGTTCTTTAGTGGTCGACTCTTAGAGGGATTGATATATTATATTGAAGGAGTAAGCGTCATACCGGCTGACAAAAGTATGAAGGTCGTCCCAATCAATACCAAATCAAAATAACTCATCACACTGAAGTTGCAGAAGCCACTGAAGACGTCGACGATTTCCCTCTTAATTATTATAACTTTGTTGGTCTAAATGTCATTCTATCCGCAATAAACTACCAACACAAAGTCATAGGTATTTCAATATTCGAACTAAAATGCACTTTTGTAATATTGTCTCGACCACTATACTAATTTCATTTTTTATTGTAATATATACTCCCTCCATTCAAGTCCACGATTCCTAACACTATTCGGTACGCACTTTAATACGCGGTTTTCTCTATGTTAGAGATTACGTAAAATTCCAAAAAAATTTAGACAAACAAGATTAAATGTCAATAGTGATCTTCACAAAATTTTAGAATTTTACGTAATCTCAAGCATAGGTAGAATCGCACCTTAAAGTGCGTGCCGAAAAGTGATAGGAAGAGTGGAGTTGAATGGAGGGAGTAGATGTTATGGGTGTCTTAGTTTCCACAAGTGTTGATGATGTAAGTAGCAACAACGAGACGATGAAATAAGATATTATTCTCATGGATCAAAGGTACGTAACACTTACTCATGCGATTTTCTGATTGTTATGTCGTTAGGAAGTGAATAAAATATGTGGAAAGATTGAACATTGACTATAACTAATAATTAGGTGTGACACATGACACTTCTGACTATGTTGACCATTTATTTGATTACTTTAACAAGGGGGTTCACTACTTTAGTGCTGATAGACAATCATACACATTACTCACATATTTCTAAATCTAAAGTGAACTACCATAATATGTTCATTTGTCTTCCCTATTTGGTTAATCATATATCGTCCAACCTAATAATTTCAAATCAAATCATTATTCTAAATTGTAATTGTAATGTGTATTGTTTCCACAGCTACATTGCTATGAGATTGACTTTATGGGACGACTTTGTGATTGAAATCGGTAAAAAACTTCTTAAAGACCCTCTCAACAAGCCCATTTTAATTGCATGTGGTGTAGAAGTCAAAGATTATAAAGGTATGCTCATCAAATATTCATTTCTTTTATCAATCAATTAAAAAAGTTCTATGTGCTTATCTCTATTTTTATGAGTTTAGGTACATACCTTTCTACTGGAAGATACAGTAGACTCTACATTTCAAATAAAGATCCTGCGACAACCACATTGGCTCATTGGTATATAATTTTCCTAACTACATGTACAAAACTCTTATTTTAGACTTTTTAGATATTTAGCTAACGTCTTTGAATTCAACATGTACGAGAAAGACGTCTTTGCAAGAAGAAAAATAAAATGGATTGACACATGTGACTTGCCAATGTATCACAAACTATTAGTATCAAATTCATATCGTTCTACCATATCAGAACTTGGCTCAATGAAAACAGTAAGCTTCTTAATTGTCCTTTTATCATATTTCTAAATTTCTAAATAATAGAAATCTATTTTTTTTTAACTTGCTTCATTTTTTTCATTATTATTATTCTACAGGTTGATAGGTTAATAGGTACAGAATTCTTGCAAAGTTGATGACCATAAACACTCAAAGTTTCACTTTCTATGAAACATGCTCACTGTGCGGTAATGCGATCGAACATTTTGGTTCATATGTGATTTGTTGGACATGTCAAGATGTCGTATCATTAACATTAAGGTACATAAACTATTGTAACTTTATTCAATTAAAATATTATAATGAATAAATCAATTCTTATTTTAATCACTCTACTAACTTTGTTTCTGAATTTGAAGTGTATCTGTTCCGATTATCATCGAAGATTCAAGTGAATCCATGACAATAACATTATACGACAAACAAGTGGAATTCTTATTGGAAACTTCAGCCGCACAGTTGCAAACGCTAATCCAACAGGTCCACATTTATAAATCATGACTTTTAGTCAAACATTGTTAACATTTGCCACTATCATGGTATTTACGACATCTATGTTATAATTGCAGGCCAATGGCAAAGAGACAGTTCAAGAAAAGTGCGAGAAATATTATTGCAAATCATACGTGTTCATATTAGAGCCAGTGACAAGGTTTCCCAACTCGATGCCCGACATTACAACAACGTACATCATGTATCCGGATTGGGCCGAAGAATGTGCTTACTTATTAAAATGGAAAAGGTAAATGAGATACACATATACTTTCTCGCCATAATAATGTTTGTACATATTTAAAGACACACTAATAAAGATACTAATGGTTTCGTCTCCTTTTTCAGGATGCTCGCACCAACGTCCGCTTAAAACTGAACATGTCTTTACATATTCAGTGCCGGACTTCTTTTTCTTTTAGGCTTAAGTTTTTTTTTTTTTTTTTTTTTTTTTTTTTTTTTTTTTTTTTTAAATATATATATATACGTAAATATGTGAGTGTTTGTTTTTCAGATAATTTTTAAAGTTGTTATTTCAAGTAACTTTATGTATTATCCATGAGCCTAGGAAATGTGTGACCTTAGCCCCAAAAAGATAATGTTCATAGTGCTACAAATAATATTCATTCACAAAAAAAAAAAAAAAAAAAAACCAATAATTTTTTTTACACTCTAGCCCAACAACGTTTCACATCGCACAACCTACAAAAAATTTGTTGAAAAAAAAAAATCAAGAACATTCATAACAACACCACAATTTCTCGATCATAGACATAAGTAATTGAAACATGCGATAGTTTTTAAAGTACTACATCTAATCACAGTCAAGAACAATCAAACAAAACACGTGGTATATTTAATATGGTGTTCAATGTTCCCAACACTCACTAAGTTAACATAGAAAGTTCAACTTTTAAAACATAACTTCAACTACAGAAGCCCATTTTCGCCGAAGATAGAAAGTACGAAGTATACCACCATAAAAAACGTTTAATATGTAAATGATATTATAATTTATAATATCATTATAGAATGGGATAATAATATATGTAAAATTGTAAATAGATATCACTATAAAAGAATATTCACTTGAAAAAACCAAGAACGTGGTTTATAGGGGGTTTGACAAAGAGTGGAGAGACAATTAACTAACTCCGCTTAATTAATGTATCTTCACTTTTTAGTCAATTAGAACACATAATATTAACCTAAATTTTACACAAAAAATTTCGTTTCCAAACCCGATCGACTGCTAAACTAAAATCTCAATTTTTTTGAAAGTGCACAAACTTCATTTGCAGTTTCAGGTAATTTACAAAAGTCGGAAAGAGCTTTGATGTCACAAAAATAAGATCCATCGGCTAATCTCCAGCACGACTATATCGATCAAAAGGCAGAGGTAATACACTTTGTTTATCAATCATAAAAAGCTTATATGTTGACATAAAAAAAAAAAAAAATCAACACATACTAACTTACCTTGCAACTTCACATACTCAACTTGATTAGAACACATTATGGTGTGATATTTTGTGACTTCCTTCTCTATTCTACTCTTATCGGATGTATGTAGTCTAATTTTATGGGTTCCTTAATTACTTCTTTTGTGTGGTGGGGAGGAGAGATAATTGTGAATGTTGGTCTTTGAGCTTATCAATGTTATACTAGGAGAGAAAGTCTCTTGATTAGCTGACATAATTCTTGAAAAAGAAAATACCCATGTGCAATGATGTACTTTTTCTAGGCATTGTAATGCACGTAGCACATGATGAAAAATGACTTTTGATTATAAAAACAAACAAAAAGAAATCTAATATTGAATTTTTAGCATTATAATACATAGATACTTTTGACAGAAGTGAACTTTTAATTTGCAACAGGCTACACATAACCTACTTTAGTATGCTGAATTATGGTCTAATTTCTTTACGTAGTACTCTATGCACATTACATGAAAAATCTTATCAGTGGTTTTGATTGTTTAGGGAACTAGAAAAATGGTTGATCAGGGGAACGAAATTCCTGATACAAGGCTAACATCATCAGCTTATCGAAGATTAAGAAGGCAACGAATGGCAGCCGATGAAATCGCTGAAGAAAATAACACAAGAAATATTAGGCGTCGGTCGACTAATAACACGAGAAGGTGTCATGAACACAATCAAGAAGCCATGCCTAATCCACGGAGACCCTTAACGGATATTACTAATCTAAACAATAATCAAGTCCCAAACACCGTACAGAGAAACTCCCGTTTTGGTAATAGTATGTTTAAACCTTGTCAATTTATTTAAATATTTAATTTTAGTTATTTAATCTTTTTTTTTTTTTTTTTTTTTATTGAAATGTTAAGGAAAAAAACTTATGTGATTGTGGACTGCATGATATGTAACACTATGAGTCAAAGAATTCGCTTACATGTTCTGACATACATATTTATTAATACTTCTATATATAATCGATTGAAAATGCAACAAACTCTCTAACTCAATTAAACATCTCTACACTTCTGCAATTGCAGCTAATAGGAGTTTTCACACCTACGAAGTTGGAGAAAGTAGTACAACAAACTCAACTGTACAAAGGGTTCAAAATAGCAATTCGTTTGTTCCACACCAAAATGTCTTACCTCATAACACCATCCAAAGACGAACCCGTGGACCCAGATATTATCGTTGTGCAATGGGTTATCATGAAAGATATGGAGTTTCCATGTCTAGATTGTCACCTCCTAGGACATGTCCCCATTGTCAAGCTGTGCTTTTTCATCACGAAACTTCTTAAATATGTTGTTTGGGTGGAAAAATAAACTTACCAAATTTTCCTGTGCCGAAAGAACTACTTTCAATCTACACTGACCAAACACCTATGGGTAAAGATTTCAGACATAACATTAGGAAATACAATCACGTATTTTCTTTCACTTCTATGGGGGTTCACCTTGATCGAAGTTTAGCCAACGCTGAATTAGGAGTTTACACTTTCCGTGCTCAAGGAAGTATATACCATAGGACTGGTGATTTACTCCCATCTAGACCAGACGAACGGCCGCGATATCTGCAGTTATACATCTACGACACCGATCATGAATTGGAAAATCGTCTTGCCGAGAACAACACTTTGCGTCAAGATATTCTTCAATGGATTAAGTCTATACTTGATAGATGTAATCCGTTTGTACATAACTTTCGAAATTTGTCGCGGTGTGACGATGTACAGAATTGCCGATTTATTATACGTGAGCAACCAACTGATCGACCTCAATACTGCTTACCAACCGCTACACAGGTCGCGGGAGTAATAGTCGGAGATAAGGAAGCGGGAGACTTGAACCCAAGGGATATTAGGGTTCAGACCACATCAGGAGAATTATTGACCATTAATGACACTACAGGCTATTACGATCCAATGCAGTATGCTTTACTCCTTCTTATGGATCATATGGTTGGTCAATCAATAGTCGCACCAGTGGTGGAGCCACTATTCCATGTCGAGCATTCTACGCATATATAGTCCAAGTAAGTCATCTTATGATTTCTACATGAATATATTTGTCCATGTTTTCATATACTAAAAGTAATCTATGGATTTATATCGTCTTCTAATATATGTTTAACTTTTAGTTATTATACCATTTGCAGATACGTCGAAATGTTACGTCTATCTTCTTACTTGCTGGGCGTTTACTTCAACAATATGTTGTAGATAATTTTGTAAAAAATGAGGCAAACAAGCTCAGGTGGATAAGAGATAATCAAGACACTATTAGAGCTGATCTATATGGAGGTCTTCAAGATTGCTTACATGCTGGCGAAACCAATGCCGGTAAAAATCTAAAATATTTTCATTATAAAGTAGATTTTTACGCCTCTTTAATAAATTTAAATGCATATATCTTTTCAAAATTAAGCAGCTTTTATTGAATTTAAAATTTAATAACGCACCTTAAATTTTCATTCCCAGAAAATGTTGGCCGAAGATACATTTTGCCTTCTTCGTTTACTGGATGTCCTCGAGACATGAACCAAAGGTATCAGGATTCAATGGCAGTGGTACAAGAATATGGAAAACCTAGCCTCTTCCTAACTATGACATGCAACTCAAATTGGAAAGAAATAACTGATGAGTTGTACGAAGGTCAACTCGCCCAAGACCATCCCGATTTGATTGCAAGGGTATTCCATGCGAAATTTCAAGAGTTCAAGAAAGATATTGTTGAAAAAGGCATCCTTGGAAAAGTGATTGCTTATGTTTATGTCGTCGAATTTCAAAAAAGAGGTCTCCCACATGTGCACATGTTGGTCATCTTAGATGATAATGACAAACCAATATCCCCTGATGACTACGACAAATTCGTTCGAGCAGAGATACCAGATAAAGATGAGGAGCCTGAGTTATATGACAATGTATTGAAGCATATGATCCATGGTCCATGATGTGTTGGTGGTCGAAATTCATCATGCATGAAAGATGGTGTTTGTAAACGCAACTATCCAAAACCATTCGCATCTGAAACGCACTAAGGTAATAACTCATATCCAATTTATCGACGTCGAGCAAATGGTCCCTCTGTACCGGTACAAGTTAACAGCTCAACCTATATCGACAATAGTTGGGTAGTGCCGTATAATACATGACTTCTCTTGAAGTATGATTGTCATATTAATGTAAAGATCTGTAGCAGCATTGAGTGTGTGAAGTACTTATACAAGTACGTTTACAAGGGGGTTGACAAAGTTGCAATGGAGGTTCGATCCGGAGAAGACTACAATGAGATCAAACACTATGTCGATGCAAGATGGGTATGTGCTGTAACACCCCCAAATTTCCTTTCCTTTTCAAAAAACATTTTATCGAGAATCAAAACACAAATAAGGAAATTCAGAGGTGTCACTCCGCACTCGAGTCAAAGACCCGAATGCAAGGAGATTTCAAAAGCCACAGTATAATTGTCTAATGGTCTAAAATAGTCTATTACAACCCATCAATTTAAAATTACAACAATCCAAAATATGAATTATGAAATAGTCTATGTCTAGTAACTACTTAGTCTAATTATTGAATCCAACTAATTCTAGTGAGTCGTCGTTCCCGTATGCATCAATCACTCCAAACCTGTGGTGGATTTAAAGCACGAAAACCACAGTTGAAAAAGTAAGTGAAATTGAGTAAGCCAACACCTCAACGTGTAGAAAACCAAAACTCTTACCTAGATTTTGAAAACGTTTTTAGTTTTATTTTCGAAAACACACTTATCACATAAACATATAATCATCCAAAAATAATTCCAAACCAGTAGTTAAGAGTCATATATCAGAATCCACCATTCAATTCATCACATACTCATAGTATAAGAAACATTCCATAATCCACAATTCCCAGTTAACAATCCACATTCCACAATCCATCGAACATTAATTTGATAATGAGTAAGAAGTTATAAGTCACAATTCATAGTCCACAATCCATAATCCATAATCCATAATCCATAATCCTTATTATTTAGAAATGAACTGAATCTTTTGCCAATTCACCCTATCAACCATAATCCATAATCCAAGACAACTAGACCTTAAGTGTGCACACCCCCTACTGGGTGTTTTTAACCCAAGTAGAGTAGACTAGAGCCTAACCCTCTTAAAGACCGATGCGGTGGGGTAATTAATAGAAGTCGATGCGACTCAAACATTTGAATAGGAGTTCTTTTGACTCAAGCAAATAAATAGGAGCTCTTTTGGCTCGAATAAATAATTAGTTCTTTTGCTCCGTCTAAGTAACCAATATCTTATTGAGAGAGAGTTGATGATCACATAATCATATACAACAATACCAAACCAACATCATAATATAAATGGCTATGCGCCCACAAACCAAACCAAATCAACCAATTCAATATACATTCAACCTTACCTTTCAAAATCACATTTATATCACAAGCCAAACCATGTACCAATATCAATACAATAATTCCAACCAATCATGATAATGAAATTATATAAATTGAATCGTTCTCCACCTATCATGATACTACGTTCTCATTCAATCACACCATTCACATCTAGCACATAAGTTTGAAAGGTTTCTACAAGTTTAAGAAAGGTTGAGCATGCTAGCTTACCTTTTTAAGCAAACGAAAACTCAATAGCACAACAATCACTAGTACTCTTCGTCTACGAACTCAGGCTCTACAATTATACAAACAACATTCTCATTTTAACACTCAATCTTTCTCAACCTACCAACCAACTATATTTCTATATGTTAGTATATATGATCCTATATGCAATGCATGATTATGACAATACCAAATCCAAAACAACAATTACCAATTATTCAATAATTATAATTCTATTTCAATAATTATCCAATAAAACTCAATTAACACCAAAATTATTATAAAAATTCCCAAAGGCCTAAAAATTAGTTTTAAAACAGAATATAACTTATAAAAATTAACCCTTAATTATTATAATTTAATTATAAAATTATTATACCAATTTATATTATGTTTTATTAATTAAAAACAATGTTTTATTACATAAAATCCCAAAAATTCGAATTAAATTATATAAATCATGAAAATCATTTTATAATTTGTTAAATTATCAGAATGTCGAAATATTGCTTATCATAATTAATTTGGACTAATTAACCCTAATTAGAAACAATTAACCAAATTTCCCCAATTTGCAATTTTTACAACTTTGAACAAAAACCCAATTTAAATCTCAAACTAAATTCAAGAACCCTAACAATTAGATAGTAAGCATACCCAATTCAAGATTTCGAAATCAATTGAACAAATTTGACAATTAATCTAATAAATCCCCAAATTCGAAATTAATGAACATCAACTTAAAACAACCATCAAGATCAATTCTTTATGCATAAAACTAACTCTAATCGATTACCCACTAATAATAACATCTATTAGAATCAATTAAACATGATTTAAAGCAAGAAAAACGAATTGAAATTCTCGTTCGATTGAAAGGGCGAAAACAGGGGAAAGAGGGGCGAGAAAGGGTGTTACCCACGGCCAAGAAAGGAAGCGAAGACGACGGTGAGGTGGTTGTTGCGGCTGGGCAGAGGCAGAGGAAGAAGAGCGGCGTTCGTGCGAAGAAGACGAGCGAAGGTGAAGCAGGGGCGGCGAGGAAGAAGAAAAAAAAAACAGAGTAACTCTGTTTTTATAGCAGGGGGGTCGTTCTTTTTTTTTTTTCCTTTTTTTTTTCTTTTTCCTTTTTCTGATTTCCTTCTTTGGGTTTGGGTTGGGTATTTGTTGATGTTTGGGCCAATTGGTGTGGGCTTGAGTTGTTGTAGTGTTTGGACGATAGCCCAATTCAGGAATTAGAAAATCCTATATAGAAAATCCGACTCCAAAATTCATTTCCGAACTCGGTTTTGAGAACGAAAATTAATAATTAAAATATTTTCATTTCAATAATCTAATTAATAGGTCTAAAAATATTAATATAAAATACTTTAAAATTTCGGGATATTACATCCTTCCCCCCTTAAGAAAACGCTTCGTCCCCGAAGCGCAAAGTAACTAGGTGAACTCATGACACAACCACACAACACAAACCAAACTCATATGATGCAAATGTATGAATGTAATGCATGACTTAAGATAAATAAACGAAGTTAGTATCACATTCTTCCCCCCTTAAAGGAGTTACGTCCTCGTAACTCTAGTTAGACTAAAATAAGACATAAGTAAAAGTATTATGGGCTAGGAAGTACCAGTCACCACATCGGTTTTATTGTCAGCTTGGGCTCTATTCATGACATAAATTTGACCCGTTTTGCGCTGGTTATTCCCTCCTTGAGCATTATTGTTGGCATTCCTAGTACCAACTCCATTGTTGTTATCATTGGCAGCTTGACCATTGTTGTTCCCTTGGAATCTAGCATTGTTCCCTTGGTAGTTATTCTGGAATTGATTTTGGTTTGGATTGTTGCCGTGGTAATTGGGACGAGGGTTGTTGTTGTAGGAAATCTGATTATAGTTTTGGTTATTGGGGCGAGGATTCGGGTTGTATGTGTTCTGATAGAAGTTTTGATTCTCCCTATTGTGTCCCACGTAATTACCATTTCCCATTTGGTCTGAATTTTTATACCTACACTCATATGCCTTGTGACCCCGTTTCCCACAATTAAGACAATTGACAGGTTGTCCAAAACAGTCAGCTCCCGGATGATCCCCATTACATTTCTTACAGAAGTAGTGACGCTCAGCCCTTTTATTTTGGGTACGGTCCTGAAAGTTATTTCCACCAAAATTTCTATTGTACCCTTGATTCCCCCCAAAAGTGTTTGGTTTTCCCCTCTTTTCATTCTCAGTGTTGGTGTTCAAATCAGTTTCATTCATTATGGAATTTTGAGGTTCAAACTTTCTTTTCTTGTTTCGAGTTTCCTCCTTTAGCTCGTGAATTCTCACCCACTGGCAGCTTTCCCATAGGCCTAATGGACATCAGCAAAGTTCATCATGATCAAGGTTTCCTGGAGGCTATAGTCAAGTCCCTCAATAAATCTAGAGATCTTGGAGGCATCATCAGGCAAAATTGTGGTTGCAAAGCGAGAAAGTTCAAGAAATTTGGCATACCAAACTCATATGATGCAAATGTATGAATGTAATGCATGACTTAAGATAAATAAACGAAGTTAGTATCACATGTGCATCTGAAGCACTCTGGAGATTGTATCAATTTCCTATCGCAGGAATTTGGCCATCAGTGACACGCTTGCAACTCCACTTACCCGGCATGCACCGTGTACAATATCATACAGACCAAACCATTGATGAAATTTTGGATGAACCGAGAAACTCTAAAACCATGCTCACTGAATTTTTCAATATGAATGTCATTGATTCACAAGCCAAAAACCACCTATATAGAGATTTTCCAAAGTTTTATCGATGGATTCCAGCTGCAAAGGTATGGAGTAGGAGAAAGACCAACCAAAAAGTTATTGGAAGGGTATACACTGCCTCACCAATTGAAGGAGAAAGATGGTTTTTGCGTATCCTACTCAATCATGTAAAGGGCGCTCATTCGTTTGAGCATCTTCGTACTGTTAATGGAATAACCTATCCAACATTTCGAGAAGCTGCAAAAAAATTAGGTTTGATGGATAATGATGGAAGTATCCGTGAGTGTTTGAAAGAAGCATCTAATTCAAAAATGCCATCAGCATTAAGGAGGTTATTTGTCACCATTTTAGTTTATTATCAACCAACGGGTGTTCGCTCATTGTGGGATGAGTTCTTGCCTTATATGGCTGAAGACTACCTAAGGTCAGCATCATTAATGGACGACATTGTGGTTAATTGTGATCTTTGTGAGATAGACCGTTTACTGAAGCAGTTGAACAAAGACATCAATGATTATGCACTTCCAGAAATTAGAATTCAAATGGATGGTGATGTCGGTATAACTAGAGCCATGAGAGATGAGTTATCTGCAGCTTTACCTCCAGATGATATGCATTGTGCTGAGCACCTCAATCAAGACCAACGGATTGCATTTGACAGGATTATGGAGGCTATAGATAATCAAAAGGGTGGGGTTTTTTTCATAGATGGTCCTAGCGGAACTGGTAAAACCTTCTTATATCGGGTGATACTTGCTACTGTGAAGCTTAGGGGACAATTTGGAATTGCTTCTGCCAGCTCGGGAATAGCGGCAACGTTGTTGTATAGAGCTAAAACAGCCCATAAAACCTTTGGACTTCCTGTCAAGCTACACGCGTCGACAATGTGGAATTTCAGCAAGCAAAGTGTAGAAGCAAATTTGCTAAAACATGCATCAGTTATCATTTGGGATGAAGCGACAATGACACATCGATATGCTTTTGAGGCCGTTGATCGTAGTTTAAGAGACCTTATGGGAGTGGATATGCCATTTGGAGGGAAAATTATGGTGTTTGGAGGGGATTTTAGACAAGTGCTCCCTATTATAGTCAAGGGAACAAGAGCAGAAACTGTAGATGCATGCTTCATAAAATCTTTGCTATGGGAACATGTTCAAGTTCTTCATTTGACACAAAACATGAGGTCTAGAAATGACGAAGAATTTAATGATTTTCTCTTAAGGGTCGGAGACGGTCGCGAGCCTACTTTTGCTGAGGACATGATAAAGTTACCTTCTTTGATGTGTTATTCAGCTGATAGCGACACCTCAATTGACTCTTTGGTAGAAGGAATATTTCCAAACTTGAGTGATCATATAGGTGATCCAATATATATGGTTGAACGGGCTATAGTCACACCAAAGAATGACGATGTACATGTATTGAATGAAAAGATTGCAAGCAAGATCCATGACCCTGAGAAAATATACTACTTTATTGATTCGGTTCCAGAAGATCGTCATAATTTGTACTCTCAGGAATTTCTTAACTCATTGTCTTTTGGAGGTCTACCACCTCATATTCTGAAATTGAAGGTTGGCTTGCCCATCATGCTTCTTCGAAATATTGACACAAGCAACAGATTGTGCAATGGCACTAGATTAATGTGTTGTCACTTGGGGGAGCACTTAATTGAAGCCGAAATTCTCACTGGACATGGCAAAGGAAGACGTGTTTTCATACCGCGCATACCTTTGAAAACAGTTGAAGATGTGAGATTGCCCTTTGAGATGGTTCGAAAGCAATTTCCGATAAAATTATGCTTTGCCTTGACCATAAACAAATCTCAAGGGCAAACGATTCCCCATGTTGGAATATACCTTCCAAACAATGTCTTCAGTCACGGTCAATTGTATGTTGCACTCTCTAGAGGAACTTCAAAAGAAACTACAAAAGTATTGACGCATAAAGTAAACATTCCAAGACAAGATGACACTTTCACCAAAAATGTTGTTTATAGAGAAGTGTTTCTCCCTAACTGAGGTAATATATTTCTAAGCTTTCTGCCCGTTTCATATCATTTACATGCACTTATTATTTTTTTTTTCTATTTCACCGTATAACGCAAGAACAAAATTGTGTTGAATTTTTTTTTTTAGGTTACAAGTCGGAAGCAATCGACATGCACTCACATTTCAAATTACCTTACTCATGTACTTTTTTTTTTCAAATCAGATTTTTATTACATTTGCTTACATCATTTAGTACTCTTTGGAGACACTTGACTTCATGTATTGTATTGAATTTAAGTGTACGAACTCAATATCTGCTATTCACTTGCTTTTTTTGTTTAGTCTGAAACTTTGCACGCATTGCGTGCATGTCTTAGTTTGTATTTAATAATGGATCATAGTGACCGTTCATGAGTTTTGATAATGTGGTCAAAGTAGTTACGTAGGAATTTTCTACTTGATCCGTTGGTCATTGTATTGGACTATTGGTTATAGTAAAATGGCCAAAGACTTTGTCTTTTACTACGAATTAGCTGGACTAATTAGTTTTCTTTCTCAAACTTATACTAAGCTGGACTTATTTAAGTTTTAAATGGATCATATTTTGAGTGGGAGAAATTTACTTTACTTGGATAGTTCAAGTAGTTGGCAAATGGGTTCGGGTAATGAGACACTAGGTGGACTCATTGTTATTGAATAATTTCAATAAGCATTTTAATTTGTTAGATAATTTGGAATTACTAGTTTATTGGCCCGTGCAAAATTGCACGGATTGTTATATGAATTTGGTTATAACTCTATTTTATTACTCATAATTAACATAAAATATTAGGACTGTACAAAAGTTAACCGACCAGATGTGACCCGTTGTTCAAGGTTAATACCCATTATTTTCCTGATCATGTTCTGGCCGTAGATAACTCGAACCCGTTTTGACCATTATTCTTTTGGGTTAAACTTGAGATGGCCCGTTGTCCTATATTTTCTAAAATTAAGACGAAAAGAAATGTGTTTAATTTGGTATTATCTTAGAGAAGTTAAGTTTGATTTATTAGTTTAACCTAACTCACTTTCGTTCACTAGAGTTTTAGGTCAAATAATAAATCAAAGTCCCTAATAATATTGAGTTTATTTGCCTTCCCACACTAGTAGCACCTATTAAGCCCTAGATCATTAGTGATGGGTTCTGCCAAAGCGAGTATCACTTCTAATCTTGGAATAAATATGGGTAAACTTATGAAGGGGTTTACAAGTTAAGTGTGGTTAACTCGACAATATCAGTAATGGGTCCTTAAATGTTGAGGCAAAAGGATTAGGTTGATATTGAATATAACCTATAAACCAGGAATTATATTGGATATAATTAGTAATGGGATTACTTACCTGAATGGTTTAGTCTGGGTGACACGCCAAAGCTGGCTTAGACTAACTTTATTTGGGATCTTGGAATCATTTTATTCTCTTAGGGCATTGGATTGAATAAAATGCTCAATAACTTTAGTAGTAATAGTTTAAAACTCAAGTTATTTTAAAGTTATTTGTATGATAAATGTTAATTACTTTGCAATATAAAACAACCGATTTTATTGTGTTCAAATCCTTGGGAATGAGCATTGAACGACTATAATTTTCTCGACTAGGTCGAGACATGGAAATAGTTTTCAAGTATTAAATTAAGATGGATTATATCTTAGAGATAGTAACCCGTGTTCTCCTTGGAAACAAAAGGTTATATCTTAGAGATAGTAATCTGTTTTCTTTTTGGAAATGCTTATTTCACATAAAAAATCACCAAATGACGAGAATTGGAATGCGTGTCTTATTTCTAATGTGGCAATTGCTATTAGATAGTAAAAACTAATGACATTATTCTGCAACTCAAGAACAAGGTTCATTGAGTACGCGAGGATATGGAGGTTTAAAAGACATTAGAAATTTCAATTATTGAATCGAATGTAAGAAACCGGTTGGGTTTCAAGTGCTCAAAATAACGGTTATTTTGAAAAACAATGAGCAATTGTGGCAATAGCTATTGTTGGGCAAAGACACCATTCTGTAGCAAGGAAGATGAGAAGAATGAAAACATTGCTTCTATTTAAGTTTTATGTCATAAATTCAAAATGATAAATTCTACACCAAGGTATTAGATACCGTCGGATATTAATAATTTTACATTTTTAAATGTGAAGACATTAAGAAGTAGAAGTTTGATCAATTGAGGGGTTGAACCGACGTATTGGAATTTGAGCAATAGTTGCTATTTTATCTTGGTTTTGAAGACTATATTAGATATGAGAGTTTCTCCCCTCATAAAGAACAATAGGTGTTCTTACCAGTACATAGGAACATTGAGTTCTATTTGCTTTGTTTTGGAAACAAGTTCATGACATAAATTTACGCCTAAATCAAATGATTGAAAAACCAACTTGTACATAGCATTGTCGTTTGAGTCATGCAAACATGCATTGAATTATTCCTAGGGAATACGTTCATGTGTCTGTTGACTTTGAGTCATAAGACATTTTAAAATGTTTCATGATAAAAGACATAAATTGCCTTTTTGGAATTGGTGAGTTAGCTATAGAATTGTATGC
The DNA here is from genome assembly GCA_963680865.1 of Spergularia marina. Classification (NCBI taxonomy): domain Eukaryota; kingdom Viridiplantae; phylum Streptophyta; class Magnoliopsida; order Caryophyllales; family Caryophyllaceae; genus Spergularia; species Spergularia marina. The sequence continues at coordinate 23,395,899 of OY804544.1, read as the reverse complement.
TTTTGTGCAAATCAATGAGTACGACTATTCGAGTGATTTTAATTACATATTCCATTTATAAATGTTTTGATAAATACAGTTATATTTATGCAACATAAATCTTTAATTTTTAGAAAGTTAAGAGATTTTTCACAATGGAATATAAATTCAACTTGACAAGTATTATTGACCATTCGATTAGATCGAGATGGTAAATGTTCGAGTCAAGTATTTGATTTGATGACTATTATGGATATTTGTAATATAGTATTACAATTTACCTCGGAACACCATGAATGGTGTGTTCGGATTCAAGGGTTAATCTTACCATGTATGATTCGGTCCATGATGAATCATGCCAATCTTCCGTCGACTTTGTTATTTGCTTCATAGTTTATTTGTGACATCAACACTAAACATGACTTTGTCAGATTTTGTCAATAGTAGGTGCAAAGACTCCATATCAATATGGATAGGAATAGTTACTAAATTGTCAAATTTTCCTAAAATTCAATTACAAATTAGATTTGTGTTTCTTTGGAAGAAACAGCGGGTATATCCCACTACAGCCTTGTGAGAACATAGTGTTTGTTGTCCTTTTGTAAAGATTTCATCTTTCTAAAATTACAAGTGGGAGAAATGTTTATCAGGATTAGATTCGAGTAGAGCAACAAATAGTTCTATCATACCTAATCCTAATATATCACCCCAATTTAAAATTTTGGTGAGAATTATTGAGGAAAGGTTAGAAACATGTAGTAATGCTCATAAACATGCCCAATGAAAGTTTAAGAGGAAAATAAATTTAACAAACAGAGACTTAGAGATCTGTTTGATATAAGTTTAATAAGTTACTTCGGTAAGTAACAGGTCTTTGAACTACTAGTATCATGACAAGTCAAAACTCCAAATGGTTAGAGGCCATAAAATTTGAGATGGATTTCGTGTCTGAAAATCAAGCTTAGGTTTTGGTTGATTTGCTAAATGGGTAGCGCCATTTTATGCATATTATTTTTCTAAATGAAAACAGACATGAGAAAGAACATAGTGTTTCTTCAAAGGTAGAAGAGTTGATGAAGGTTTCAGCATCAATTTCTATGCTAATATCCGTTCAAATATTCCTAACATCTCTTTATGATTATGAGATTCGTCACATGGATATCGATACCGCTTCCTAATGGTTATTGGAAAAAGATGTGTATGGGCGCATCTTAAAGTTCTCGTTCATTCAGTGAACGTTGGGAATCATGCAAACTTAAAATCCCAAGTGAAGGATTCCAGTTAGCATTTTAGGAGTCTTCTATTTAAAAGTCAACTTTGGAAGTTGGTCTTTTAAATATGAAAATAACTCTTGTGTAGACAAGAGGTTTAGTGGGAGCGTAAATATTTTTCTGATTTTATATATTAGATATATGTTTATCATTAATGGCAAATAATATTCCAATGTCGAAGTCATGTAGACTTGACTTGGTAAATGAAACTTGGTGTAAGATAAAGGAGTAGAATCATACAAAGTGTATATCTTAAACATTTAGAGAATAATTTATTTTAGTGGGAGCATGTACTTTGATGTAATGCTTATTGAGTTCAATGTAAAAAAATTCTTAGAGAAAATTTCCTCCATGTCTCATGACAGTATTCTCGTATGCTTGGAGCATGGTGTACATATCTTATGGTGCCTAACTGGACCAAAGATGCAATTCCATTTGAATGGAGATTGCGGTTGTTGAGAAAATTTTGGATCTCTGTGTTAATAGTTGAGCATGATGTGTTAAAGTTTGAGAAACCGATAACATATCAAAGATCAAAATAATTTTGCAAGTTATATCACCGTATTGGTTAGATCATTGATGGGTGATTAGCAAAGTAAGTACAGTTTACAGTAATGTAAATTTTTTGGCTAGACCTTTGTCATAGGGTAAGCAAGAGAGGCATACCGTGACAAATCGGAATCAAACACTTTGGAGAGTGGTTGTGTTTCATATGATTGTTTTGATATAATTTGGATATCATGATCACAAAACAATAATTATTACATTTATCATTTATCGAAAATTATTAGTTCGATTATTCATTTAATTGTGGTTTAGAATTACATGATTGTCCAAATAATATTATATCCTAATAGGTTGTCAAGATGAGGTCTTGTTTATGAAACCCTATTAAGTGAACAAGGATAATTGTTATTTAGTCCCTGGTCTAGGTCGTTAAACCTTGATAGCGTTTTCACGCTAATGTTGGACACCTTAACGACTTAGCATGACTGGTTTGCGAGTTGATTCATTAACTCTGTTTCATGAGTTTCGGGACTTGGGAAGTCATGAATCTTTTGCATGGATATGAGTTTTGGAAATTCGTGTTGGACAAACCCGTTTTGTGAATTCTTTAGAGATTTTTACAAGTCATTAAAAGAATTTCACATCGACTATTGTGACACGGTTCCTAAACCTGAGTGCGTCATTTGCTCTTGCTAAAGGATTGGTAGACTGTGAAGTTGCCTAACACTCACTGTTAAAAGGGGTAATAAAGGTTACATTCGGATTATCATGAACCTAGTAGAGAGACTTGGATGTGCAAAATTGGTGTTGTCCTCCCATTTTTGATTGGGATTGTTGTCTTTAAGCCTCTCAGAGAGTAGAAACTGAAAAATGCATGGTCGTGCTCAAACGGATTGTGGATCAATCGTTTGCTTGAACAGTTTCACATTTGGACTTAAATAAGGATGACTTGATACCTCACCTTATGTTCAATTAAGACAGTAAGTGACAAGGGAACGCGGTTTCCGCACTTGCTCTAAGGACAAGTGGGAGATTGAAGGAAATGTGTCCTTCGATCAAGTAGTCACATAGTACAGGATTAATTACGAAGGTGATTATTCAATTGTATTTAGGTAGTCGTAATGTTTGGGTAGATTATTCAATTGTATTTAGGTAGTCGTAATGTTTGGGTAGAGACCGCTTACGATTTGTTGGTTCGTAAACTAACTGCTAAATATAATTGAACCTATTGGGTCACACACTTTGGGCTAATATCGGATCAACGTAAATGAATACGGATTTCGGGTTAACGGGTTTGGTGCCCGTTATGTCTCACTTGGACTAATTGGAATTAGTCAGTCAAAAGAATGTCAACAGCCTAAATTGATTAGCATAATTATCATGACATTCATTGTGTATCAGTTACATTTATGTGAAATTAGATTTCATATAATGGCAAATGTATCAGTCGTTACTTTGCTTCTGTTGCATATAAGGAAATGCTTCCTTACGGTATGATATCAGATCATTCCATTTAAAACACTCAAACTCTTAGAGAGAAACAAAGTGAGACACATACTCTTAATTAGAGGTGGCCACGGGCAGAGCGGGCCAGTGCTAGGGCCGGGCTCCACCGGGCTAGTGCTCGGAGAATCGAGCACTAGCACTAGCCCTACACACCCGCGCTAGTGCCAGTGCTCAATTTTCCGGGCACTAGCACTAGTCCGCCAGTGCTTGACCGGGCTTTAACCCGGGCTAGTGCCGGGCGGGCCAGTGCTCAGGCGCTGCTGGCTCGGCCGAAAAAAAAAAATAAAGGGCTTGGTCATAATTACCATAATTTTATCATTATTTGATAAAATTATAATAATTAGGATGCCCACGTATCTCGAAAGAATCAAAGCCCACGTAGTTCTTCACTTACCTTACTTACCGTCGCTTGATTATTTGATCGGTTCATTCTTAGACGTTCTCATCGGCGGTTGATGCTCCCAATTCCGATGTAGTATCCATTGTCATGAATGGATCATCTTCTTCGTCATCATCATCGTCATACTTCTTTCCTTGTCTTCTTTTTAATGCTTGATCCCAATCTTTTTTGCATACACATACTTTCACGGATTCGGGAGCTAACCTTGATCGCTTTTCATCCAATACTCTTCTATCTGCACTAAAAGCGGACTCCGAAGCAACTGTCGAAGCTGGAACTACAAGAACATCATTTGCAATTTGGGTTAAAATTGGATATTGGTGGCTATGTTTATGCCACCAATTAAGAATGTTAAAATCACTTTCATCGGTAGTATCATGGACAAGTGTTAAATAATCATTGACAAAAGATGTAGTATCATCTAAAATCGTTTTTTGTTTTTTTAAAATAATATTATGATAAAAACCAAATCTACTTGGTTTAGATTTAGATGACATGGAAGAAGAACTAGCTTGTGCATCAGTACCACTACGTGTATCATACAAATCATGTAATTTAGTAAGAATAGAAACACATTTGTTCACCTAGTTATCTACATCATAGTCTTGTTCTAATGTTGAATAATAAAATTCTAACATGTTTTTCAATCCCGCGGATTTAACACCGGGATCAAGAATACATGCAATGCCATATATAATTGGAAATTCAGTAAAATAAGCCAACCATTTCTCACGCATTAAAGAAACAACTTGCTTTAAACTATCGTAAATAGAAGTATTAGACATAGCAAAAACTATTTTAATGCATTGTAAAATCACCAAATGAACATTTGGTTCATATACTAGCGAAAAAACTTTTGTAGCATCATAATAAGATTTCAAAAGATCATAAAGAGGTTTGGTAAGTTTCCAAGTAACATCATCGAGAAGTCGTGCATTTGGATCGGTAGAATGATGTTCATTATACAAAGTAGTAATAACTTGTTTATACCTGATTGCAGCACCTAGCATGGTGTAGGTAGAATTCCACCTTGTTGGTGTATCAAGACCAAATCTCTTTGCTGGCAATTGATGTTGCGTGCACAATTGTTTGTATCTGCGCTTTTTTGTGCCCGTTGCTCTAAGCCACTTAATAATTTTCTAATAGGGCTTAAAATAGGAGAAATACAAGCAATTCCTTCTTGAGCGGACATATTAATAATATGTGCACAACATCTAACATGTAAAAACATACCATCTAATAATAAAGTTGGAATATTACTCTTGATATGACCAATACAATTAGTATTAGCCGAAGCATTATCAAATGAAATAGTAAACAACTTATCAGTCAATTTAAACTCATTACAAGTAGCATGAATACGAGAATATATGTTATAGCCGGTATGCGACTCTTCCATAACATCAAAAACAATAATACGTTTTTGTAATTTATAATCATTATCAATCCAATGAGCGGTAATGCATATGTAAGGCTCACCTTGTCTTGAAGTCCATGTATCACTAGTTAGGCAAACACGTCCACTAAATGAACGAAAATATTCAATTAGCTCGCCTCTAGTTTTGTGATATTGTGTCATAGTATGACGCTTAAGAGTGTTCCTAGGCACCTTTCTATAAGCGGGTTGTAATGATAATCTATTAAACTCTTCATAATTAAAACTTTCACCTAAACTAAACGGCAATTCATCAAGACAAACAAAACTAGCCATATTATCAATCATTCGATCTCTATTATAATAGAAAGGAATACCTCCACCGGGGGTCGGGGTCATATAACTTCTGATTTGTGATTGACCACCACCATGGCTTGATTCACCTTCAACTATTTTTTCGGGGTCGATTATGCCATGTACACTTTGTAGGTGCCGAGCTTGAGTGCCGGTTCCGCTGCCCGTTTTCCACTTCAATTCCACATTAACATGGTTGGCTTTGCAAATTCGACAAACAAGTTTGAAACACTTCTTTGGTCATTTTCGGTGTAGACTTTGTCAAAATGAGCCCAAACAAAACTTGTTTTGACACCACGTCGATTAATAATACCACTACCTTGTCCACCTACAATTAAAGAATAATGATATTAATTAAGTTGTAAATTTACATTAATTGAATAAATTAAAAAATTAAATGAATTGAATAAATATGCAACTTTATAAATTGAATTTTACCATCTTATAAATCTACATCCGTTGTTGGACGAGAACGGGGTGGTGGCATGACCGATGATTCTTGTTGTGATGCATTACCTACACCTACAAATAAAATTATATCAATAAAAAGAAAAATTGACAAAATAAAACTAATAATTATAAAAATAAATTATAAACATTAATTTACCTTGATGAATATCACCTAGAAGTGGTTCTTCATATTCTCTCAACACTCTTCTTTGATCGGGAGTTAGATTTTTAATTTCGGGTTAATATGATGTTTTGATAAGAATATTAAAATATTCAATACAAAATACAATAATTATCAATACTAATAATAATTATCAAAATAACAATAATAAAAGTACTAAATATTGTATACTTACTTAATATAATACTTGTAGTAATTTTTTTCTAACTAAAATTGAAAACTTAATTAATACTTGAAAATTGTAATAATTTTTTTAAGTAAATTTAAAACTTGAATACTTGAGAGCTGTAGAATTGTAGTAATTGAAGAAGAAATGTAGAATAGAGAGAGTGATTGTGTGGAAATTGAAGTTGGATTTATTGGGTATTTATAGAAAATTTAAGGGTAGGGATAAAAAAAAAACAAAAAAAAAAAAAAACTGTTGTTGCACAATCGGCTAGTTTTTGGGTTTTAAACCCAAACTAGCCTTTGGCTAGGGGCGGGCTGGCCGGGTCGTTACTTGTGCAGGGCTTCACCGTTACTTGACCAGGGCTTGACCAGGTTTTTGACCAGGGTTTTGACCGGGTTTTTGACAGGGTTTTGACCGGGTTTGACCAGGGCTAGTGCTTGAAAACTCGAGCACTAGTCCTGGCACTACCAAACTCGGGCTTTGCAGTGCCTGGGCCGGGCCGTGCCGGGCAGTGCCTTGACCAGGGCCGGGCTAGGGCGGGCCCGGGCTCGTAGTGCCCAATGGCCACCTCTACTCTTGATCGTAATTTGGGTTTAGTCCTAGCTGACTTATCGTTGGGTTCGTGGCCTCGTGTGGATACTGGTAGAGGAACAACACTTGGTGTTCTTGCCATTCGTATTATTATTATTATTATTATTATTATTATTATTATTATTATTATTATTATTATTATTATTATTATTATTATTATTATTATTATTATTATTATTATTATTATTATACTCACGAGGATTATTCACGCCACAAAGGTATGTCATCTTTCCTAGATTTATGTTAATGCATGTATGTGATCTTCGGAGGTTTTGGTGTTTTCCGCAAGTTAGACTTAACCATAACCCAACAAGATGCTCAATGGGGAAATTATTCCCCCCTGCAGACTCAAGCTGCCATTGGAAAAAGATCTGTCATGTTAAAAGAAAAATGAAAGATGGATACAAGGATAGGGAGTGGATAGGCACTGCAAAAAAGTACTCAGTCAGTGAAGGGTACAAATGGTTATCTGGAAGCTCTCCAAAGGTAAGCTGGGAAAAAAGTTTATGGACAAGGTATGTCATACCTAGAGCTTCATTCATCACTTGGATGGATCAGTTGAATAAATTACAGCTCAAATATAAAGGTTGGGGTGTGTAATGATGATGAATGCATTTTGTGTCAATCAGACACAGATACACACAGTAATTTGTTCTTCAAGTGTGCTTATAGCAAGAGATGCTTGGAAGAGACCAGGAATTGGGCAAAATTAGATCTCCCTGAGGCTGATACAATTTAATGGTGTAATAAGAAGAGGATGGGATCAAGAATCGGAAATCAGATTGCAACAGCAATAGTCAGTAGTCTTATATACCACATCTGGCTTATGAAGAACAAGTGCAGGTTTGATAATGTTGTGCTGAGGCCGGAAGTAGTTGCTGAAAAGGTGAAAACCGAAGTGAGGAGCAGAGTTAAGAAATGTATACATAATCTAAAAGCTCAAAATAGGAAGTGGTTAAAGGACAGAACTCTATAATGTCCTTTGTAGAAATAGGGTTGGTCTTTTTTGGTTTGCTTCTGCTGGTGTTTCATCAGCTAAAGTCTTGTAAAGCTTTTTGATTGATTGATATAAAATAGACCTTTTAACCAAAATAAAAAAACCTAATGTTTCAGTTAAAGAGTTAACTGATTATATCGGATAGTGTTTTATGAGTTCGGAACTCATGTCGAATATTATGGTTTTTGTGTGAATTGTCAATATCGACAATTGGCTAATTAAATTACAAATAGTTGTGATTTTAGTTAAAATGATGTAATTCGTAATTATTATATAGTAATATAATAATTAATTAACACTTAAAGAAATAAGTGTACAAATTATACCAAATTGTAACATAAGATGTTTAGGGGTATAATTAGTAAGGGCAAAATGGTAATTTGGATTACCACTAGTATATGTACTAGTATTTGATGGTCAAACATAACAACACATCATTTTTACAAAACACAAGTAAATTTTAGAGAGAGGATTAAGAGAAAACCTCTATTTTCTCTTAAAAATTCAGCCAACATCCAACACCATCAAGATCCAGTTTTCTTCGTTGCATGTCAATAAAAAATTGATCAAAATACTTATCTAAGCCTAGTATATCATTAGCTAATTTGTTGGCTAATTATATATAAGGTTTTAGGGTTAAAATCTCATAAAGTTAAACCATTTTGTGAGATTTTTGGAGAGCTTCTTTGGTGGATCAATGGAGGAGGTTTCCTAACTTGGAAACTCAAGATTAAGGAGGAGGATCCCAATTAATTTGCAGCTCAAGATCCTTCATTTGAAGGAAGGTCAAAATTCCTCTTGATTAAGGTATAAAAAAATGTTTTATTACCTTATTTATGCTTTAATCTTACATGCAACTAAAGATTCTGAGCTAAACTTAATTAGGAGTAATTAAGTACCAATTAGAGGAGTCTAATTAAAGGTTTTCAGTATGAGGTTTGAACCACTCAAGCAATTGTAGATCTATGGAGAATATGAGACCAATTGCAGGGGGGTTAAGGGGAACCAATTTTCACAATGGTGGGAATGTGAATCACTTCATGGTTCGAATAAAAGTTCATGAAAGTGTAGTTGAGGGTGTCAGAGGATGATTTTCGAGTTCATGGGGCTAGTGATGATTTTTAGGTTCGGATAAATTGTTTATAATGAGAATGATGACAACGTGGGAGAGGAAGTTGAAAATAAATTTGGAATCATAGAAAAAATGGGGGGGGGGGGGAAGCGAGGGGAGAGTGTGAGCGCGACTTAAACGAAGGTTTTAATAAATGAATTTAACATGATTAACATGGTACAATAACTTTAAGAATAAATTAAAAATGATCACGTGATTTCACGGGACCAAAATCTAGTTATTTCCTTATTTCCATTCCTTATTTCTTATTTAAAGTCATTATCTATTGGTAGTCATTATTTTTCAATTCTCATTCATTATATATTGGTAGTTAGTGCTTCCTAATTTTCAGTTATCATTTACCATTTCTCATTCATTATTTCCCAATTTTTAGTCATTATTTTCTACTTTTGAGTCATTATTTTCAAGGCTTCTATTTAATCATTATTTTTCCTCTATTCCTCATCATATTGTTCAATTTGATCATTATTTCCTCACTTTTGAATCATTGTATATATCTCGTTAGTCATTACTCCCTCCGTCCCCCTTTAAACACCCCGGTCTTTTTTTCACGTGGATCAAGGTGGTGTGGATTGTTTATAATTGTTGGGAATAATGAGTGGTTTATTTATTATTGTTAAAGATAGTGGGTTGGTCGTTTATTATTGTTGGAGATAATGGGTGGTTTGTTTATTATTTTTGGAGATAATGGGTGGTTTGTTTATTGTTTTTGAAGATAGTGGATGGTTGATGTGTGGTGAAAACTTACCCCATTTAGAAATTTTTGAAATTGGGTGTTTAAAGAAAGACACCTCGAAAAGAAAACTGGGGTGTTTAAATGGGGACGGAGGAGTATTTACGTTATTTTGGTCATTATATATATTATTTTAGTCATTATTAATCTAGTTATTTTTTTTAACGTGAAAGTCATTATTTACTTTTGTATATTACAATCTTATCTTAATCTTAATCTTAATATATCTTAATATATTTATAAACGAAGCTTTTTTCGGGGGCATTGAAGAGGTCTAGAGCCTTTCGAATTTTCTTAGAGCTTCTGGTGAATAAGGAATTAATTTATGTTATGGAATTGTTGTTATACCATATGTGAGTTTATGGTAATAATGTATAAAATTCATATATTTTAATTATGGAAATGTAGTATACTATATGTAGGTTTATGGTGAATTTTGAAAAAATCCATCAATATAAAAGTTTCCTTTTTAAGTTATGGAAAGATAATAAGTCAAACCTACATTTTAATATAAGAGAAAAATATAAGTAAATTCTTGATTAACAAACATTTGCAAAGTGCATGTACACATATTCCAGCGGTCATAAAACCATTTATCACAAACCTAGAATTACCTTTTATTGTTAGATAGTTTAAAACATGGCCACATAAGCAAAGTCATTGGTACGAATCACAGTTTTTCATCTTGAAAATTTGTAATGTACAAAGTGCAAGTATTATTGCAATTATAAAATTTAAAATAACTAATGTATAATGTTTAATTTGAGTCATTGATTCAACAAAACAATATATAAGATGACATAAAAGAAACATACAATTAAGATAATATATTCTTTTTCTTCGGTTTCGTAAGTCATCATATAATGTTGTTTGGATTTATTTAAATTTACTAAACTTGCACTAAAATTATTAGATTTGAACTCAAATAAATTCATTTGGAATCAATTTTTTTACTAGATTCATTATAGTTACAACATCTTATTCTCGTGAGACGAATATGTTAAAAAGAATAAGTTGATTCATACAAAATCTTACTAACATCAAGTGTAATAAGCTTAGAAATCGGTATACAATATAGGGAACCAATTCGAAACTGAAACTTATTGTATTCACTACCTCTATCTTAATCAATATAGCACAACATCTGTCAATTTGTTATTTAGCTTTGTTGATGTGTAATAAATGTATATATCTTGCATAATTTGTGTTCAGTTTTGTTTAGTATTGACATTTTTATATTTTTGTCATGAGACATAAACACGTAAAACGATAAAATTTAAAGTTGGTTAAAGTAGGTAATGGAAGTAAATGGTTTTATGAAAAAAGTTAATTAATTAGCTAAAACATTAATGTCATGTAAGTATACAATGTGAGAACTTTGAAAAATGAATTAATCAATAGTTCTAGATAAATGGTAACTTTATTATTTCGTTATTACCTTAAAAAAAACTTTATTTAACTACAATATTTATAATGATTTTGGTAATGGAAGTGCCTATATAATATAAAATAACGTTAATGTCACCGTGCAACGTACGGGCTTTAAACTAGTATATTTATAAACGAATCTTTTTTCGGGGGCATTGAAGAGGTCTAGAGCTTTTCGAATTTTCTTAGAGCTTCTGGTGAATAAGGAATTAATTTATGTTATGTAATTTGTTGTTATATACTATATGTGAGTTTATGGTAGTCATGCACAAAATTCATATATTAGTTATGGAAGTATAGTGTAGCATACATAAGTTTATGGTAATCATGAAAATAAGCTTATGGTATTCATGAAAATATGACATTTTCATAATTATAAAATTATTCTATACGTTATGGTAAAATAATATTACATAATAAAATACTACATAATGCTTTTTTCTTCATTTTTCTACATATAAGCACCAAGTGATGACCTTTAGATTTGAGATACTAATAATAATAATTATAAGTCACCCTACTATTAATTAGTAGCAATTTAACTTATTTAAATGAAATTTTCAATACTAACAATTGTAAGTCAACTCTATATTTTTTTTTTGGTAAAAAGTAAGTCGACTCTATTGAAGAGGTCTAGAAACCCTAGGAATTTTCATAGAACTTCTGGTGAATAAAGAATTGGTTAATTAAGTGTTATGAAAATGTAATTACCATACGTAAATTTATGGTAATCATATGAAGAATTCATTTATTACTTATGAATATGGGGTTACTATGTGTAAGTTTATGGTAATTTTGAAAAAACAAATCAATATAAAAGTTTTCTTTTATGAATTATATTAAGATAATATACCAAAAGTCGAACTTACATTTCAATACGTGAGAAAAAGCCTGACATGACATTTTCTATATTTTGGTAAATATAAGAAGCAAATAATTATTATTTTAATGATAAATTTCGAATTGGAGATAATACTAATAACGATAAGTCACTCATTGATTATAGGTGGGTAATAATTCAACTTATTTAGTAATTTCTCTATAGTAATAGCTAGGAGTATAAGTCAATTGTGTTCCTCTAAATTATGAGTTATTCTATATGTCGGTTATTTTTTTCTTCTAATCTATGTTTTTTTCTATATATAAACAATTGACCACAAAATACGAATAAAGGCGGTTTTTATATTTCTAAATGAATCTGATCTTATATGTATTTAAATATAAGCTATTTATGCGTCTAGAGTTAATGACATCTTATTACAGTTTATGGTGAAAAAAAATTCCATTTGTGAATACAAACTTCATTTATGAGTAATGGAAGTTAGTAATTCCATATATGCAAGTATATGGTAATCATAAAGTGGTAAGATAATACAAAAGAATTTTCTTATGGGTTATGAAAAGATTAATATTCAAATTTGAGTTTATTGTAACAATAAAAACAGTTATTCCCTCATTTACAAAATGCAATGATTTCATTTTACGAGATAAGGTATTGGCTGTTGATTTCGCCAAAAAACAAAAAAATATCAGATTTATATACTTTAAGTTATACGGTGTACTTATTTGGTTGGTATCTACTTTGATAATATTATAGTTTTGCAATTTTTGGCTTTATATTATAAAATAAGTTTTCATTTTAATGTCTGACCTCTAAAAATGATATTGAAACATATTTTTGAATAGAGAATGTAAAATGTATAAAAATATAGTCATCATCATTGTCATAGTATTTTTTTTTTTTTTTTTTTTTTGAGAATTTTCTATAATTGTCATCATTTGCAGTTTCTATTACATTTTACATCAATGCATCTTGATAGACTCCAGTTAAAAACATTTTGTTGTAAAAATGCCAAAATCAAGAGAACATCAATGCACCTTGGCTTGAGGTTATTTGCACGAAAAATGATTATGTCTTGGTTATTTACGTTCTGTATAATTATGTATGAAGATATTTGATTAATGATATGGACATTTCATATGTCAATTGATCTAAATTGATTAAAAAAACAAATGTAATTAATTAGGGAACCTTAGTTTCAGGTTATTTGCATGAAAATTGATTATGTCTTGGTTATTAGATTTCGTATGATCTGGTATGAAGCTATATGATTAAATCGGAAGTTATTTGATGTGATTCGTACATATCAAATGTCAAATGATCTAATTTAATTGGAAAATAACTGAATTTAGTTAGTTGAGTTATGCCTTAATGGAAGAAATTAATCTGTTTGAGTAGATCTCTTTGCACTAAAACTATTAGTATCAGCCAAATTTATTAGGTCAGCTACCTTAGTGTAATCTTTTTTTTTTTTTTTTATTTAGAAATTCAACTATTTTTTTTTTTTGTATCGAATGAGTCTGAAATTGGGCAAAATCCCACAACGCAAATGGAATTATCCTAGAGTTTCAAAAGATCTATGCATATTCCTAAAATATAGAAAGTTCGAAGTATAAATATAAAATCTACAATATAGTTATGACCTCAAATTAAACTTTGTTTAGCTATATTATAATGATTTCGGTAATGAATGGTGTGTATATACTATATAATATTTTTAATGAAACCGTGCAACGCATGGGCTTTAAACTAGTATATTTATAAACGAAGTTTTTTCGAGGGCATTGAAGAGGTCTAGAGCCTTTCGAATTTTCTTAGAACTTCTGGTGAATAAGGAATTAATTTATGTTATGGAATATGGTGAATAAGGAATTAATTTATGTTATGGAATTGTTGTTATATCATATGTGAGTTTATGGTAATCATGTACAAAATTCATATATTAGTTATGGAAATGTAGTATACCATACATAAGCTTAAGGTAATCATGAAAATAAGCTTATGGTAAGATGAAGATATGACATTTTCATAATCATGAAATTATTTGTATATGTTATGGTAAAATAATATTCTAAAGTCAAAAGTCTAATATAACATTTTTTTACATTTTGGTACATATAAGCAACAAATGATGACCTTCAAAGTTGAGATACCAATACTAATAACTATAAGTCATCCTATTATAGTTTTTGGTGAATAAAAAATTCCTTTATAAGTAAGGGAAGATAATAATTCCATATATTCAAGTATATATGGTAATTATGAATGGTGAGATAATACAATTTTTTTTTTCTTATAAGTTAAGAAAAGATGAAATTCCAAATTTGAGTTTATTGTAACCAGTTACGTGTTTATTTAACCGTAAGCGTACGGGTTATTGTAGCTAACGGGTTGATCTCAAGGAGATGTGAAAAATGTCTAAATCGTCTAAAGAATTGAAGTCAGGTACATTATGGTCGAAATGGTTGGTGATTCTATCAACTAAAACTCATAAGAATTAGGGATTGGTGTATTAATGCAATCAACTAAAAGCCTAGACCGTAGATATCCCCACTAACATGCATCAACTACGATAATAAAACACATTGCAAGTCATAAAAACATAGAATAGGGGGGGATTATGCAACACAACTATTACTTATCCGGGCGTGGCTATCATAGACTTTCTAATTACAGTCCTAAGTCCTACTTCCGTACTGAAATGATCATGCATAGAAGCATTAAGAACGCATAAATTTCCCAATTAGTCCTAACAACCCACTTTCGTGATGAAACCGTCCTAATCAATATTATAGGGCTAATCACTAAACAAGAATCGCAACTGCTTGCCGTTTATAAACTCCGTTTAGCACTCAACAAGCATAAATTAGTATAATTCTAATCGCAAAAACAAGTATATAAATTAGACAACAATAATCAAACTCAAGTTGGTAATTAAACCTAGCCATAATAAGCCCTAATTATATAAATCTAAAGACTTGCAAATTTACGGATTAAATCATAGTACTAGCATGTTAGGGTTCGACCAAACCTTAAAAAAAGACTACTCACACATATCCAAATTAACAACATAACAACAATAATAATTGAATTGAAAAACATAATTAAAGAAGTGTAGAGAAAGAAATGGAATACTGTGATGGTCTGAATAATACTCTGGATAACAAAGAAAATAAATCTCCGAATCTGGTACAAAAATGCTTGAATCTTGAAATAAAGTTGGATGCAAAAAATAATGAAAGTTTAGATAGATAGTACAAGGGTTCAACTAGGTATAATAACTAGGAGGTTATTTTATAATTTCCTAAAAGAAAATAGGAAATAAACCCCCAAAATTAGAATAAAGGAAAATCCGGAAAAAATCAACTTTTGCATTTACATGAGTCATGCAACACAGCGCATGAGTCGTGCCCGGATCAGCGGCCAATTCGTGTTTATGCACGAGTCGTGCAATTCTGGCATGAGTAGTGTAAAACAGCTCCGACAGTCCAACTTCAAACGCCTCTAATTTCTTCGTTAGTTATCGGATTAAGGCGTCTGACCACTTTTTAGAAAGGTAAGACCATAATCTTTCACCTCCAATTAGTATCACTTCAAATTTCAAAGTGGTTTGACAGATATTGAGCTCCAAAGTTGGCACTGCGTGAAAGACTTCAATCACGCATCTTCAATACTCCAAAATTTCCTTTTTATGTCCTGAAAAGCTCAAAAACCAACAACTATACCAAGGACGTGAAATATTTGATAATCGAGTGTAAATGGGTCAAATATAGCATTGCACCGTAAAGTCCTATATAATTATGCATTATAAGGACTTATCATAGCTAAAAAAACAGACATTCCCTCCTTTGAGTCCTTTTTAAAATGTATGACGAATCATTTTACGAGATAAGGTATTGGCGATTGATTTCGCGAAAAAAAAAATGACTTATGTACTTAAAGTTATACTCATTTGGTTGGTATCTACTTTCATAATATTATAGTTTTGTAGTTTTTGGCTTTTCTATTTTAATATATTTTTTTTTCATTTTAATGACTCACCTCCAAAAATGAAATGATATTGAAACATATTTTTGAAGAGCAAATGTTGTATATATAAAATATAGCGTCATCATCATTGTCCCTTTTTTTCATATTATTATTTTTGAAAATTTTCTATAATTGTCATCGTTTGCATTTTTTTTATGGCATTTTACATCAACGCATCTTGTTAAATTACTGTTAAAAATATTTTGTTGTAAAAATGGTAAAATTAAGAGAACATCAGCCTACCTTAGCTTATGGTTATTTGCATGAAAATTGATTATGTCTTAGTCATTTAGAGCCCGTATGATTTGATAAAAATATTTGATTAAATGAGAAATGATTTGATGTGAAATGGACATTTCAGATGTTAATTGATCTAAATTAATTAAAAAAATAATTGTAATTAATTAGAGAACCTTAGTTTGAGGTTATTTGCATGAAAATTTATTATCTCTTGGTTATTTCGATTCTGCATGATCTGGCATGAAGCTTTATGATTAAATTGGAAGTTGTTTGATCTGATTTGCATACTTCAGATGTCAAGTGTTCTAAATTAATTAGAAAAATAACTGAATTTAATTAAGTGAGTTATGCCTTAATGGAAGAAATTAATTTGGATGAGTAGGTCTCTTTGCACTAAAACTATTGCTATCAGCCAAAATTATTAGGTCAGCCACCTTAATGTAATCTTCTTAGAAATTCAACTTTTTTTTTTGTATTGAATGAAATGGGGAAAATCCCACAACGCAAATGGAATTCTCCTAGAGCTTTAAAAAAGAATTATGCATAGTCCTAAAATATATAATACTCGAATTACAAATATATTTTATCTATTAACATAGGGATAGTTATAAGGTTAAATTAAACTTTTGTAACTATATCATAATGATTTCGGTAATGGATAGTGCGTATATAACATATAATATTTTTAATCTAACCATGCAACGCACGGACTTTAATCTAGTTCTGTAATAAAAGGAAAGAATTAGAAAATGACTACTATTAAAGCATTAAGTATTAACAAAGGTCATTTGTGAGCTATAACTAGAAAATAAAAGAAAGAATAAAGAATTTTATTTTCTCTCTCCTCCCCCCCTCCGGCGCACCACCATCACCCCTAGCCGCGACCACTGCCACCCCCACTAGCCCCAAATCCACGACAGCCACCACCACCAGAAACCCCATCTTCCGGCGACCCTAGTTGTAACACTACGGAATATGGAAAGTGGATTATGGAGTTGGTTTGTCCCACATTGGGAAACAAAGGCTCATATGATCAGTTTATAATAGATTCCTACCATTATACTAACAACAAGGCCTTCACCTTTTAAAGTTCGGAGAGGATATATGGGCCTAAGGAGTGACTACCCATCTTATTGGTTTGTATTGCGACGGACGGTGGATCGGGCTGTTACACTAGCCCTCTCCACCCGCGCTACAACCTTACGCTTCTCGTCCTTCCTTTCTTTATTCTTTCATCCTTATCTCTACCCCTTTTATCCTCTCCCTCCAACAACAACGACCTCTCCGGCATCAATTTGCGATGTTGTCCATATTTGTGTAAAGGAGAGAGAGAGAACGAAAATGAGCAGAGAATGGGACGCGATTGCGCGGAAATGGACAAGGTAGGCTAACTCGACGGCGAATCGACGATGATCCGTGTGGATGATGGTGGTGTCAGTGGAAGTGGTATTGGTGGCACGAGTAGGGGGACGGTGGAGCTGTCAGCTGTGGCCGGCCGGGGTGGATCGAGGAGGGGGCAGGGGAGGAGAGAGAATGTGAGTGGGAGTTTATTTTTTGTTTTTATTTTATTATCAGTTGTTATGGACTATTAGGCTTAAACTCTTAAAAAAAAATTATTTGGCTTTGAAAACAAATATTTGGATTGGCTTGAACATTGACGCGCAGGGTACGTAACTCTACGTACTGCTACGTACCCTGAGTGTATCTAATAATTTATGCTAATTATTTGGGTACGTAAATGACATGTGGTTGAATTCCAATGTGACCATAGTTAATTATTATTTTAGTCATCGTTTCTAAATGAAAATGTTATATAGTAAGGACCATCTAGCCGCGTAAAGTTAGGATAACATACTACGAAGTATATAGTATACGACGATAGTTTAATGTTTTAAAAGGTTAGAGTTGATCCATACATCTAACTAAGAATCTCTTGATTTGCCTTCGAATATACAATATGTGACTCAATGACTACGGATTCTTCCACCTAGATATGATCATAATCTAAAGTTATTATAAGGGAAACTACACTATAATTTTTCAAATTTTACAAATTCTTTGGTCTCCTATTGATAAATGATTTTGTCTTAAGGAAATGGTTAGCTTTGACTATACGTCTAAAACTAGTTAACTTATAAATTAAGTCCCTTTTTGGAAGTGTAGGAGACATTAGAAGGCAGCAGGTTTAGTGCGCAAAAACTAATCGAAAAAAAATGGGCAGAGCCAAAAAGTCAGTCAAATATGCTGTGGTAAGCCAAACTCCCCCCCTTCTGCACCCTTTCGTTAACTCGGTTGGTGAGTAACTTTGTTATTTGTTAACTCAGTGAGTTGCATGAGCAGGTGGACGCGTTCACTGACACCGAGTTCAGGGGCAACCCAGCGGCCGTGTGCTTATTGGAGGAGAAGAGAGATGAAGAATGGCTACAATCCGTTGCTGCTGAGTTCAACATCTCCGAGACCTGTTACTTGACTCGCTCTGCCAATTCCGACTCGGTCCACCCCAGGTTTCACCTCCGCTGGTTCACTCCTGTTACTGAGGTACTCTCTCTACTTTTTAGATTATGTATTTGTCTTACTTTTGTTTTGTGAGTATTTAACTCTTATGTTTTTATTTATTTACTTGTGAATTACTCCCTCCATCAAATTATACATAACTTTCTCACATTTCGAGACATCATATTTATCCATCGAGTATTATGAAAGTATACTTGCATGAATGTACTTTTCGATACGAATCCAACGACATACGGTTCACAATTTTTCGACATGTATTTTTCTCCAAAATCGCCAAACCCTCACCTCGTAATCCGAAAACGTCATATATTTATTTATGGAAGGAGTATGATTGATAAGACTTCATTTTGATGCCCTGTTTCTTAGATTGTTTAAAGATTTTTTATATTAATTTTCTTCGAAATTGTGATAAATCCGTATAACCCTTATCCCACCTTAATCTGAACTACTAATCCTCCGTCACGAAACACGGGAATTTGCGTTACGAGGATTAATAATCTCATCCCACCCTCTAATCCCGTAAAACAAACGAGCCAAGAGAGTATAAACATTTGTGAACTAAGATTTGGTTATAAATGTGTACATACTGAAGGATACTCGCTTGGTTTCGTTTTTGTTGATACCAATTGAATCTGAATTTTATAGCCAAAATAAAGTTGTCCAACTTTGACCACTGATTTCGAAGAAGTTAAATGGAGTTAAAATGACATGATCCACATTACTTTACCGTGACGGATGGAGTAGAGATACTAAAAGTTGTTCGACATTCCACCATTCTGGTTAGAAGGTGTACTATCAATGTTGTCAGTGGACAATGGTTAGGTTTGTAGGTGTACGCATTGTGGAATGAGTGAATGATTGTAGGAAACTCTCAAAGGATAATCTTCAGCTTTGTGGTGGGATACGGGATGATTTTGGAAGAAACTCAATCCACGGTCATGTTAATATACACAGGTGTAACTGTGCTCTTGATTTATGCTCATGTATAACCCTGTTTTGAGTTCCTTCAGTATCAAACTTCTTGTGCTGTCTTGCCACAGCAAACTGGTGTTTTTGAATGCAAATATAAACGTTTGCTATGGGGACTTATGTTTTACTCTTTTAGTCCTCTCAAATATGGGCAAGAGTTAAGCTCATTGCCACCTACATGCCTAATTGACTACTTCCAGCTAAAATTGTCAACCATTCTTCTTCATTTGGAAGTCTGATGCTTTTGGGACTTTTTGTTTAAATTCTTTTATATGGTCTTTAAGTATGCTACTGAGATCTTCCATGAGTATAATAGATGGAATTCGGCATACCAAAGCTCCTCTTAACCTGCAGGCTTTCGTTTCTCTTATGATTCTTGGTAGGTTATGATTTATGAGTTATGACAAAATATATACTATCTAAACCAACCTACAATTGCTCTTCGTCAAACTATTTCTGTTATGTGATACGAAAATGGTGAGTCAGGCCTTCATTTGTTTCTTCACTCTCAAGCAGCTCATTTCCCACGGGTAAAATTATTTGCCCTTTGTAAGGAGGTGGTAGGCAAATGTCGTGCGTTGCACCAAATTAAATCAATACACAACCTAAAACTATGCAATGGGGTAAGTAAGTTCGTATCCGCAATGAATTAGTTATTGTTTAAATATGTAACAACTTGGATTCTTCAACAACTTCGTGTTTGAAGGGGATTTCGGAGGCTTAATTGGTACTTGGACGTATAAATTCGAAATTCCAATATTGTTTTGATTTTGCTTGGTTTGTATGAGCTTAATCATTGGAATTCCAGTTGTTGTTGATTGTGAGTTTTGTTGTTGTTTTAGGAGTCATTGGTTATTGTTATGTGTGGTAGACACCTTGGTAGGTGTTAGAATTGTTCCTAATTGAAGTGGAGGCTTTGTTTGATTGTTGGCTTGTGTTGTTGTGCTAATACAATAGTGACTAATAAGAGGTAGGGATGGCAATTTAGTGCAAATCCGAACCGAATCCGACTCGACCCGAAGGAAAGAAACCGATCCAAACCCGAGGTTATGGAACCCGAATCCAAACCCGATATCACATAACCCTAACCCAAATCCGAAACGCTAAGGCCCGATCCAAACTCTACACCGATCCGTAATGTACCCGAACCCGACCCGATCCAAGTCTGACCCGAATCTGACCCGATCCAAAGCTAACCCGAAATTAAAATTACGTCAAAAAGTTGTATATTTTTTTATTTTAATTCTTTTTTGTATTATTTATTGTATGCCTTAAACTCCGTGTATATATAAATATATAATTTACATTTGTGTACCCGTTTGAATATTAATATAGGCAAATTCAATAAAAATAACTCAACGTCTGTCTTGTCTTCTAAAAATAACCCAACCTTTTGATGTTAACAAAAATAACTCAACCTTTGACCTTAAGTTACAGAATTATCCCGAACCCCCTCCGAAAGAAAAATCCCCGGTGAACATAATCTAACGTTGCTTATTCACCTTTCCCTTCTTCCCATATATCAATTACAAACAAAACCAAGCAAAATCCCTCAATTATTAGAGTTCAAACAACCACCAGATGTTCGATTGAGACCGAAACTTGCACGATAATTTTGCGAGCAGAGCAGAGATGACAACTCCGTGATGATTATAACGTTTGTAATATTTCTTGCTTCGACTATTTGATTGTCAGTTACATGGTTCATGATCGGAGGATGAGGAATAAAGTTTTTAAACCAGAGGAGTTGCAGGATGAAGTAATAACGTTTCATGCCTGCTTTTTAGAGTATGAAGTAGGTATCTTAATCTTCTAACTTACTAGGAATAAGTTCAAATTTTAACGCTATTTTTAAAGCCACAACGGATTGTGTTAACCGGAGATTCTTGCTCTGGATGGGTTTTGGGATATTTTTGTAATTCAAGTTCAAATGCCGGGTTATTTTTATTAACGTCAAATAAAAGGTTAAGTTAATTTTGGAAGACAAGACATACTTTGAGTTATTTTTATTAAATTTTGTCATTAATATATTATACATGTACAACAATTATATTACATGCATGATTTTTGCCGAAGACAATTTCAACAAATTTGTTTTCCAATCTATAGGTTCTAATTTTACTTAAATTTATAGTAGAGAAAATTAGACAGAAATCTACATGTTGAATTTAAACGAATCAGTTTGGGTTATGGATCAGGTCGCGTCGGAATTTGGATCGGGTTATGGATCGAATTTGGGTCGGGTTATGGATTGAGTTTGGATCGGGTTACGGATCAGGTCGTGTCGGAATTTGGATCGGGTTATGGATCGAATTTGGGTCGGGTTATGGATTGGGTTTGGATCGGGTTACGGATCAGGTCGTGTCGGAATTTGGATCGGGTTATGGATCGAATTTGGGTCGGGTTATGGATTGGGTTTGGATCGGGTTATGGATTTGGATCATGCAAAAATGGCTTGGATAGGGTTTGGATCATGGGAGTTTGGATTTGGGTTGGATTTGGATTACCGTATGCGATCCAATAAGAACTTGGATCGGATTTGGATTGTGTATGATCCGATCCGACCCCGATCCATCCCCGATCCATTGCCATCCCTAATAAGAGGTGATGTGAACCTAGTAGTGTAGCTAGTTCATCTAATCCTAACCCACCCCCACCTCCTATAGGCTCTCACCACAGCAACTTCCTCCTCCTCATCATCCATGTCAGCCAGCTCAACCTCAAAGTAGTAATCAGCAGCAATAGGGCCAACTGGAAGAGGGGGAGAGTCATGTAGCTTCAGCAACCTCAACAAATACTTATCAGCAGCCGCTCCATGTTTCCAGTTGCAATAATCCTTACCGGAGTTCTCAAACTTTTACATTCATCCAACATAGGGATATCGAACCTAAACTCATTCCGGATCACGTATTGGCAACCTTCATTCCTATCGCGCAACCGTACTCCCGATTTCTTTATATCAGTGTTAACAGGTGTCAACCCCAAAGCCTTAGCAACCAAAGAAATCATTCCCCCCATAGGAATGTCGACTTATCCCTAGCTTCACTACAACTAGTACAAAACAAACGATACCAATCAGGCACCCTAGGCCGCTTTTGTAGAATCATGCTAAGATAGTGCAACTCAGGCTGCTTCATATAGGTAGCCTCTCCTTGCCCAAAGAACGCAGTATCAAGAAATCTAGTAATGAGACGAACAACAAGATGATGTATCCTAGTGTTCTTCAGCAAACTCAAATCGCAATGTGTCAAACCGTTCCAAAACTCAGCAAGCTCGGCGTGCGACAACTCTACATAATCATCAGTGGGCGCATCGATCCCCATGACTTCCCTAAACCACTCATTTGACCTAGAATAAGCCCGGTCATTCAATCGAAAATGCACCGCAGGCTCTCCATTCTTACCCTTACCATGTGCAAAGGTAGAGAAGAATTCTAAAGTCCAACGCCTCATAGTGCCCTCACCTCGGCCTAGCAACTTTCCTAGCCCCATCTTGCCTAGCTTCTCCCTCATCATATCCCCACCGCCTCCTTAAAGAAACAAGTGGTCTTAAGCGCACTATTCAGGACATCATTTTATCCCACACCACTTCATGATCATTCGTAAGCCCAAGAAGTCCACAATAAGGGGGTGGGGGTGGGTTAGGATTAGATGAACTAGCTTCACATCGCCTCTTCTTAGCACCATTGTATTAACACAACAACACAAGCCAACAATCAAACAAAGCCTTCACTTCAATTAGGAACAATTCTAACACCTACAAGGTGTCGACCACACACAACAATAACCAATGGCTCCTAAAAACAAGAACAAAACTCATCAACAACTACAATTCCAATGATTAAGCTACCACAAACCAAGCAAAATCAAAAGAATATTAGAATTTCGAATTTATATCTCCAAGTAGCAATTAGCCTCCAAAACCATCACCCCTAACCTTCCAATTGCACCAATCTGCTTGAATTTCAAAAATCCCCAATTTCTAGGGTTTATGAAGTTTTTGGTGATTTAGGTTGTTTTTGTTGAGGATGAAATTTGTAGAAGAAGGTAGTGTGATGTTGTTGAGAGATGTGTGAAGATTTGGAAAAGAAAGATGGAGGTTTGGCTATGGAGAGGGGAATTTCGTGGGTGCAAGGGGGGGGGGGGGGGGGTTGTATTTTTTCGGGTGGTAGAAGACTGACGAGTGAAAAGAGTGAAGAAAAAGAAATTCCTACCTGACGCGCAGATCGGCAGACCGCGGACAAGAAATGGCGGTCCGCCATATGGGATATCAGCAGACCTCGAGAAACGTGGTTTCATTCCGTTACTTCCTAGAATTGTGAGTTCATTTGTTTTCTTAGTGGTCTTAACACTGTAAGCAGTTATTCCTCCTTTAGAACATAATCTCAAACTATCCCCAGTCGACCAAGATCCCATTTTTTATCCGTCTTTATGTAAAGGCTGGTTCACCAGTTAAATTGGTCTGAGTCAGGCCGCCTGACTCATACAAGACGTGACCTGACATTTGCAGTTAAGCATCTCGGTCAACCTATAGGTACTCTCGTGACATCCTCACTGGGCTGCTGCTTTTCAGGTTTTAAGATATCTTGGTGGTCAATTGGCCATCCACGTAAGGACCTCCTTCTTTTAATCTAAAAGCCTACTGTGATGCACATTTGATATCTTCCTCACATTCCAGGAAATTTTCTACTGGGAATGTCATCCTTATTGGTGGTAGCATCATCTCTCTCTCAAAAAATAATATTAAAAAAAATGACAAAGCCGGCACACTGTTTCTTCATCTTCAGAGCGGCTGAGTATCAATGTATCAGGCATGCTACTTCTTAATTTCGTTGGAGCGGCCAAGACCTCCATGAGTTTAACATTACAAATATCACTCTTGTAGTCCTTGTCCACTTCGATGTGACAATTGAGTTGCCATATAGGATATACACTGTACCCCCCCCCCCCCCCACCCCCTTTTTCTTGTAAGGATTGTGGTTCATTTTATTCATCGACTTGGGGTAAATAAAAGAACAAACTTACAAAGGAACAACCCTAGAGAGTTCAAGCATTTAAGCTGTCTTTAAGACTATGACCTCCTCTATACTACAATTTCTCATCCAAACCAATTTTTTCACAAAAAGGTAAGTGCAAGATGAACTGAAACTATGTTCGTGAGCCTAAAAAAGGGCAGCCTATTGCATGTTGGCATCCCCGCAAGGCGAGGGTCTGGGCAAGGGTCCCACCACTAGGGTTTATAGGGGGCAAGCCTTCCCTTCATTTTTGGACAAGAGGCTGCTCCCAGGAAGTTACGTTCGTGAGCCTCCCCAAAAGAAATTGTGATCTCTTTTTTCTGTTACTAATGAATTACTCATGTGGCCGCCATCGCTACGAATTCCCACACTGGTTTACAGCATTATCCATTCTCGCTGAGTTGGGGGTTAATTTTCCACCTCTAGCATGAAGGGGGTGTTGGAGATACATGAAGATCTATTTCAACCTGTTCATGATTATTTTCTATGCCATCACATGGTCTCAAGCTGACTCTGTTACTGTTACAAGTTACATTTTTGTTAGAGGCTGTATTTTCCCACCTTTCTCTACTACCTTATCTATGCAACTATCCATATTCCCGACTTTGTATATTCTGAAATTCATTCCATCAATAAAGACATTCATCTCCTGAATTTCAGTTCCTCTCAAGTTTTCTGCTCATTTCTCTGATTTCCTCTCTTTTGCTGTGCTTCTGCAATTAATGAATATAAGCTCAAGTTCAATATTCGATTTGCCCTAATTGCTTCTGATAGGAAGTTCTGAGAATCGCTGAATGCCTGCTAAACTCTTGGTCGGAGCTCCATGAGAGTCCTGTGACAAGTATTGTTGTAGTAGTTTAGTCTGATATATGTTCAGTTTGGACCCATATTGAAAGAAATTGGGATATCAAATCCAAGAGAATAACTGTTTTTAGTTTCCTAAACTTCTTATTTAAGCCTTTTATGTTTGCTTATGGCTTTAGGAACCTATTGTTTTATTACTGCAATTCCATGAAATGAAAAACTTCGGTAACCCAAGTATTATGATTCTTAATCCTGGTCATGGCTGGTATGGTGGGCTAAATAATAGCAGACTGGTAAATGTTTAGACAAATGCATTTTTGGCCTGTATTTTTCTATATTCTGGCTCTGCAAATCTACTGAAAACGAATTCTTTAGTTTGTAGGAATGGGTGATGTGATGCTTCCCTTTAGTTTGTAACCTTTAACCTTTCTATATTATGTTTCAGTGTTTTTTTTTTTAAAATTTGATGTTTTATGGAAATGTTTTCTAGTGAAAGTATAGGCCTGAACAAAGATGTCAATGAGAAAAAACGACCAGGCATGAAAGATATGAAACAACTAAAGATGAAGTCCTATATTTTATTCCAGTTTGTTAGTGTTTCTTATTTTTGACAAGTACCAACAATTTTTTTAGCATTTCACCCTTCTTTTTTTTTTTCGATATGCGGTTCCACATATGATTTTGATCAGAGTTCACATTATATTTGCAGGTTGAATTGTGTGGGCATGCAACTTTAGCCGCTGCACACTTTTGTTTTTCATCTGATTTGGTAAAAGGAAATACCATAGAATTTTCGACACTTTCTGGAATCTTGACTGCCAAGAAACTGCTTGAACCAAAAGAACCTGGCTCAGTAACGTCTGGTGATACAGACCATCCGTTTTTTATAGAATTAGATTTTCCTGCAATTGCATTAACAGACGTCCCTGTGAATGAGACATCATTGATATCGAAAGTTCCAAGTAATGCTTCTCATACCGACATCAAGAAAACCGGTTCAGATGATTATCTTGTATGTCATTTGCTAAAGTGCTTACTGTACACTTTGCTACTTTTCTTCAGAGCTTACGTCAGTTTTACTATGTTTATTTTGTTCCCTGGGGTAATTCCTTAGCTTTTCATCAGGTTGTCTTGCCATCAGCTGATGCCGTTACTGCTTATCAACCAAACTTGGAAGAGATTAAGCAATTGTCTGGTAGGGGGTTGATCGTCACTGCTGCTGCTCTACCCGAATCTGGATTTGACTTTTTTAGTCGATTTTTCTGCCCAAACTTTGGCATAGATGAGGTACCAGGATTCTGAACATCCTCTTCACTCGTCTCCTCTATAGCTTCTTTGAAACTGTTGCGTCTTGTGATCTTTGCTTGCATGGACTTCATTCTCTTTGAACAGGCTTGGTAAACAAACACACTCATTTGACTTGTGCAGCAATAAGATCTCTAAACACACTCTACCCACTAACCATATTACTAAGTGCATATTTGGTTGAGGGGATTGCCATTACAATAATACAATGTTAAGGAACCAAGTCAAGTACAAAGATGTTAAAAATGTAAGGGTGGACTCACTAATGATGTAGTCATTGGCATATTGCTTGAACAATGATGGTTACCTTGAGCTAAAAGGAGATCTCATTACATTTTTCCCACTAAAAAAATTGATTACATTGCAATAAAATACGTGCTACCAATCAACCTCTAAGGGTTTTATGGTGATAAGAAGGAATGAAATTGTTGTTGAAGTTTTAGTTTCCTTAAATACGTGGATTGTGGAGTGATACCACACACGAAACATAATAGAAGCATAATATATTTGTTTACTGAGAAGGCTCACTAGCTGATTAAGTTGTTCTGCTTGATTATTCATTTACCGCCAATTTGCATTGTGCTGAATAACCTTTTTTGTAGGTAAATAAGTACCGTGGTTCAATACAAAAAGAATCGACAGTTCCTAGAATACCCTGCTTGTAACAGAAACAGAAAAAGGTTACAAAGTTACTGTAGGAACTCCAACAGCTTCTCATAAGTTATGCTTGTTGGGTTAGAAACAAGCAATCCTATAACAAGCTTTGTCATCTTAAACAATTTTTTTAAAAAAAAAGGGAGAATTTCCTCTGTTCACATCATATTCCAACCTCTATGATGTGTTGCTATTACTTATGCCGTTGCTGGTAGTATAAACGTTTTGGTGCTATGATGTATTCCAGGATCCAGTTTGCGGGAGCGCGCATTGTGCATTAGCCCAATATTGGTCCAAGAAGCTGGGGAAGTCCAATTTTGTTGCATATGCGGTAACCAACCCCCCCCCCCCCCCCCCTTCATCACCCTCTCGTTTCCAATCACCCCGCTGATAGCCTGATATTGCATTAATAAGTTTTTTTTTTTTTTTTTTTTTGTCCAGGCATCGCCTCGAAGTGGAATCGTAAGGCTGCAATTGGATGAACAGAAGAACAGAGTGAAGCTCCAGGGCAAAGCTGTTACTGTGATGGAAGGCTCGATTATAGTTTAATCCACAAGCTAATTCTTATCTACTAAAACAATGAATTCCTGATATGAAACAGTTATAAATCTCTACATTCTCTACAGAAAAACTTAAAAAATTTGGGTTTGGGGTCTGTTTTTTTGGTATCGTTAGGGGTCTGGGGGTTAATGCCGTTAGGATTGTGGGGAGGTGGCATTGTTCACCCTCCATTTTTCTCCCCTGTCTCCCATCAATCTCCATTAATTTCATTTCCCCTGCACCACTTCGGCACAACTCAGAGGAGTCACAGCCCCAACAATGGCCGAACCACCACAATTCAACAAATCCTCAAAACCCGACGCAGGACACTACAAAAGTCAGAAATAAACCACAGGAATCGCTCTTCCATCCCAATTTCAGCATCAACCCAGGCCTTCCCTTCAACTCTTCAACAACATGACAAACCCCAGAAAACCCTTGTTCTCCAATCTAACAAAAAAAACAGTAAGATTCCCAAAACTTACCTAGAAACACCCGTTTTTCAAATCTCAAAATCTCATATCACCCACTTTTCGAAATTAAAAAAAAAAAAAAAAAAAAACTTATTTTCCAAAATTTTTTAGGCAAGAAAAATCCAGTTACTTGCTAATTAGAAGTCCTAGAGACCCCATTTTCCCAAATTAATAACCCAGAATACCTAAAAACTCAGGAAATTCATTTGCATGATTTAGAAATTGGCGAAAATCGCAAACCTATCTAGAAGAAATCGATCGAGAACAGACTTTTCGGATCGGCTGAGACATTAGAAGTCGATCAAGGTATGGGTTTTCAGTAAACTATTCTCAAAAAAGAAAGCTTGGTTCTTGTTCATCATTGTCGAATCAAATTTATGGGCTTTTACTTTTGATTGTAGACCCTTAACGAAACAAATAAAACTCACAGACCCCAATCAAATTTTTTTTGTAAACATGAGACACCATTTTGGTGCTTAACTCATACATGGAGTATATACTTTGTGTTTTTGTGGCACACAGCAGGTTTTGGCTGCTCATAGACTGGTTAAGCAAAGGCGCAAGTACTTAGTTTCTCTGTTCGTCTCCCTCATTTTGCCCCGCACTCCCCCCCCAAAAAAAATAAAATAAAATAAAAACTATGCTTTGCTAATTAAGCAAAGCATTATTTGACTTACAAACTAGTTTAAGCAGCAGGAGTGAAGTTGAAGCTATTACAGCTGGTCCGGAAGAACAGCAACGTAGAGCTAAAAGCAAGGCTTGACTTGACCAAATCAAAGAGCATGAAATTATGCTGCATTTGATACGATCCTATCACCACAGCTTGCTTAGCCCTCTGCCCACCATCGACGAATGCTAGACAGGCTATGTCGTCCAAGACCTGTATCATCGAGTTAGCCCCAAATATAGTCCAATTAGCTCCATTACTCAGCTCCAAATCTATCTGAGGCACGGGCAACCCTGTTCGAGTGTATCCCAAGTTGGTGGTGTTCAAGCAGTAGTCAAAAGGCGCTATTTTGGGAGCACGGGGGATTTTGTTAGTAGATACCGCGAACTTCTTAAGAAAAACCCTGTAAATGTGACTCCTGAGTGTAGTGTAAGGCGTGACCGTGCTAAGCTTCACTCCACCATTCCCAAGTGCATCAAAAGAAAGCATACTTTTCATGAAGTCCACTGCTTGCAAATTAACCGAAATCCCGTTGACGCCAATATAGTAACCAAGAGTGTCCTTAGGATGGTTAAGCAAAGGCGTATGGCTTAAGAATTGAGTCACATCTCTTCCAGGAGGGGGTAACAAATAGTAAGGTCCTTCACCAAAGAAGGCCACCCCTCCATCTCCTAGGCACATTCCGAATTTTCTAGGAATTTTCGGTTTGGAAAATTGTGACAGAAGAGAGAGTGACCCTTTTGAAAGGCTAGCAATCCCAGAGGATTCGCTTGGAAGGGATGTAAACAAAGACCTCGGTGCACATGACATAAAGATCTTATTGTAAGATACCAAAGCCAGGGGATTATGACCATCAGTGGAGTTGATTGAAACATTAGTGTAGGTCAATTGAGAAGATGAACATGTTTCGGTAAATGGATTGACAGGCAATGTGAAACATGTACAAGGATGTTTAGGAGGGCTTTTCGGGATCTTTAGATGGCAAAAGGGAGGACTGTTAGCAGCCTGTGCAGGAGAACAATGCGCAGCATGGCATGAAACACGAGGAAATTCTCTAGGACAACGGTGCCATGAGAAAGGTGATTCGATGTCTATAACAAGTTTTTCATTTTGGTTTAGTGTGATGGTGAAGGGAGAAGAGATATTACCAGACTGAGAAATAGGAGCTACCAGTGCTTTCAACAGTTGAACTCCGAAAGCAGGAGCCACGAGAGCGAAAAGGAGAGCTAGAAAGAGAAAACCCTGATCCATAAGTTGAGAACAGAATGATATGGGAAGGTGATTGCCTAGGAAATCATACAGAGATGTCTTTATTTAGATTCAGTTGTACTCTCTAGTAGTTTAATTAGTTGACTTCTGATCTCTGAAACAGATCTCTTTGCAGTTGTTAATTAATTTTTTCCTTCGTAAACAAAGTAGGGCTCTGTACAAAAACCGATCCAATAGTTTTTATATATGTTACTCATAAAGGCCAGTTCTATTTCCATTTCTAATGGAGCCAAAGACTACTTATTCTTTGGTTGTTGGAATATTATTGAATAAAGCAAAATGACTCATAAAACTGTCTATACTTCTTATTTTGTGAAGTAGCAGTCAGTCGGTGCAATTCTCGAAACAATTTTCATTTTGGGTCATCCGTGCACAACCTCTCTATGTTTCAATAGGGGTAATGCTTGCGTGCATCCGACCCCCCCTTACCCCGCCTTATGGCGGGAGCGTTTAAGGCACTGGGGTTAAAGATGTTGTAAAGGCCAGTTCTTTTTTCTTTTCTTTTTTCTGGGGTAATTATAAAGGCCACTTCTGTTCATATAATTCTTAAATGTTGGTTGTGTTCTGCTTCCTTGTTATGTATACTAGTACTGATACGCGTTTTCTGCAACTTAGCCATTGTTATGCTGTCATTCTGTCAATGGCAATACTGTTGTTCTGCAGTTAAGACAGGAAATGGAGCGATCATTGAACCATGATTCCGAAACTCAGCTGTACTCAAATTCGTATCCTTCTGGTTTAGCTAGTTCTCAGAAAAGATCCTGATATAATCTTCTCCTGGTGCCATATGTAATCCCTCATCAGCTGGTTTTTCACGTGTCTAAGCCTTGATATGGATGGCTCGAGTTTTTGTTAAGCTAGATCTGGACTGAATTACTGGCAAAAGATGCACACATTTCATCCTAATGTCAATTAAACTATATATCCTTGTACTGTCCAAAGGAATTAATGCATTTTATTCAGGCCATAATTGAATACAGTAGGAGCATACTGGTTCAATGTTTGAAGTACGCACACAAATTGTATTCCTTCTGTTCTTTTGAATTGTTTGCATTTGGTTTGAATCTTTAAGAAAAATTCAAAGCAAAAGTTCACAATCCAAGGGAACAAAAGGAGTACATGTTGATGTACCCAAAACATCTGAAATCATGATATTTCAGACTCCAGACGTAAAGTTGAAGTTATTACAGGTAGTTTGAAAGAACCAGAGCAAAGAACTAAATCCGAGCCTAGACTTGACTAGATCAAACAGCAAGAAATTATGCTGCATCTGAAAGGATCCTATCACCACAGCTTGCTTAGCCCTCTGGCCACCATCAACAAAAGCTAGGCACGCCACATCATCAGACACTTGCATCATCGAGTTTCCTCCGAATATGGTCCAGTTAGCTCCATTGCTTAGCTCCAGATCAATCTGAGGAACAGCCCACCCTACTCGTGTTGAACCCAGTCTCGTACTGTTGAAGCACAGTTCGAAAGGTGCAACTTTGGAAATGCGAGGATAACCACTAGTAGCCCTTGAGAATAGGCTGAAAAAGGCTTTATATATGCTACTTTTCAGGGTAGTGTAAGCTGTAACCGTACTGAGCTTAACTCCACCATTACCTAGTGCATCCAAAAACAGTATATTTTTTGACAGTTTCACTGCTTGTCCATTGACTGCCATTCCCTTGAGACCGATATAGTATCCCAGGTTGTCTTTCGTGTTCTTTAACAAGGGTGTATAACTTAGGAATTGGGTGACATCCCTTCCAGGAGGGGGTAACAAGAAATATGGCCCTTCACCAAAGAAGGCCACTCCTTGATCCCCAAGGCACATACCAAACTTTTTGGGCACTTTCATATCCGAAACCTGAGAAATAAGGGATAGAGATCCCCTAGAAAGGCTAGCAATGCCGGAGTTTTTAGGGAGGGATTTGAAGAGATACTTCGGAGCACATGACATAAAGATCTTGTTGTATTTTACTTTGGTCAGGGGATTGTGACCATCAGTAGAGTTGACTGAAATGCTCGTGTAGCTCAACTGAGATAAGGCGCATGTTTTGGTGAATGGATTAAAAGGCGAGGTTGCACAAGAACAGGGGCGATTAGGACGGGTCATTGGTATTGGCAAATGGCAAAGAGGTTCGTTCAACTGTGCTGCCGCGCATTGAGGGGCATGGCAGAAGACAAGAGAATATCCTTTCCGGCAATGATGCCACGAGAAGGGTGACTCAATGTCTATGACAAGGTTCTCCCTTTGGTTAAGTGTGATGGTGAAGGGGGAAGAAGGGCCGGTTTGAGTAATAGGAGCAACTAATGCTCTGTAAGATAGCGCTCCCAAGACAGGAGCTATAATAAGAGACACAAATATGGCAACTAGGTAATGAAAATGAGCCATTTTTGACACAAGGTTTCGAGACGGGAGATTGCCAGGTTCAAGAGCTAGCAGAGGAGATACATACATGTATATACAGATTATATACAATGATGCAGTCGATACGTGTTGCCTGATGTAACAATTCTTTGACTTGGGTGTATTTAATGCACAGATCAAGAGATCTACTGATTTAGAACACAGACTTATACTGATTAGAATCGTCTTAAACCACGGTGAAAAAATTAAATGGAGGCAAGAACTGCTGCTGACTGGTGACCACTTCTCAAGCTGTACATCAGAATTGAGAATAGAATATATTATTTGCGATAATAAGAATAATATAAAACTAAGAACTGCAGGAGAAGCTGCCTTGATAATTTTCAGAACTTGCCTCATATGGTTCTGCATTTTCCTATCGGCGGAGTATTGAGTTTAAGAGATCAACATGTCAAAGGGTTTGTTCTAGGTTTGAATTCTACTAGTCCAAGAATCGTGATGATAACATAAAATTCTTCTGCCAAGGAGAACACGAATCTGATTGACTGTCAAAAAAAGAAGCAAAAAAAAAAAAAAAAGGTTCTGGAAACACGAATCTCGTAATGAACCTAACGGCAAACTCACGCACTGCTATAGACCTCATGTTGCTGCAGCTCACTGGTATGAGACTGCCCGTAGAACTGCTTACATTCTCAGAAATTCATCAAAGAAAGGAAGTTGAATTGTATCCCTTCCTCCTTCCTCTCCCCATTACCATCCATCCCAAACAAGTACACACTTGTTGGATATGTAAGTTCAAAAAGAGTTGCCTCCTTAACTGTTTGGGCTGTAGTTTCGTACAGGGGATGAGTTTCTGACATCGGCAATGAAACTAGAAATTCACGGGCGGCTGACATGCCGTTGTAGATAATGTTAACAATTGATTACTAAAGCCAAACAAAACACAAAAACGTAGCAAGTTTCGTCTTGCAAAGAAGGGGGCAAAGCTAGCACTAGGTAGTTTGCAGCGATGTTGCTCCCTTTCCATCTATGATGATTCAACAGTGTTCTTAAACTTAAGACGAGGAACATACACACAGCAACTGGACGACCATGGCATCAACACGAGCTATAGATAAACAGCCTAAACAACATTAGCCAGGGTGAAAGAAACACTCTACTACTATGTCCAACGTTACTAAATTCTTCACAGCCTCGACATTACCGAGTTCTTACAGGTACACTACTCATGGAATACCTACCATTACCAACCGTCCTTAACTCGAACAACAGTCATAGCTGTAAGCATTTAAGCAATTCTAGCAAATGATGAAAGCGTTACAGATAAGTAAAAAACAGTAGCGCGCACCCCATGCTGTCCAATGATGTAATTTCTGCTCATGTATCATCTGTTCACAAGGACTCAATTTAACGACCACGACCACGTCCGCGTCCACGACCTCTGCCTCTTCCACGCCCCACAGGTCTCCCTGGAATTTAAAGCAAACAAGACATAAGTACTCAAACATGCATGAAACCGAAAGTAGAGTTAAGCACCAAATGTGATAGATTGGACATACCAGCAACTGCCTTCTTTGGCTTCACTCTAGGGGTTTCCTCCACAAGTAAAGTTTCAAGATTTAAGCTGTCAGGAAGAATGTAGTATCGGAT
Organism: Spergularia marina; assembly: GCA_963680865.1. Lineage (NCBI taxonomy): Eukaryota > Viridiplantae > Streptophyta > Magnoliopsida > Caryophyllales > Caryophyllaceae > Spergularia > Spergularia marina. Next base: position 23,361,501 of record OY804544.1, on the reverse strand, counting down.
GTTATTCCCGCGGACACTCAGGTGATCCATTGTGAGTGGATTCTTCCCTTTGGGGGTCAGTTTGACAGTCTTCAAATGTGTGTTCATGCTAATGTCAACACCTGCACATGCATACACAAGTTAGCCTGTAAGCAGCATGTCAGTCACACCCAATTATGTAAAGGAGCTAAAGAAGTAAAAGAGAAACTAAGAAACAGGACCAATAGGGGCATAAACTACATGTAAAAAAACTAACACCACAGAGAACAGCCAGGCAAAAGTTTCTATAATATCCACACTTCCAACGCATACCCCATCGGCCATCAGCTTAGTTGCATCCTCCATTTAAAAAAATAGGAAAATAAAACAACCGCCTCTTAAAAAGTAATCTAAGCGACATTACAGACAGCTACAGACGCAAGGAGCCAAATTCATTTTCTTTGTTTGAGCGAATCAAGTACAAGCCAGTCTTTTCTCTATCTACCACCCTGGAGCCAATAATGTATCTATAATTTCGCATTCTTAAGACATTTACAAGATGAAAGGCCTAAAAAAATAAACAAGTTCATCTACAATTGAAGAGATATGATAAGACATTAATATTTAATGGCTTAATACCCATGCAGAACATACAAAAGCAATAGCCTATAGGACAATAATTATTGAAAATATGGGCTATGACACAACACACAAGTCCTCTTAATGATACATTCAGGAAGCACGGATAACGCCATTCCACTTAGTCTGCCGGTCCAAAGGACACGGAGAAAACAATAACAGCCCTCAAGACAGCTAAATAACATACGACCTAAAATTATAAAACTCGAGCTAGATTCGAAGTAGCAATGATTAGGGACAACTCTAGTGTGCGAATTCTAGTAAAGATAGCTAATCATTACTCGACCAACTTTAAACAAAGGGCAATAGTTTGCTTTGACAAGTATTTAAAGCCACTATGCAAAACTTAAGAATACTCATCAGTCATAACTCATAAGTCCGGCACTCTGGCTAGTCGGTCACAAACCTCAGGATTATCCCCTGATGAGGCACAGGACTTGAGCTAATTACAAGAAGAAGAATCTGAGTTAGATCACTATTAATTTTTAAAGAGCTTAGAATGACTTCAGGGTTTATAAAGCTCAATTTCTTGTAATTTGCTTGTACTCCAATGATAGTAGATATCATGATTAAAGTCTCATTGTTAAGGGAGCACCTAAATTAATTCCTTTCATGGCCAAAAAAAATCTGGTAGAAAAGACTTAACATCCGAGCCTTTCAGCCATCCAACGACCTTCAATGCTAAAAACATAAGACCCCCATATTTCCACTTACTAAGCTTAGTTTTCACCAATAAGCATACGACTATTTATAATCTACATCGCTCTTCAAAATCTAAGGGATGATGATAATGATAAAAAAAAAATGTGAAAATTAACAAATGTCATCTTGGATGGCACTATTATGGAAGAATATCAACAAAAAGAAAACCCACAGCACTTCAAAAAGTCATGAATAAAGAGATAAACTAACACTTTGAATATCTATAAGGTACAAAGCTCAATGTGTAGCTAAAATACTCATACAGATAAATGCAAATATTGTTCAGCAAACTCAATTAGGAAAGACATTCACAACTTCTTTGGTTAGCTTTTAGGAGGCAAGGACAGGAAAGAGAGAGAATTCCTCAATTTGGTTGGTTAACATAGGACTGTGGGATGCGAAGACTGAACATCCGAGAAAGAACATCAGTGGAGGAAGGTGGGACATCGATGAGAGAGAAAGGGGAATGAGAGTTGAAGCAAGCGGAATTTTGTGTTGGGTTTCTACAAATTCACAAGGATATCATGTTTTGTGAAGGAACGAGGATACATAGATTCCTTCCTCCTCCTTCCTCAACCCAAGAGCTACCAATCAAACGATAATCACAAAGAGTGCTATAAAACTTGTTGTTTTACATCTTCCCCATACTTTCCCTCCCTGTCCCACTATTTCTCCGTATCCCTTGGTGTAAACACGCACTGAAGGACAAGAATCGTAACATCTGCACTTCGGCAGTATCTCCGAATTTTGAAAAATGCTGTATGCTTAATCATCAAGTTACCCAATTCCATGAGACAACTAGTCATGGTAAACAAAGGTCGGAATTTCGTCTATCCCATCGCAATTGACCACATAGAATTCGATTAACCTAGTAATCGTAATGCAAACAATTCAAGACCACAATTAGACCGATAGAAAACCTGCAGCCAAAAAAAACCTCGTATATCTCAAGCAACCAAAACCAACCTCAACAGATCGCAAAACAAGGCGTTCGTTTTCGTCTACTCACAAGTCACAACGAACTCAGTACTAATCATAATGTCAAACACCGCACCACTAAAACTACCAAAAAAATCCCCAAATTGGGTTTAACAAAACCCTAAAATCACCGTTTCGAACGGAAAAAACAGGAAATCATAACATTGTTACAAAATTAGGGGAAAAAATAATAAAAAAGAAAAGAGAGGAACAAACCTGTGATAGTGCCATGAACAACCGTCCCGTTCTTGAGCTCGATTGAAACGGTCTCGTTATTCAATTTCATCAAAAACCTGCAGCGCATAAATTAGGGTTAAGTTAGAGAATATAATTGCGATTAAAAGGAGAGAAGATGAAGATTGTCGATTGAAAAAATTAGGGTTTTACCTGACGAGCTTCATCTTGTTGTTCTTGAGAGGGGGCGAATGTGTGAGTGAGGAGAGAGAAAGACGAGGGACTTAGGGTTTTGAGGAGGCTGAGTTAGTGTTTTACCAACACTGACGGTGAGCGGGAGAACTTGCGAGTTTCGCGACTACCGCACCCTTTTTATTTTATTTTTCCTTTTTAGAGGTCTCTATGACACTTTGGGCTTTATTAACGGTTTGTCTTGTGTTAGACGATTTCACATTTCCACATGGAGCTACTATGAGACCAACATATACGGAGGCATCGAGGAATGTTTTAATAATCGGACCGCACAGAGAAGCAGTAGTCTCGGGGGTTCAATCGTACCAAAAGCCTGGATGATGTCAAAGTATAAGAAAATATAAAATGATAAAAATATTGCCAAATACATTAAAATATATACGAAAAAGGTTCAAACCGATCAAAACCAGGTTGTACCGGCCGGTTCTATCCGGTTCCCAACCGGATCTTGTAATTTAAATGGCGGTTTGGTCCGGTCAACCCAATTTTGACCGGGTCCGACCATCCCCTGTTTTTTAAGTCAATGGGATGGAGGGAGTATGGCCTAAGAAATCGTACAATTTCTCATAAAATGAACTTTGTTCACGTCATATTTTATGATCTTTTAAATGTATAATAATAAATTTATTTAATAAAAAATGTTCTAAAAATTCACGTGGCGTCCTCCAACTTTGACCGATTGCACATAGTACCCAACTTAGCAAGTTTATGCACATGGAATCCTGAGTCTACTACTTTGTGCATGTGCTACCCAAATAGTAACTTCCGTTAGATTTTTCAGTTATGTAATGATGTGTTAGTTAGTGTTAGGGTCTAACAGTTAATTAAAATTAATAATTAAGTTATATAATTTTATTTTCAATTTTAAAAAATCAAAAATAAATAAATTATTCAAAATTTTAGACTTTTCTAAACAAATCCAAAAAGTTGTTTTATAAACCAGAAAAATCCAACAAAAAAACTTTTTTTTCTTCACAAAAATATTATTTTTATAAAAGAAAAAAAAATTATAATTTGTGCTCAAGGTACCCTTCAAGTTACCACTTTTTGTATATGGTATCCTTGAGATCACGACATTTTGCACATTGTACCCCTAGAAAAATCTTTTTAAAAAAAAAAAAATCAAAACAATTATAAAAAAAAATATTCTAGACATTTATTGATTTTTTTATTAATTTCATAATTTAATTAACTAATTACCTAATAACTAACTGACACCATCATCACTTAACGAAAAAATTTAACAAAATTATTATTTCTGTACCATTTGCACAAAGTAGTAATCTCAGGGGTATCATGTGCATAAACTTGCCAAGTTGGGTACCATGTGCAATCGGTCAAAATTCGAGGATACAACGTGAATTTTAGGAAAAATGTTTTTTTTTTTTTGGAGTTTATTGTGCGCGCCTTTTTTATGCATGTCTAATTTTGATAGAAGAAAATTATTTTTAAATTTTTTTGCTAGTGTTGTATGAGAAGTTCTAGGGCACTTGACAAGTTTCGCAAAGCACCATAATAAATCATTTTTAATTAATTTAATAAATTTTTCTAAAAGGAAAAAATTATCAAATTATATTAGATATAGTTTGTATAATGTATCCATAAGCACAAAAGATTAAAGAATTGCAATTAACCATTTTTTCTATTTTTTTGGTTATTTACAATATAAATTATAAAAATGTACCTAAATAAAAATAATGGATTGTGTAGATTGATTTTTAACATTATAGACGGTTGAAATGAAGGCTATTAATTATATGGTGTTTTGCGGTACTTGTTAAGGACCTTAGAATTACTCGTGTTTTATATGGTTTTTTAGATGGAATTAACTTTTATTAATACTAAATGATTTTACATGTTTTTTTAAATTGTGACAATATATTTTAATAGTCAATTTGACTAATCTATCTATCTATCTATCAATCTATCTATATATTTTAATAATGTTGTGTCATTAAAGTGATGTGGCAAAACTTTAATAAATGATTGACTATAAGCATTAGGAAAGCAAATCATTGGACGAAAAGGTTTAGATCAGATCCTTCAATAGTCTACAAATATTTTCCAGATCAAATATACCATGTTACTTTGCGAAAAAAGGAAAAAAATAATAACTAGATGAAATCTATGCAAACATATGTATGAAAGGAAATAAGAAAGGAAATAAAAATTAATAATACAAGCATACTATAGTACAAATGATGATGTAAAACACTTATATTCACCTTAAAAGAAAAATATGAATGAAAATGAGTAGTTAACTCATGTAGTTCTACGTATAAAGCAATCAATCACATCTAATCCCAGAATAAAATAATAAGATGTGCATATTAATAGATAAAATAATTATGAAAAGACATAGAAAAACCGTCTTGGTCTTGAATCCATGTTATAAAATGCGATAAAACTTAAAAGCATAATGTATAAAGGTAATTTTAACTATAATTGATACGATTTAATCTCTCGTGAGGATTTGATATTTTACGACGGCCACCAATAATTTTATGGTTTTTTCCAAAAATTTTGAACCCGAGATAACCTCAGGTTGATTTGCTAATCACTTGGTCAACTTTAATCTTCAATGCATGATGCCTTTGTGATATTATCTATGTTTAAAAGATCATGTCATATAAAGAAAATCTTCATTTGTACATGTCATAGTGGACATCTATAGAATGGCAGCAATTCAAAGCAATTTTTTTCTATATCGTAATTCAAAGCAATTATGTCCAATGATGATGTAATTAAGATATGTGACAAAAATAATGAAACTGATCTAAAATATAAATAAGAAATCTAAAAAAAAAAACAATTTTTTAACCCCTATACTCTATTTTTTTGTACATAGGATCAACTAATGTTGTGATATGGGTGAATCCCTATATATACTCTATATCAAAGACTAGATTTGTCTCATGTACAACATGTGACAATGGTTGTTGATGAGATTGTTGTGTCTATTGTGGACACATTCCAGTTTTCTACACATAGTCGTGGGTTGTGTAGATTCAACACTTACCCCTTGTCCATTTTGCGCTCCGCCGGATCTACCTTCTCATTCTTGTAGTCCCATGACATTAGGGAAGATATTCGTTACATTTCTTTGGTAAGTTTTTTGCGGGTCGGGGTTTCATTGTAATAGACCGATCCACCGTCAGTCGCAACACAACCCAATAAGATGGGTAGTCACCTATTAGGCCCATATATCCTCTCCAGGCTCTAAAAGGTGAAGGACTTGTTGTTAGTAAGATGGTAGGAATCTATTATAAACTGATCATATGAGCTTTATTTTCCCAATGTGGGACAAATAAACTCCATAATCCACTTTCAATATTCCGTAGTGTTACATTGATACCATGGGAGGTTTGGGTGGGTCTTGATGGATATCGGTTTTGTGCCCTTTATACTGAGGTTTTCGGATCCACAATTCCCATCCCGAATATCCACGAGTTATTGAGCTGATCTCGACTTTGTATGTTTATTTTTTCCTTTCTTTTCCCTCCTCCCTCTGTACCGGCACTTAGGGTTAGCACTTTTTCCCTTGTCAGTTAGGGAACCCTAGTGTTTTTCTTCATCGCTTACCGTTTAAAGAAAAAAGAAAAAAAAATGGAGTATTGGGCCAAACCTAACATATATGTAGGAAAACTTGAATTTTTAGATTCCTAAGCCACTTATCCGTTTGCACCAATAAAAATGCTCGTATATTCTCGATTTTTTAAAATTTTAAACCTCCAAAACCTAAAGATAATTATGTAAGATAATCTCTTCCGAATACCGTCTATAATAATATTGCATCTTAATACAGTTTGCACAAGGAGGTCTCTTGATCTCTTGCAGCTTATAAAAGAAGTATTGTCAAATCTACAGTGATGCGTATCTTAATCGCTTAAGATATGAATATGAGTATTTGTAGTGGAAAATTAAATAAGAACTTGTTTGTGTGTGTGTGTGTGTGTTTGTTTTTATTTTAAAAGGAATGAAATAGTAACCAAAGGATATGAATGACGTCTTCTAGTTATCAACTAATAAAGGTCAAACTATAATTGCAAAGCTTGATTCTCAGCTACCAACTTGTATAAATCTCGCCTCTTAATTGGTTGTTAAACAACTAAGTAATCTTTAGCCTAATTGAATTAACGAAGTGTTTAGTCTCGCAAACCAAAATATTAGGGAAACTTCCTTGACTCTTATATATATTTATTTCTTCTAAAATTGTGTTACTTTGGAATGCAAATAAACTGACCCTTTATATAGGACTTTATAAGATGTAAAGTTAGAGTTATGAGAACATTAACAAATTTAAAGTTCCAAATGAACCTCATTACTCCCGATTTCCCCCTAATATAAACTCAACATGAAACACTTAGTCTAACACTAATTGTTAAAGTAACATGCATTAAACTTCATTTTTCAGATTAATTGACAGTCCAAGCTTCCATGCATCATAACTTCTTTGTCATTGATTTTCAGATGGCCCATAATATGTCTATGGAAAGACAAAGATAATATCTAACTCCTCCTTGGTGTATGACCTTTCAATGACGCATAAGTTAGGACCAAACAAGTTTTTGAGAAAATGTAAGTTATTGTATTTGCCCAAACTTGGCCTTAGCCAAAACTTACATCAGTTTTCGACTAACTCAACTAGCAAACAATACTAGTTTAAGTTATCCAGCCACACTTTCTCTCTCAGATTCTGGGTATTACAAAGAGCATACATTCTACTTCTAACACTACTAATGATCTCTTGTATTAGATTCTCTGGTCTAGCTATGCAATTCTCTATTCTTGCTCTATTCCTTTCCCTCCATATGCCATAGATTAATCCATTCAAGCAAGCTGCAATTACCTGCTTCTGCATCTTCGATTTGTGTCTAACATCTCTGCACCACATGGTACTGTTGTTCTTTGGAATCTGACTTTGCATTCTTTGATTTAATAGCATTCTGCATTTGTTGTTGTATTCACAATCAAAGAACAGATGCTCTTCAGTTTCTGCTGCCTCATCACAAATGCAACATTTGTCATCACTTGTCACACCATATCTTGCTAGCTTCTCTTTGATATGTAGCCCTTTCATTTCCTTCAACCAAATAATAACTCTCCATTTAGGCACACTATACCTGTGCCAAATCAGTCTTGTCCATCTCAACTCAGGACCATCCTCCTTTAACCAATCATAACCTGCTTTAATAGTGTAATCACTTGAGGTATTGAGCCACTTTGAACTTGTGAATGCTGGTTTCATTTTCTCCTTTATGCTACAAATTTTCCTCCAATGCCAGCTACTGTCTTGGGGTGGCTGGTAATCATGCCAGTTTTTTCCTTTCAAGTACACCTTATCCACCCATTGTATCCATAATCTATCTTTCTTGATGTAAATCCACCAACAAAATTTAGCAATTGCAGCAATGTTCCAAGTAAAACAGTCCTTGAAACCTAGACCCCCCCTGCTTTTTAGGCCTGCAAATTTTCTTCCACTTTACCAATGGAGATCTACCATAATTATCCTTTCCTTCCCACAGATAATTCCTGCATATAGCAGAAATTTTGCTGAGAACTGTATTTGGAATTAGGAATATCTGAGCCCAGTAGGAATGCAGACTCAAAAGCACAGAATTTATCAAAGTGATTCTCCCAGCATAAGATAGCTTTTTGTTTCCTCATTCCCTAATCCTGCTGACCACCTTCTCAGAGAGAATATTGCATTCCAAAATTGACAGCTTCCTAGAGGCTATAGGGATTCCAAGTTATTTGAATGGGAGAGTACCCATCCTAAAGCCTGAGACATTAAGGATCTCCTCAATTGTTTCCTTTCTCATTCCTGAGAAGTAAATTTCTGATTTATTCTTATTCATCAATAATCCTGATGCCTTAGAGAAGCTGGTGATCCCCCTTAGTAGCAGAACAATTGACTTAACCTCACCTTTACTGAACATTAAAAGGTCATCTGCAAAACATAAATGGTTAAGCTTTGTGTGCTTACACATTGGGTGAAATCTGAAATCCTGTTTTCCCCCCACCTTGGCTAGGATCCTTGTGAGATACTCCATACAGATGGTGAAGAGCAAAGGTGACAAAGGATCTCCTTGTCTTAACCCTCTTTTACCCTGAAAAAAACCAAACTTCTCTCCATTCAGGGCTAACGTGAAAGTAGGAGTTCTAACACATTCCATAATCAAGTCCACAATCTTCTCTGGGAATTTTAGAGCCAGGAGCATGTCCCTTAATAAAACCCATTCAATGGAATCATAGGCTTTTTTAAGATCAATCTTCATTAAACTTCTTGGGGATAAGCTTTTCCTTTCATATTTCCTCACAATATCCATACAAATCATTATATTCTCTACTATGTTCCTCCCTTGAACAAAAGCACCTTGGTTGTAGCTTATGATTTTGGGAAGGATCTCACCTAATCTGGCACATAGGATCTTTGAAATGCACTTGTACAAGGTATTGCAACAAGCAATTGGCCTAAACTCAGTGACAGATTCAGGGTGTTTAACTTTTGGGATCAAGGTCAGGATGGTAGCATTTATTTGCTTTAGGAGCTTTCCAGTTTCAAAGAAATCTAACACTGTCTCAGTCACCAGGTTACCCACTACTTCCTAGGCATCCTTGTAGAAACCACTAGTGTACCCATCAGGGCCTGGGGCCTTATCTTTGTGAATAGAGAACATTGCAATCTTGACCTCCTCTGCTTTGACAGGTTTAAGGAGAATGTCTCTCATCTGATCATCTAGACATTTCCCTTGTTGAACTCTCTTAACATGAACTCTATCAATAGAGGCAGCTGTGCCTAGCAAATCTTTATAGAAATCCAGGATAGATTATTGTATATCCTTCTCCTCTTCATGCTTTACTCCTTTGTTATCTGTAATCTGCAACACCATATTCTGATTGCTTCTTGCTTTTATCCTACTGTGGAAAAATGCATTATTCTCATCTCCTTCTTGCAGCCAATCTACTTTACTTTTCTGTTTAAGATAACTACAGAAAGCTTCCTTCAATTGGACTAAATTTTGCACAACATTCTTTTCTTTATCCTGCAAACTTCTATCATTCTGGTTTAGCTGCATCTCCATCTGAGTTATTTCCAATTTTCTTTCCAGCTAAGCTTACTATATTCTGAATATTAGAGTACTTCTCTCTATTGAGCTTCCTAAGTTCCATCTTAAGAGCTTTTTGTTTAGAGATGATCTGGTAACTCTTTGTGCCTTCAACTCTAGAATCCCATGTCTTCTTCGCAATATTGATGAAATCAGGGTTTTTGCTCCAAAGGTTCAAGTATTTGAAGCTTGTATTCTTCCTCCTTTTCTCACCATATAGCTGAATCTGACCAAACAAGTTAGCAGCCCAACCATATCATGTGTCCAATTTTAACCCAAGTTCAAGATTAGAAGACATACTTCGATCATCTAAAGATGTCTAATAAGTAATAAAGCATTGTAACCTAACTTGGACTTAGATTAAACTCAAATTCGTTCCCTTGGCCTTAGTGACTAAATTGACTTTATCATTGCTAGCTCCAAGTAGTGTATCTGTAATTTCTTCCCCATCAACTAGCTAGTATAAGAGAATTCGGCATTTATCTAAATGTCATAGCAAAATCAGTGAACATCAAGTACCTATAGCCTAATCTCCTAACTTAGCATAACCACCTATATGGTGGTAGAGATAAGAGGCAAACGAGTTATTTTAGAAATAACGACGACTAGTTAGAACTAAAAAATTAAAGCGATAATAATAGAAAATTTGGTCTTACCACCGTCTAATTGACTAGTGGCAACCAGCAAAATGGATGAGAGGGGTTAGGGTTTTTCAGAGAGAAAGGGATGAGATCGAAAAGAGAGGCGAAGAGAGGTTTACCACTTGTGATTTTTTTTTAAAGCTATACTTGTGATCAATGTAAACAAAATCAAACAGTTTATTTTCACATGCCCTTATGTAGTTATGTGGGTAACATCTTCACAATCCTTTTATATTATTTAAGGAGACTTTTTTGTAACTCTCACATTGACCGGAGATTTTTAGAGAGTTTTGAGAATTTTATAATATTAAAAGTATTTGATGTCCATCTAAACACAAAAACTGTATTTCGATCTAATCATACGTACATACTAACCCCTCATTATTAATCGTCACTTCGTTAGTGTTGTTTCTGCGTATGCATACTAATATTTATAATATTAGTAGTATATGGTATCCATCTAAATGCAAAAACAAACTCTATTTCTAACCATGCGTACGTACATACTAAGGTCCCTATGATTCATCTGACAATATCTAAATTGATCTGAATTAGAGTTGTATATATGCTGACATAAAGATCAGATTCATTGCTTCTGAACTAAATTAACTACTCCATATTTTTCAAGTTGTATCATACATGGCCTAATTCTCATGTCCTATTTGATTGGACACTAATCCCTGATTATAGCTTTCATGATATCTCAATTTGTAATATTATGTCGATTACTATGTCTATATTTATTTACAGCAACATGGTTAATAGATTTGAGCTAGCTAGGGAAAGGTGGTCACGTTTATGCATGTAATAGGGGTAAGTGAGTTTATAATGTTGATTGTAATATATATTTGCATGAAGGTCAATATAATACTATACAAGAGTGATTCTACAATGGCTACCAAGCCTTGGTAGCCAAACTAGCCATTGTAACGAAATCAAATCTGATCCTTCATTTTATTTGAGCAATCTTAACCGTTCAATATATTGGCGATTAAAAAAAAAAGATTTAAGAATAAAACAAAATTAAATAAACCTAGACTCCCTATGTAATATCCCGAAATTTCAAAGTATTTTATTATTAATGATAATTATATTACTCTAGTAGAAAATGATTTTTAGAAATTATTTTGTGAGTCGTTTTCGAAAATGAGTTCGGAATAGGGTTTTAAATTTGGATTTCTATTTGGGTCTTTGTATTTGTAATTGGACCTTTCATAACTAATACCAAATCAACTAGCCCAACACCTATTGGCCCAAACTCAAAGCAAACCCAAACAAAAAAAAATAAAAGAAAAAGAGAAATCAGAAAAATAAAGAGGAAAAAAAAAGAGAAGGAAAAAGGAAAAGAAAAAAAGAAAAAAAAACCATTACTCTTTTCTCTCTCCTCTTCCACGACAACCCCCCTTCTTCTTCTTCTTCTTCTTCTTCTTCTTCTTCTATATAAAACATCACCCATGCTCCTACCCTACCTTCCTCTTCACGCCGCTCCTGAACACGTACATCGTCCAGCCGCTGCTCGACACGCTTCCCCAACCACCAGACTTCAGTCGTCCTTCCTCTTGTCGACGGGTAACGCCCCTCGCCATCCCTGCCTTCCCCTGTTTTCGCTCATGTAATCGAACACGATTATTGGGTCGTTTTTCTTGCTCTAATTCATGTTTAATTGATCCTAATAGATGTTATACCTGATGGGTAATCAATTTGGGTTAGTTTTATGCATAAAGAAGTGATCTTCATGCTTGTTTTGAGTTGATTTTCACTAATCACGAATTTGGGATTAATTAGCTTAATTATTCGATTTTGTTTCAATTAATTTCGAAAGCTATGAATTGGGTGCTCTTAAAATCTGTAAATTAGGGGTTCTTAATTTAATTAGGGATTTTTGTTATATTTTGTTCATGTTTTGTAGAAATTGATTTTTGGTTTAATTATGAGATTAGTGTTATAAATTAATTTAATTAGGTCAAACTATAGTAGTAATTAGGATTTTCGAAAATTAGATGAATTATAAATTTATAAACTGATTTTTTTTTAAATAAGTTAATTCGAAATTTTGGGATTTTATGGAATAAAACATTGTTTTTAATTGATAACACATAATTTAAATTGTTAGATTAATTTCTAATTAAATTATAAAAATCAAGGGTTGAATTTATAAGTTATATTTTGTTTTGAAACTAATTCTAGGCCTTTGGGAATTTTTATAATTAACTTGGATGTTCATTGAGTTTTATTGGATAATTTTAAAGTAGAATTATAATTATTGGATAATTAGCAATTGTAGGTTTGGATTTGAGTATTGTTATGTTCATACATTGTATATAGGATCACACTAATATATAGGTAGGTTGGTTGAGTAAGATTGAGTGTTGATTTGGGAATGTCGTTTGTGTAATTGTAGAACCTGAGTTCGTAGACGAGGAGTATTAGTGATTATTATGCTATTGAGTCTCCGTTTGCTTAAAAAGGTAAGCTAGCATGCTCAACATTTCTTAAACTTGTAGAAACCTTTCAAAATTATATGGTAAGTGATTGGTGTGTTGGATGAAAACTTAGTATCATGTTAGGTGGAGAACGATTTATTGTTTTGATTATCATATCCTGATTGGATTGGATTGGACCATTGCATTGATATATTGTTTGGTTTATGATTCAAAAGATGTTGTTGAAATTATGGTTGATGATTGTACAATTGATATTGATATGACTGAATTATGAATGGTTGTATGATTATTGGAATATATGCTTGTGTCAATGATCGATACTATAAACAAAATAAATAAATAAAGTATGAGGATACACGATGATTATTTGGTTTGAGTCACATCGACTCCACTTTATTGGTTTGAGTCACATCGACTCCACTTTATTGCCCCACCGCATCGGTTTGTAAGTGGGCTTGGCTCTAGTACTACTCTATTGGGTTAGCAATACTTAATAGGGGGTGTGCACACTTAAGGTCTAGTAGTCTTGTATGGTATGGTTTGGTGGGTCGACAAAGAACTGACTCACCCACGTATATAATGGTTTGGTGAGTCGACAAAGATTTGGCTCACCCACGTATATAATGGTATGGTTTGGTGACTTGGTAATAAACCGACTCACCCACTTATAAATATAAAGATTGGTATGGTTTGGATGAGTTGGAAACAAATTCGGCTCATCCCACTTATAATATTTGGTATGGATTCCTCATTAAAGATATAAAAGAATAATTTGGATTATATTAATGATATGTTATATACTTGTTGAAGCTACTGTGATATTTCTATACTGGTGATGTAAATTGTCTTGATGATTGGTTTATATGATAATGTGCTAAGTGTGGTTTTCGAAAATAAAATCTAAACGTTTTCAAAATCCAGGTAAGGGTTTTGGTTTTCTACGAATTGGGGTGTTAGCTTACTCAATTTCACTGACTTTTTCAACTGTGGTTTTTGTGTTTTAAATCCACCACAGGTTTGCAGTGATTGATGCATGCGGGAACGACGACTCATTAGATATTAGGTGGACTCTAAGTTATTAGACCATTTATTATACTTAGAAAATTTCATATTTCATATTTCGAATTGTTGTAATTTAATTAATGGATTGTAATAGACTATTTTAGACCATTAGACATTTGTAGTTCGGCTTTTGAAATCTCCTTGCATTCTGGTTTTTGACTCGAGTGCGGAGTGACACCTCTAAATTTCCTTAATTTGGATTTTGATTCGCGATAAAAATGTTTTTAAAAAGGAAAGGAAATTTGGGTGTGTTACACCCTAACTCAAATACCACCACCACCGCCATCCTTTCCACCACCACCACCGCCACCACCTATACCAAACACCACTTCAGCGGCCGCTTTCGTCACCACCAGACTCACCCGTCGCCGCCCGTTCCGCCGCCCCCAACTTATAAAGGCTGCACGAGCCCCTCTCTTCCTCCATCCTTCTCTCATTTACGGCCCTAAGAAGCTCTGCGGCGGCACCGCCCCCCTCAAGTAGTCACGTGATTTCCGCCTCATCCTCTACGTTGGCCGCCTTACGCCCCCCATCCTTTACATTCGCCGCCCCTTATTAGCCATCCAATTCGTTTGCCGCCCCTATCGATTTGAAAGGGGTGGAAATAACGGCGACAAGGCGTGATTGCCGCCTCATCCTCTACGTTGGCCGCCTTACGCCCCCCATCCTTTACATTCGCCGCCCCTTATTAGCCATCCAATTCGTTTGCCGCCCCTATCGATTTGAAAGGGGTGGAAATAACGGCGACAAGGCGCGGTCGCAAGGTGGCCGAGCAGAGCCAGCGGGAGACTGCTGTAATACCCCGGATTTCAGAGGAGATCCCTGAAAGATTAAGGGCTCATATGAGGTACTTAAAAGGAATGATAGTGCTACTCATACCAACAAAGTCGACTTTCCTTTTAGGAAGCCCATGTGATAAGAACTCCAAAGTTAAGCGTGCTTGACTGGGAGCAATTTCAGGATGGGTGACCTATTGGGAAGTTTCCCAGGGTGCGCACGAGTGAGGTCAAAGTGCGCCGGAAGGACCAGTGTTGGTCTGTGAGGTCAGCCCACAGCCTGGCAAGCTGCCATAGGTAACTACTCTCGACTCAGGCGATGAGCCGGGGTGTTACAAATGGTATCAGAGCAACCCTGCGACCGCGTGTTGATCCTGTGGTCAGGAGAGCCCAGGTCAGCAGCCTAGCGGGGGAAAGATCCTGGAGCTAGACTACGGTTGGCTGCCAGGTGCAACGAGGACGTTACGGTCTTAAGAGGGGGTGAGTGTAATACCCCGGATTTCAGAGGAGATCCCTGAAAGATTAAGGGCTCATATGAGGTACTTAAAAGGAATGATAGTGCTACTCATACCAACAAAGTCGACTTTCCTTTTAGGAAGCCCATGTGATAAGAACTCCAAAGTTAAGCGTGCTTGACTGGGAGCAATTTCAGGATGGGTGACCTCCTGGGAAGTTTCCCAGGGTGCGCACGAGTGAGGTCAAAGTGCGCCGGAAGGACCAGTGTTGGTCTGTGAGGTCAGCCCACAGCCTGGCAAGCTGCCATAGGTAACTACTCTCGACTCAGGCGATGAGCCGGGGTGTTACAACTGCATATGGCGGTCAATTTAGACGGGGAGGCCTCGGCCATGGAGGATTGGTGATGGTTGGGGCTAGTGGCGGTGGGGCAGAAAGGGTGAGTGAAGCCGTGGATGGGGAGGGGGAGGAGAGAGAAAAGGGAGAGGATGGGTCATGTTTTTTTTTTTTGGTGGTCAAATCGATTCAATGGTCCTAATTTAGTCAATAAAATCCATGGTCATTACTTGATATTCTTACCATGGCTATCAAGGTTTGGTAGTTATTGTAGAATTGGTAACTATACAATTAGTTGTGGTACTATTACTTTAAACATTTATATAACTAAAGATTAAGCAGCTCATAAATTAAGCACAAAAGACCCCTTTAAATGATTTTTTGTATAATAAGTTAAGTTACAACATCTCTTATGATTCCACTTAAATGTAAACTTTTTAAATTTTATCATAAGCAATGAGATTATAATTAAAAAATATATCATTTTTAAATGTTTAATTGTTTAACTGTACTTTATACCCCCGTGAAAATTAGTTTTCATTTTATATATCATTTTTAATAGAAAACATTATCATGTGACCCGTGCAATGCATGGACCTTCATCCTAGTTTGTACCGTGGATGAAGCCAGCCTAATCATTTGCAAACATTTGCACTATGGATGAAGCCAGCCTAATCATTCGAGGACTCTGTTCACCAATCATAATATTGGATCAACATCTTACACGCATAATAATCTGTCGCAAAAAGTCTGAAAATAGGGGCGAATTTCACTTCCCCTCTGTCGTTAATTCATTATGTGCTAATCATCAATGATCATATAATTTGCCTCGCCGACTAAAAGATTCTTAAATTTCGATGATAATAATAAGCCATGTGAACATTAGTGCATTGTCCGTTGTGCGGTATCAAAAACAAGATTATTATTTTTTTTCCCATTTTTTGTTCGAATATTTGGATTATTCAAATTTCAGCCAAATTCTTTTTTCGTATGGAGACCTTAAAACAAATTATTAAAAACAAAACAGTGATTTTAGTATTGTAACTGTAAGTCTGTAACAGCCTGACTCATCACCTGAACCGGAAATCCTATGACAAACCCCACAAAACAATACAGGTCATTTCGGCGCACTTTGACCTCACTCGTGCGCAAACTACTCCCCATCAAGCACGACTTAACTATGGAGTTTTAATCACATGAGTTTTGTAAAAGAAAAGTCGATTTTGTTGGTATGAGTAATACTATCAATCCTTTAAAATACTTCACATGAGTCATTAATCTCTTAGAAACGTCCTCATAAATTTGGGGCATTACATTAACACTTTTCATTTTGATGTTCATGTTTATTACACAGCCATATGTATTGTGCATGCTACTGCATACGGTACATTCTAACATCTTTGTTAAAAATACGACAAGTTCACGTGGTGCCTTCGAACTATGACACAATGCGCGTGATGCTCCTATATACTTTTGAAACTTGTACAATTTGATACCCCTTACTTAGCACCTGTAGGCACTTGATGCCCCATGACCTAACACAGTTAACTTTTGGATGTTAAGTGGTGACGTGACATTGGATTAGTGATATTTAATCAAAATTTCTGTAATTAATAAATAAATTAAACGCCACCCTTCCCACCGCCTCACCTACCACCGCCGACCACCTCAACCACTTTCCCTGCCCTCTCCCCGCCTTCACCACCGCAGAGCCGCCATGGAGGCGCGAGACCAGTCCGATCCATCATCGTAGCCGTCGTGCATCACAATCGGTACGACGGCGATGGCGAACTTCAAATCGGCAGCATAACTCTCGCTGCTGCTTCAGGATTGTTAATCAAATCATGTAATATCTTCCATGAGTTTATGATGATATGATAAAGGGGATTTTCGGGGTGGATGAACAAGGTTGAGGAGAGAGAAAACTGAGAGAAGGGGCTTTATTTTGTGGTGGTTTTGATGCACGTCGCCCTCGATGGGTGGTGTTACTGGGCTCGCGTCTCCATGGGCGGCCTTTCGGTGGTGATGGCGGGGAGAGGGAAAGTGGTTGGGGTGGTCGGCGGAGGCAGGTGAGGCGGTGGGGAGGGTGGCGCGGGTTGCTGGAATTGTTGAGGTGAGTAAAAAAGGTTGGGTATTTTTTTTTTCAACTTTATGTTTTTTTAATTTATTTATTAATTATTAATTACAATTTTTTTGATTAAATATCATTAATCCTATGTCACGTCATCACTTAACATCCAAAAGTTAGCGGTGTTAGGCCATAAGGGCACCACGTGTCTATAGGTGTTAAGTACAAGGGCACAAAATTGTACAAGTTTCAAAAGTAAGAGCACCACGCGCATTGTGACATAGTTCAAGGGCACATAGTTTATTGGTTGGAAAAAGTTTTTATTTTTATTTTCGGAAACCTAGATCTAAAATTGGGGGTGTTAGGGTAGCGGTCGAAGATTGTGGTTAAGGGGGAAGTGTTTGCCGGCGTCTTGTGGTGGCAGTGGTGGTGAAGTCGGCGGCGTAGAGGTGGTGGTTGCAGTGGTTGGGAAAAGGGGAGAGGAGAGAGAAAATATTGGGGATTAGGTTTAGTATGTTTTAATAAATTATAATTGTAAATTAGTAAATTGTGAGAGCATTTAGGTCCTTCCAAATATCTCAAATTTTGGAGAGAGTCAAAACTGAAAAATTGAGGGAAAAATCATCCTCCCAAATCTTTCTATTTCTCTCCTCTCCCTTTACAAAATTGTATTCAGACAAAGAATTCAATTTTCTTCCTCCCTTCCAATTCCCTCTATCCAAACTAACCCTTATGCTAGTAGCATTGCCTCACTTAAACTCTGAGTATCTACTTACATGGCTAAATAGTGTGCCAATTTAACTACTCCATCCGTCCCAGCTCAAACGCCCTAGACGTTATTTGTAACGGAATAAAAAAATTTGATATAATAAGTTGAGTGGGGTAATATTAGGAAAAGAGAGGAGAGAGAAGGTGAGGTTAACAAAAGTAGGAGAGATAATGTGGGAGAGAATGTAATAATTTAATAAAAGTAGGAAAGAGAAATATGTTCCAAAATAGATGAGGTGTTTGAGATGAGATGTTCCAAAATGGAATATGAGGCGTTTGAGGTGGGACGGAGGGAGTAGATAGTTTAGACAAAACAAATGATAAAATGATAATTATGGATCAAGATTGTTTATATTTATGTTTCTTAGAGTTTAGAGTTTTTTTTTTTTTTTTAAATGACATTTATAATTTTTTTTGATATCAAGTAGACTCTAGGAAACTTCGAAAAACATAACTCCAGATGATCCTAATCTGGCAATTATTGTAGCGTATTGTGATTAGTTGCTAATAAATTAATAATTGTTCTAAAATGGACTATTTCAATGCAAGAAGGCACTAGATAAACTAGTTCTATTGAGTTGTATAATTTGGATATTCGGGTATTTGGTTTTCGTTTTCAAGTTACGTTGTCATTGCCGGTGACTTATTCTTGTATCGTGTAATTGACTAATTGAGTATCATACTCCATGTAACACAATTATTATGGATATTTAATATTGGCCTAAGTGATAAGTCCAAAGACATGTTTTTATAGAGGGATGCTATGGTCACTCTCTTTGGGAGAGTGACAAGGGACACTCCAACTTTCATTGGTTGTAACTCACAAGTGGTGCAATTAATGCTACAAGAAAATTGTCATTTTATTGTTGAATAGCCAATAAAAACTTGAGTGTCCCTTGTCACTCTCCCAAAGAGAGTGACCATAGCATCCCTCGTTTTTATAATTAATGATGGTCTGAGCTTGCCCTATTCCCTGAAAAATGAAATTAAAAAATATAGCAACTCTTTCATTTCTTATTCTTTGGATGTACGGGAAAGATTAGAAACTCTTTGATTTCGTATTATTTGATTTGAAAGAAAGAGTAATGAAATATGAAAGAAGATTCAGTAGTTACGAATTCTCGATCCTAATAAGTTCAATGACTTTCAATTGTATGTCAACTGTAACTATCTCTTATGACCATTCTTATTACTTGATCTTATAACTTAAATTGATCGTTTTAGGTGTAGAACTTCAATTTGTTGTTGGCGTCGTTGTTGGTGGTTTGGTTATGTAAATTGGTTAATCCTATATTTTAACAAATTCCGTCGTGCTCAGCGTGATAACATTTTGTGTACCTTTGGATCTTCTTCTTAGAAAAAACATGTGAAATATTTTTGCAAAGTCTTAATTTATCAATAATGTGCGATTTTGGTGAGCAAACAGTATATTGTGTTGATCATGTTATTATATCACTAAACCATATAAACAACTGAATATCTACGTTATGTTAATAAGAGTCGCATATATGATATAGTGATATACATATACCCATGTATATGTTTCTAATAAGATTTATCAATTCATCATATTTATATGAGAAAGCAATAATCAGATAGGTCGTTAAAATAATCTAAAACTTGAGCAAGACTTATTATAGTCCGAAAGTGATCATATAATCGTATATGTTTGTCAGTTGTCAGTGTTGGAACATATCTACGACAAGAAAGACTCCAATTAAGTATTAAATAATTGTTTATATACGTAAGATGAACATGATGTCTTAGGTGTTCATTCTTTATGCCAGGCAGTGTGCGTCGGCCGTTGTTATGCGAATTAAACAAAATAAATACATACTCCATGAAACAGGAAGCGTATTTCGCAGGCCAGCCAGGCCAACCAATCTTTAAATCATTGATATCATGTGTAGCTAAATTGACAATCAAATATGATTTCTAGTAAAGTAGTTGCTAGTTTTTGATATCACTGTTAAAAATGGAGGTATGATAAAAAAAACATTGGTGGTATTATAGTAATCTTAAGATAGGCAATGGGTCACTTTCGTGGTAATAACTTGAATAACTAAAAAATTTAAAAATTAAAAACCCCTGGTTGTTTACACCTCTGCTAAATAAGAAACAAAAGTTATAATAGTTGGCACAATAACTAGTACCATCAAGAATTATAAGATGACAAAACGAGTACTATCGAGAATCACTAATCAAAGAAAGTTGTGAAAGAGGATGACATGGTAATATTTTTTTCGCAATCGAATTGCGTCAATCATTTGTATCGTTATAAATAATCTTTATTGTAATTAATAAATGCTGATTGACGATTACATTAATGAATTTTCAGTTACATAAAAGCAAAAGTCAAACCAAATAGGTGGTCTGAAAATGTATTTCAGTTTAGCAAAGAATTGTGTCAATTAAGTATTTTTAATAGTAATTGTATCGCTATAATTCTTGATATGAGTGACGTAACAATTGACGATTGTGTTAAGGAATTTGTCTTTTTATCAACACATTAACTTGTCCTCAAGACCAAAAAAAAAAAAAAAAAAAAAAAAGCCAAATCGTGGAGACCATTGAGATTTACTTCATTTATTACCATTGAGATTTACTTCATTAACTACCATTTCTGACACACACCCAAAATAATTACCAGTTCTGACAGAAATTATGAACAAAACGATTACCGAAATGGCAGTTAATTATACTCTTTAAATACAATTCCGAGCATTAAGTTGATGACACGAAAGAGCTAATCCATCAGTTAATAATCTTTCACCATAATCTCCGGAATGAAATTTCCTACTAGTGCCATTTTCATGGCTTGGTTTGTCCCCCGCCCCACACTCTCCCACCCCTCTCCCCCACGTTTTTTTATTCCACTTCTATCCACAATTCACACAAATTATATCAACAATCACAATAAATTTGGACCATCAATGAATAAATTGCCTATCTTTTTCCTTATAAATGTGCATATTCATTTCAACAATTAATGACAGCGTTTCGTGGAGCAATCACTTTCTTCTCTAATCTCTGGCGTTAATGACACAACACCCTTCATATCACGAGTTATTATTTATTAACATGGCTCAAACTAGTAAAAACCGAACTTTAAGAGTAATAGCGGGACTTGCTTCATCAGGCTCACATTGCAAAATACTACTCCATTATTAGAGTTTAATGATAATAATAATTGCTAATCTCATACTTTTTTTTTTTGTTCTTACACTGCTATTAAAACTAGATTACCAAAACGACAGCGTTTCGAAATGTTGAGATGACATATAAACAACTAGTAGTCAATAAACAGAATAATATTATATTATATATTATCAAACTTGTCTATTATATACAAACCCCCCCCCCCTCCCTTCCCTTGCCGCTTTGAATGCAAATACTACCCATTTTCAGTTTCTCCCTCCCTCCCTTGTTCTTCTTTCCTTTGTTTTTTTTTTCTCTCCCAAAAACTTTTGGACACCAAATGATGCTGTTCCTTAATCACCCCACTTTCAAACTCACTTACCCATTTTTGCCCTCTCTTTAATTCCTAAAGTTTTGCCACCTTTTTTTTTATTTTTTATTTCTCCCTTTTTCAACTTTTTTTTGAACATATTAGTATTATTTTATTCAACTTTTATTCTGTAAATATTTATGTGTGGGGGTAAATTTTCAAAATAAGATGAAACCACTCAATTCAAAGCAATATTATGCAAGAACAAAAGTTTCTGTTTCGGAATCAGGAGAAGAAATCAAAAGCATGAAATTCTTCAAGAAGTTACACTTTTTAAACCCTCTAGAACTCCCAGTAAGTATAATCATGTTCTTGCTATTAACTGCCTTCCTCATTGGCTCATTCTTCTACTTTGACTATGGTGGTGAAATCAGTGGGAGAGGAGGAGGAGGGGCCACGTGGCTTTTTGGGGTTGGTCTTGATGGAAATGGTCGGTTGGGATTTGTTCAAGGAAGCCAGGGAAATACTACTAGTATTGTTGGTAGTAGTAGTATTAGTGGTAGTAAGAAGAAGAGTGATGAAGAAGAATGTGATTATTTTGATGGAAAATGGGTTTGGGATGAGACATACCCACTCTATGATTCCAAAGATTGCTCCTTTTCAGATGGTGGGTTTAGATGTTTGCAGAATAATAGGCCTGACATTTCTTATACAAAGTGGAGATGGCAGCCCAACAAATGTGATATGCCCAGGTTGTTTTTTTCATCTCAAATTTTTTTGTTTTGTTTTTTTATTTATTTGTTATAGTTTTGATTTTAATGGGTTTATTATTATGTGCGCGATTTCATATGATGATTCATGTTAGCCAACCTCAAATCGTTTTGGTACTATGACTTGGTTGTTGTTGGGTGTATTTTGGGTTCAGTAGTTCAATTGCAATAGTAATTTTTGGTGTGATTTTAGTAGTATATGGTTCACCCAAATTATTGAGTAGACATGGAGAAATGTGGTCCTGGGTCACGTGGTGATGATTTAATGAAGTACATTGACTGGCAATTGATTGGTTGGTGGAATTACCTCATGTGCCGCATAATCCGAAAGAATGTGCTCTTGTGTGCACGCAATATGTGTTGTGTTTTTTCTTAATTTTTATGGTTCAGATGATTTATCATGCATTAGTATGTTAGAAAGGACTGATTCGTTGTCTTGCGAATGTTGTTTTCGGGAATTTGGTAAACTGTTGATGTCAGTTAGAAAGTCATGGAGATTGCTGATTTCTTGAACGTGTCTTCCTTGAAACTGAGTGAATTGATTATTAAGTTTGTTTGGTTCATCATTTAGTTAGTCAAGTATCTGCAACTTGGGTGGTTACGATTTTAGACTACTTTCTGTACTGTTTTTATCTTTGATAAGTTGATTTAAGGTTGAAGATGTCAACTAGTGTAGTGGATAAATTACATGAACTTTGTCAAATGCACTAGTGTTTGGCTACAGATTGCTTCTGATTTTTATCGACACTTGATTTAACATGGACTTTAATCCTGGCTTGGTCAAAACAGATTTGATGCAAAGTTGATGTTGGAAAAGCTTAGGAACAAGCGGCTTGTGTTTGTTGGTGACTCAATTGGAAGAAATCAATGGGAGTCTCTTTTGTGTATGCTTTCTTCTGCAGTACGTGATAAAGCTTCCATATATGAAGTAAATGGAAATCCTATAACAAAGCATATGGGGTATTTGGTGTTTCGTTTTCGGGATTATAACTGCACCATTGAGTACTATAGAGCTCCATTCTTAGTGGTGCAGGGTAGGCCGCCTGCTGGTTCTCCGAGAACTGTGAAGTATGCATTGAGAGTGGATCAGCTGGAGTGGACCTCTGGCAAATGGAAAGATGCTGATGTGCTAATCTTTAATGCTGGGCACTGGTGGACATATGATAAGACGATTAGAAGGTAAGCAGATTGCTGGTAGCATGTAATATTTCGCCAATCTCTTGACTGTATTTCATGCAGTTGCTTCACTCCATCCTTGATTAGCTTTCTGTATCGATACCTTTAGCCACTGATTGAAATGACGAAGGATGTTACATCTGTGTCTGTTTTCTCTCTTAAGGAGCTTTATTCTCGCCCTCAATTATGCTTTTTTATATCATATTCAACTGTTCCAAAAGTATGATTTAGTGATGTCATAGGGAACTTGAGTTCAACATTTTTTTTTTTTATTGTTTTTTTTTTTGAGATTGGACATTTGGACTTAGAAGGGGATCCTTGGCGCACCGGTAAAGGTGTTGCTGTGTGATCGATAGGTCACGGGTCTAAGTCCTGGGAGCAGCCTCTTGTCAAATAAATTGACAAGGGAAGGCTTGCCCTCATTACACCCTTGTGGTGGGACCCCTCCCCGGACCCTCGCTTAGCGGGGACACTAATGTGCACCGGGCTGCCCTTTTTTATTGGACATTTGGACTTGCTGTGGTCATGTCTGATGCATGTCCCTATGTTGCGGCTGTCATCCTTATTCTATTTTCCTTGCTTCCTTCTTCTCCCACATTTGCGCTGTTTATCATTTGGATGATCAAAGGTTCTTATATCTGTAATATTTATCTGTTCTTGTTTTCGAGTATTGACATTGAATCATTGATCTGTTAACTGTTCTGCCGAACTTTGTTTTCTTTCTCTGAAACTTGAAAGTTTTTTCATTTGGTACTCCCATCTCACCGCCTAATATTTGAATTCACTACTCTTCAGTGGTTCTTACTTTCAAGAAGGGAACGAGGTGAAGATGAATATGACTGTGGAAACTGGTTTCAGACGGTCAATCGAGACACTTCGCAGTTGGGTAGATAGTCAAGTAGATTTGACCAAGACAAGTGTCTATTTTCGATCGTATGCTCCCGTGCACTTCAGGTTTGCCTTCATCATTTGCTAATGTTTAGTTTTCATATCTGTCTTTAGTGAGACGGCACCAAGGATTTGATGGCTGCATAAACAGATTCCTGTTTGAAAAAAGTTGAAAGATGTTTTCTGGTTTTGATCATTAGAATTGGCGGACTTTAAATTAGCTGATATCCACGGGCCTTTCTTCACCTGAAAGGCTGAAACTAGCTCGCTGTGGGAACCTGTGCCTCTGCAGGTTTGCAATTCCATAGATTGTTTATCGTATCAGATAATAATTTAAAATAAGGAATCTTTCAAGACAAATTTTTGTTTGTTATCATGAAACCGAAATTTGAATAGCCTAGATTCAGCCTCCAGGTTGCAATTTCACTTCTCATTGTTTTGCACTTTTCCATCCATGAGCATTTCTCACATGTATGTTGTGCACTTGTTCCCTGCACAGCGTATACACTGACCCACCATAGGCACATACTTCCGCTAGAGATTTTTGGCGCAACTCTGTGGAGAATTTTCTAACCCATCACTAATCATTCAAAGCCCATACTGATCCTTTTTCAGCAAGCCAATTAGTTCCCATAGTCCTCACCTTAGTGAAGCTTGTATTTACCTGTGTTCTGCTTCCCACACGCTAAAAATTTCAAATTTACATGTTTTCTCAACTTTTGCCATAAGTGAATTGAGACAATTCTTAGTTCTGTCAACTTTTACTAACCCTTTGAAATTTTTGCTTTACACATCTTCACCCAACTACGTCAGTGAGATTTATGTGTTTTAGCAATCAGCTCTATATCTATTTCAAAATCTGCTTCTGTGCTTATGGACAGAATCAAAGTGAAGCAACTCATAGAAGTCAAAATTGTCCTCATAGCACCAATCGAAACATCATATCTTGGTGCTTGATACCGCTCTTCCACTGTTGATTTATGTATCCATGGTTTACTAATTTAAATGTAACTTGCCTTCACTAAGAAAAGCATTTCCTTGATCTCAAACTTGCAGTAGCACCATTTGAGATATCACACCATGTTGCATCATGTACATAGGCATCATCACCGATGGTGTTTTACACTCGTACCTTTAATCAATCTAAACTAGATAAACTCATCCTTTGAAAAGACGGAAGTTTGAAATGAAAGTTAGTTTCTTGAATATGTCAGCTAGTTTGTACAACTCAATCCTATATTTACATGAACTAGTATTGTTGGGGTATGATACACCAATTCCAGAGTTCGAAACATGCCTGTGTCACAGCCTGTTGTGGGTCCCTTTGGAATTGAAATACCAAAGATGTTACTATCATCTAATCTCATTACCAATGAGATTTTGCCAATGCAATGATGTAACAGAGAACCACTTACATTGTACAGATTTTCCAACCCCCTTTTCCAACTGCCCTTGCCTTGCCTGTCTCTATATACATTTATGTATAGTCTATTCTGGAAATCTGAAGTCAGAAACTGATGTCCTGATTTCCATAAGAGACATAGTGCCAAGAACTTCCAAGGATAAATTCTTGCTCTTCAGTGACATACAAGCCAGCCAGTCAGTAGTTCTGAGCTGAAGTTTAAGAACAGTGCCTGTATTTTGTAGGAATGCCTGAATAGTAATTTTGTGTATTCCATTTGAGAGAAACCATTCAAAGTTTCTTCTAGATCTATCTCCCAATCTAATTTTGCCCTCTTAAGTATGAGACACGAGTAGCATGTGTTATATGCCTGGTTAATTATGCTCATATCTTAATCTATGTGGAGAACCTCTCATTTTAGTTGCTATTAAAATGCTGATATCTGTAAAGCTGGTAGACTGAGATTCATCAATCATGGTTCACAAATGGGCTGCATACCATATTTCATCTAGTTAGGCTTGCAGCTCTGTAGCCTGCAGAGTGTGGCAAACATCTACCTTATTTTTTAGTGATGTGTTGTCATGTCTTATGTGACTTGGGTATCCTGAATCGGCTAGACTCTATGGTTACCATTTCATTTTTTTTATTACTTTTTTCCCAATAGTTTGTCTGCGCTTCTTGTATTGTGGGGTAGCAGTTGGTCGGTGCAATTCTTGGCGCAATTTTCATTATGGGTCATCTGTGAATAGCCTCTCTATGTTCTTGATAGAGGATGAATATAGACTTAGTGGTGAATACAGAGTATGTCATTATCATGTACGTTGCCATCACCCCTAACCTAAAGGCTAGTATAATGTACCGTGTCGGTACAACATACATAATAATGACATACTCCGTATTCACCACTAAGTCTATATTCATCCTCTATCAGTTCTCAACAGAGGGGTAAGACTTGCATACATCCGACCCTTCCTCAGTCCTCACCTCTCCATAGGCGAGAGCCTTTGAGGCATTGGGGTAATTTTGATGTTTTGCTTTTTTAAGATAGTTTCACGCCCATGGTTTATTGAAATTTTCTAATATACCAGATATGATATCTGAAGTCTTGTGTTTTTTTTTAGTCAATATGCTGAATTTCTGTTGCACTTGTATGATCTGAAGTGTGGTTGCCTATACTAGTGATCTCTAGGTCTCCCAACTATCTTTATTTAACAAGTAGCCTATGCAGCTTCCGTAAAAAATACATTGAGCTCTAACGAGACATTTCTTTCCCACAGGGGTGGTGACTGGAAAACTGGCGGAGCTTGTCATTTGGAAACAAAGCCAGACTTAGAGGTGCCATACTTGCCTCAATTGTGGAGCCATTATAATACTGTGAACGATGTTCTGTCGGATCGTGCCAATAGGTCTGCAGTGAATATGTTGAATGTTACTTACTTGAGTTTACAGAGAAAAGATGGTCATCCATCGCTGTACTATATGGGAGCTAAACCAGCTCCCATGCACCGTCAAGACTGTAGTCATTGGTGCCTGCCTGGCGTCCCTGATACATGGAATGAACTCCTTTACGCTGTCTTCCTCAGACAGCAGTCCATTCACTCCAGGAATTCTACCAAAGCTTTCCAAGCCAGGTCTTGATTGGAAGAAAACCATCATTGCTGAAGAAACATACTGGTAGGAGTACATATTCAGATGACGATTCATACGATTGGTATAGGGAGTTTCTTTTCAATAGGACATGTGAACATGATTCTTTTCAACAAGCTTACAACGAGAGAAGTACTGCAAGCAAGGAAATGCATCGCTTTGCACTTCCGCTCTATCCTTTTACTCATGATGGAGGTTCACTGTGTCTATAGATTATACTGCTAAGGTTCTGTGACAAGTGTTGCAGGTAGATAAATACCGTGCTGTGATTTGACCTTCGTGTGTTGGTGTTTGGAGTGGACGTGCCAAAGTACAACTAGCTTTGGTTCAAGGAAGGAGGGGTGGGTGCAAGATATGCCTCTCAGTTTGGGTACATATGATTTGATACAAGAATAGTGTGGTAATACTTTTGATAGTGTATTACTCAACTGTAACTTTTTTTTTTTTTTCCTTCGTGAAATTGAAATGTAAAGAAATATGGTGAAGAAAGTAAAGTTGCTTGTGTTAGTGCAATGAAAGGCGTAACACCACAGAGAGCTGAATTGCTAAAAGTGTACTTCAAAAGTTAAACTAGCCATCAGTGGGTTTGGGCTCTATCGGGGTTGCATCAGTGATTCAGTAGAGAGGTGTTGGGATACCTACACTCTTTAATTTTGCAGGAATACTAATTCAGCCTCTTTCGTTGTTGTTGTTGTGGTGCCCTTTTCTTCTACTATTCTCTCGTATTACTTTCAATTCTCAACCTATATATATATGAGCTTTCTTTTGACTTGATGTACAATGCATGCATGATTAATTAAGGGTCTGTTCGGCAAAACTAGCTGTAGCTGGTACCGTTATTTTTTTTTTAGCTGTAGCGGCTCAAGTGGGGCAGTTGTTTGAGGTTAGTTGTAGCTATAGATGTAATCTAAATAACGTGTTCGGTACAATTGGCTTTTAAATAGGTATAATTACAGAAAAGGACATTGATATTTGTTTGTAAAATGAAAGTACATATTTGTAAGTGAGATATATTATTTGTTGATGACAATGAAGTAAAGCCTGGGAAATAAAGGTTGCACCATAATATATTACAATCGTTCTATGGGTAAGGATACCATTCTTTTTGTACCCCTCGGTTGATATCAGCCCATACCATTTTATGGGCCATGTAAATTTCAGCCCATAAAATATAATCATTATCCCCCATTTCCTCCAAGGCACTTTCTCTTTCTTACTCCCTTCCCCCAACCCCTTCTCCATCCGCTCTGACAAGGAAAACACAGCCACCGTGCGCCGTGAAATTCGCCGAGAACCGTCGCCGCAACATTTGATTCTCCGGCGAGGAAGACATAGCCACCGCGCGCCGGAAACCGTGCCCCCAACCACCTATTCCCCTTGCCATCGTCCACCCTTCCCGCGCAACCCCTTGTCTCTCTTTCATGCTTTTCTTCTTTCATGGTTAACTTTTGTTCTGGAATGATTAGTTTTTGTTTTGGAATGGTTGTTTTTTGTTTCAAAATGGTTAATTTTTGTTCTGGAATGGTTGTTTGTTCTGGAATGAACGACTTTTGTTCTTGAATGATTGCTTTTTGTTTCAAAATTGTTACTTTTTTTTGGAATGATTGTTTTGGAATGAATGATTTTTGTTCTAAAATGAATGGTTACTGTCCTAAAATGAATGATTTTTGTTTGCAATGAATGATTTTATCCTAAAATGACTTGTTTTTGTTTGCAATGAATGATTTTGTCTTGGAATGACTTGTTTTTGTTTTTGAATGAATGATTTTTGTTCTGAAAGGGATTGCTTTTGTTATGTAATGATATGTTTATTTAGGGATTTAGTTTGTTCTATAATGATCTATTCATGTTACAAAAATTCTTTATTTTTGTTCTAATATGACTTGTGTTCTAAAATGATATGTTTTTGTTCTAAGATGACCTATTTATTTTTGTTCTATTATGAACTATTTATGCCTATTAATTGCTTTTATGATGTCATTAATAATGACGGATAATGATAGGTTTTAGGTTAATAATGATTTAACTTTGTGTTATAATTGGTTTTTGTGCTGAAATGAATGATTTTTGTTCTAAAATGAATGATTTTTGTGCTGAAATGAATTTTTTATGTTTTGAATGAAAGATTTTTATTCTGAAATGAATGATTACTGTTCTGAAATGAATAGTTTTTGTTCTACAATAAATGATTTTTGTTCTGAAATGAATAGTGTTTGTTCTAGAATGAATTATTTTCGTTCTGAAATGAATAATATTTGTTCTAGAATGAATGGTTATTGTTTTGAAATGGGTAGTTTTTGTTCTGCAATGAATGGTTAATGTTCTGGAATGAATAATTATTCTTCTGGAATGAATGATTTTTGTTTTGGAATGAATGGTTTTTGTGATGGAATGAATGTTTATTGTTCTGCAATGAATGGTTTTTGTCCTGAAATGAAAAGTTACCATTTTGGACTGAATGATTTTTGTTCTGGAATGAATGGTTTTTGTTTGTGTTTTAAAATGATTTTTTTTTTCTTGTTATATTTGTCTTAAAATGATCTGTTGTTGTTATAGAATTTCAAAACAAAAAGCAACAATTCTAGAACAAAAATTATTCTTTCCAGAACAAAAATTAATCATTCCAAAACAAAAGTCATACATTTCAGAACAAAAAGTAACCATTTTGAAACAAAAAGCAACCATTCTAGAACAAAAGTCGTACATTCCAGAACAAAAAGCAACCATTCCAGAACAAAAACAACCATTTCAGAACAAAAAGTAACCATTTTGAAACAAAAAACAACCATTTCAGAACAAAAGTCAATCATTCTAGGACAAAAAGCAACCATTATAGAACAAAAATTATTCATTCCAGAACAAAACCTAATCATTCCAAAACAAAATTCATACATTCCAGAACAAAAAGTAACAATTTTGAAACAAAAAACAACCATTCAAGAACAAAAGTCGTCCTTTCCACTACAAAAAGTAACCATTTTGAAACAAAAAGCAACCATTCTAGAACAAAAAGCAATAATTACAGAACAAAAACAACCATTCCAGAACAAAAAGTAACCATTTCGAAACAAAAAGCAACCGTTCCAGAACAAAAACTAATCATTGCAGAACAAAAGCCAACCGTTTTGAAACAAAAAGTAACCATTTTAGAACAAAAACCATTCATTCCAGAACAAAAGGTAACCATTTTGAAACAATAAACAATCATTCAAGAACAAAAGTCGTTCATTCCAAAACAAAAACAACCATTCCAAAACAAAAGTTAACCATTTTGAAACAAAAAGCAACCATTCCATAACAAAAACTAATAATTCCAGAACAAAAGCCAACCATTTTAGGACAAAAAGTAACCATTTTAGAACAAAAACATTCATTTCAGAACAAAAACTAATTTTTTTTGAAACGAAGTAACTATTTAATTTTGTTTGATGATGATCTATTTATGTTCTATAATGATTCAATTATGTTTTATAATGATCTGTTTATGTTTTATAATGAACAAATTTTGTTTTATAATGATTTATCTATTTGTGCATCTATTATTGACATCAAATTAATTATTTTTATAAAAAAGCGATCATTATAGCAAAACATTTGATCATTATTAGAATTTTCTCTTTTCCTACTTCTTCGTTATTGAACATCAGCTTCAACACCATCCACCACCGCCTAACACCACCATATCAGCACCCCATGAAACGCCCTCCACGGCGACCCCCAACTCTTTACCCCTACGCCGCCGCCTCCATATTCTTCTGCCACCATCGAAAACATGTAGCCGTCTCTCGTACGATCCCCCGGAATGCTTGACAGCCGCCGCTCCTCACCATCGTTGTAGGGGAGTGAGAAAATCGGAGGAGAGAGAAAAGTAATAGAAAGAGAAAATGCAGGAGGAGGGAGAAACGTTGACGCGGTGGTGGAGGGATGACGTCGCCGGACGATCGCCGGTCTTTGTGGTGTGTCGGTGGCTGCTGGGTTGGCGGCTGGTGACGCCTGGGGTGGTGGTAGGGTTTGGGAATAGGTTGTGGTAGGGGGTGGGGAAGTCGAGTGGGTGGGGAAACGGGAGTGGGGAGGAGAGAGAATAATGGGCTGCGTTTCATTTTAGTATTGTTTTGTTTAAGGTCAATTATGTTTTTGGCCCATATTTGAGGTGCTACGTGGAGCTGGGCTTTTTAATTGAAGGACTTGATTTTGCTCATGTTGGACCCAAGGGGTACCAAAAGGAAGGTACCCCGGTGGTACGTTAGTATTTGCGGATATATTATGTATATAATTTGACTACAATCATTAAAGTTCCTTGAAAAAACCTTGCACCATGATAACTAATTTGATGGGTTAGGATTACGAGTGCTATTTTATACAATTTATAAGAAGATTAGTATGTTATTATGTTGATAATGATTCACATTTCATATATTGTGGTTTTGTAATATTTTGATAGAAAATGTGGCTATTGGAAGCAGTTTTGGGCTGATTTGCGAATGGGTCAACTTTGAAGGCTCATATCTCTCAAACTATTTGGAACTTTACTGTGAAATCACTTGTAGATGAAGCTTCATGATCTTAGCTTTCCGGGAAGTGGTCATAAGCCTTATTTGGCCAAGTAACGAGGGAGATACGTCCGTTTGAAAATTGCCTCACGATCCAGTTTCTCCCGCAATCGCGGCTATTTATCCGCGAACGCGAATGGAGAACAGAACCGATTTCCGCGATTGGGGGAGATGGGGCCGGTTTTCCTAATAAGATTAATTTCCTAAATTGGTTCTCAATTCTTATATGTATAAATAGCAAACTCAGAACTCTTGTATTAGTATCTAATCTTTCAGTATTAAACTGTCGCACTACGTCAAAAACAGGCTTTCAGAACGGTTCCTCTAAAGCTAAGCAGAACGGTTGTGGAACCGTTCTCTAGACGACGGTACTTAAAGGCTAAGAGAACGGTTGCAAAAAAAGGCTATTAGAACGGTTATTACTAGCAACTGTTCTGTTAGATGGATCAACGAGAACGGTTTTTCAAAAAACCGTTCTAATTGCTTTGTTTTTATTTAAATTGAATCTTTGAGAACGGTTTTTATAGATATCGTTCTCTTAGGTATGTATTTTCATTTTCCTTTTTCTGATATTCATCTTTTTAGAACGGTTCTCAGCGGACCCGTTCTCTTATATATAAGAGATCGGTTTTTCAAAATTCCGTTCTCTTACGCTGGTTCTCGAAGCCCTTACGTGACGTAGTGTCGGTACATCGTATTGAGAACTGATATTTCAATTCTTGGTTGGGTAATTCCAAACTAGCATTCGGTGCAATCGTGAGTTTTAACTCTCTTTCCTAACTCTTAATTATTGTTGTTCTTCCGTTTTAATGCTTATGATTTGCTTATTCTAGATTAGCTACCTATGGTTTGCATAATCTATCCTTAACCTTATTAATTATCGCTCGTTTAATTAATCTGGTAAAATAAAGAACTTTGTTCTAGTATTAGGTGCTCATCGGTATTAGATTGAAGGGAAGAACAACATAACTGGCATAGTATATTACTGATTAGTGTATGCGCCCAATTCTCTATTGACATTGTTCTAAGTCTTATTGCTGTTATTAAATCGAGTCTAATCCCTTGTTTTAGAACGTCGCTTGTTTTATAACGTTTAATAATAAGGGTTGTGTCACGCCCCAAGACTAGCATTGGAACATGACAGGCGGCAACCCACGAACGTAGGCTAAGCCTTTCTTAATATTCAAATGTCAAAGGTACAAGGGAAATATTACATAATATCAAACGTGCGGAAAATACGGTACAAACGGTAAATAAGGCTATTTATTTAAGTTACAGGGCTAGACTGGTCGGGTATCTCACTCAAATTCCCCACTCCAAGCTAGTGACGGTCACCTGAAAAGAGTTTATTATCGAAAGGGTGAGCTCAACAGCTCAGTAAAAGACAGTCTCTAATTTAACCGGATCAAGAAGTGCTAAAACAGTAAAACAGGTAAATAATATTAAATCGTAGAAGTACAATAGTTCTCAATAGAAGGTAGTAATAGTTCTGATTAGTTCAGAAGTTCTCAGTCAGTGCCAGTTTAATCCCTTGGCAGGGTCAGACGGATATCCTCAGTTCACTATTAGCCAGAACATTAACTAACCCACAATTCAAAAGTAGTTTAGAAAATATTCATATTTCGCAGTACTTGATCCTTTTTAAAAAACAAGCATTTATAGAGTATACGAAAAAATAATAGTATAAGCTAAATCAGAAAGAGTCCCTTACCTGATTCCTGAATTGCCGTGAGGTTACTTCGTTGCGTTCGCTCGCTCTAAGTAATAAAAATCGCGTAAGTTATTACTTAAGATTATTTTGTTATTCCAATTATACAGTTGATTAGTTTGGTAATTTACCGTCCAAGGGTCCAACGACGTCCGAATTCTAAAAGTGGTGATTATCTAGTCAAATTGTTAATTTATGATTTATCGTCCTTCAGCGGAAATTATTCACTCTAAGATTATTTTCACCACTAGGGTAATTCCGCCGGGTTACTTTTTAATCATGGAGTTACTATTTGCCACTAGCATATTAACATTTAATCTCAGGTTAGTGGTTAATACGGTGACGTTCACAAACTGGGGTAATTCCGCCGAGTTACTTGTACCGTAATAACTATTCGCCACAAGTTTAATCACTTATCGAAAACGTGTAAGAAATATTAACGACATTGTCTAGCGATAATAGTTCTATAACAGTTTAAGAAATTATACCTTGGTTACGTTAAGTGATGATACTATTTCGACAGAGCCTCGCTAATAAAATATTACTTTTCCCACTTACGCAACGACTACTTATTTCGTAAATTATCTTCACGAAATCTTATAACACTCGTAACTCACTTTATATGTGGTGTGCTTATGGTCTGAAGCACTTCAGTTTGTTGTAACACTTCGAGCGTTTTCGGTGCCAAAAGCTATCAAATGGTAGAGCTATTTACAGGGGAAGTTTTCTGCTATGAAACAATGTGATACTGTGAATGATAGATGTAGTATATGGTGTTCCTAGTTTTTAGGGAAGGAAAAGCCAAAACATGGAAGAATTCCTACGCAAAACCAAGCTTTCCTCTTTTCCCTTTGTCTCTTTCCCCTTGTCCATACTACCCAACATCTCACTACTGTGCTTGCTTTGCAGAAGT
This sequence comes from Spergularia marina, assembly GCA_963680865.1. NCBI lineage: Eukaryota > Viridiplantae > Streptophyta > Magnoliopsida > Caryophyllales > Caryophyllaceae > Spergularia > Spergularia marina. The sequence continues at coordinate 23,326,639 of OY804544.1, read as the reverse complement.
TAAATAGAAAAGAGGGTCATTACCGGTTGTTAGAGTCATGCTCACGCCTAATAACTAATCACTAAGGAAGAATTTTAATTCCACAATAGAATAATTAAGAAGAAAATAATTGAATTGGAACTAGGATCGATTGTTAGAATTGCTAGTGGCGATAATCCCGACCAAGACCTCGTTAATTTTGATAAATCAATCACTTAATTTCTTGTGCTACTCATTAGTTTAATTCACAATTCAATCAATCAAAACCCCCTATTTGTTACCGCTATTTAATCACGCATCTAATTACAAATAACTCGTAGAATTCCCTTAGGATCGAACCTTACTTCCATATCACATAGTTTTTAGGAGAGTATTGTATTATATTTGGAAGAGTGACACGATTAAGCTCCACCAAATTTTGGCGCCGTTGTCGGGGAATTAATTTCGGTGTTTATTTGTTTGTTTTGTGTGTGATTTGTATTGTTTAATCATAAGTGCTTTTGACTGTGAACAATATGCAAGTGAGGAGTTCCATGATCATTTTGCTAGAGTTGAGGCATTGTATAAAGAGTTGCCCTCACGTGGTGTTAAATGTTCTACTTGGCAATTAAGCAATCTTATTAAAGATGGTTTGAACTTTAAAACTCATGAGTTGGCTGATTATTTGAGCAATGGAAGAGTTTATTCTATGTATTCTTTTGAAATTTGAGAATTCTGGCAATTTATGTCTGCTCAAACTTTAGAGGCTGCTGAGTCGAGACTGAAAGAACTATTGCAAAGTACTACTAATAGTGTTGAACTTGAGTGTCTTACATCTTTTGAGACGCATGAGAACGATTTAGAACCTATTGGTGAGTTAGATGAGATAGAAGTACCTTTGAAAGTCACTCTTGACCATGAAGTTGATCAATCCTCGCTAGTGGAGCCTGTAAGAGACCCTTATACTCCTATGGTGGTGGATGTTGATGGGTTAGATGATGGTGACTACGCGAATGATTGTAAATTTTCTTCTTATTTCACTAACCCTAATGTTTCTACACACCTTACGGTTTCACTCATGGGAGTTGATGATGATTCTTAATTGACTTGTGCTTTACAAGATGATCCATCCCTTAGAGTTTCTTTAGATGTGATGAAATTTGTTAGTCGAGTAGATAATGCCCCTTTATAGGAGAATGAGAGGCTAGTCAATGAATGGCGAAGGAATTAAAACTTGCTTATTTAAGGAACAACCACCTACACCATATCATGTGTGTGTCCTATGTTAGCTCCTAAACCCCCTTGGGTCATAGATAATCAATCTCTTTTGCCTCCTACTCCCAACTTACTCAAACTTGAGCACACCAATGACATAGGAGATAATTTCGAATGTAGAGGCTCGGACAATCCTCATCTACTACATGATTTTGCCTCTATTGTTTATGTATTGTTGTTTACTAACGTTTTCTATTGTCAGTCTTTTGAGATTTATGCCAACTTATTCGACAAACTTCTAAGAGCTTTGAGTTGTTCCACTCTTAAGCTATGCAATTTCACATGTTCTAGGTGATCAAGGGAGAAGCCCCGCGTCGAGCCAAGACGTTAAACAAGTGCGCTTCTCGAGAGGCAACCCGTGTTTTTTATTTCATTTTTGTTTCATTTAATGTGTTGTTTTTTTGGTGTGCAAAAGAAGATCAGTGGCGGTGCTAGTTCGTAAAGGTATGTATTTTTTTCCATTTACTCTCTCCATTCTCTTTATTATCACTATTCTTTTCCAACCCACTTTTTCTTCACCTAGTTTCTTAGACCATCTCTCTTTGTTTCCTACCCATAATTCACCATTTTTGCTTGATGTATCCCTTCACAATTTTGCCCAGTACACCCAATATGTAACCTAATTTCTTATTCTTTGGTGTAGTTGGAGGGTGGCTATTGGAATATTTGGTGGTGGTCGGTGTATTGTGGAGATAGAATCTATGTGCATTATTGTTATTTGAGGGAGATGAAATTTTTGGGAGGTGAGTGTGTGGTTGATTGGTGGCGACTTTTCCGTAAGGGTGTTCAGGTTACGGTGTGAGTTAAGAGTGGCTCTACACCTTGTTTCATATGAGCCTATTGGATTGCCTTGAGATGGTTGAGAAGGAGTTACAAGGGAGGTGCATCCTTCAGGATATGAGAACCTGATACGTATATCGCTGCAAGTTTTTGTTAGACTATCTCTCCCCTATTATATTATTGTCCTATTCTATTTATTGATATGATTCACATTATTGAGAACAATGTTCGATTTAAGCATGAGGGAGTGGATAATCATTGTTTTATTGTAATGTACTTACTTAATGCTTTTACCAAAAAAAAAAAAAATGAAAAATGAAAAAAAAAGAGAGAAGAAAGTCAGAAAAGAGAGATGAGCGGAAAAAAAAGTATGGAGAAGACACGAGAGAAGAAAGTGAGCCAGTGAGGACATGAAAATTTAAGGAGAGGTTAGGTGAAAACCTATTGGGCGCCTAGGCAAAATGAGTGGAGTGTTGTTAATTATCGGCAGGTGGCATAAGAAGGGTGTAAGAAGAGTCGTGTCTGGGTAGGTTCTCTCTTGAAGATATAAGGAGGTTCGGTTGGATGTGTTGATAAGGAGATAGGACTAGAAAATCCTCGATACATTTGAAGGTATAACTGGCTTTTGGTGAAAAATATCGAGGTAGGCTTTGGTCCGACGGCATTATTTCGGATCTAGACTCCCGAGGGAGTTGGGTGTGAGCGGCTTAGGGACTCTTAGAACGTTATAGGTCCCTTTGCTATCTTGATTAATGTGTGGTATGTGTATTGATGAATGATGCTTTGTTCTTGTCTGAACAACGGAATGCAGACTTGGCTTCGTGATTACGATAGGCTTTAATCACTGGTCGTCGTCCTCCGGTACGTACATGCCGGTTTTATCTTGTTGATTCTTCCTTGATTTCTAGTATTAATTAATGGATTCGATCAAATTGATGGATTCTAGTATTCTTGTGGAATTGAATATTTGAATCAATAAAATTGATCAGATTAAATTTGCATTGGTTAGAGGTTGTCGTTGATCAACTTGGCAATCACATTATTGTTACTCCTCTCCTCCATCTTCCTTGATTTTAACTGGTATAATAGTGTGCTTACGCCGGAGGGAGTGGGGGTGGAGGTCATTCGCTTGAGGTTTTGGTGGTGGAGATAAGTTGGGAAGGGGTGAGATTAGAGGTTATATATATGGTTTGTCTAATTAATTTTTTATTTATGAATAAATTAAGATTAGTTTATTGCTTTATTGGTTGTTGTGCCCAACCCAAAGAGGAAATTCTCTTTGGATCGGAGTGAATATATATTATCTATAAAAGTTGGGGGGGGGGGGGGGTCGGCCCCATGTGGACCCTTGTACAGGTGCGTCTCTGATTAGCGATGACAAATAATGGCCGTCTTCTATTGTATATAAGTCGGCGTTGCCCAAAACGATTGATGGGTTGATGTTTGGTTGTGGTGGTGGAATGGTGGAGGTGATTTAGGGAGAGAGTCCATTAGTTGCTTTTTGAACAGAAAGATAGTTGGAACCCACTCTTATTGTTTTGTGTTAAAGCGCGGTCCTTTGAAGCGATGATTAGAGTTCTCCCTCTTACCATAGTGATTGGTGTTGGTGCAAAAACGGGGACATGGATTAAATTAGGATTAACCGACTTCTACCAACGAGTACGAACTCTTCCCTTAAGATTATTTCGCCCCCATAGAGTGCACCGGGGAGGATCGGATGTCTGAGGGTTACTACGAAGTCGTCTCAAACGTCGTTAGCACTATAACAACATAAGAGCCCTACAATATCACGAGAGGTTTTCTTGTGGGAATATCAAAAACATGTTTTCTATATTTTCCTTCGCATTTTCTTGTTATTCCATGTTACCAAATGACAATGTGATAACACATATTTATAGAGAGTCACCCCTGACATTGGTGTCCCTTCACATTAAATCATGATCATTAATTTAATCAATGGTTAAGATTAAATTAGTTATAAAACTAACTTCCAATATTATCCAAATTAATTAATATAATTAACTAATTACATAATATTAACCCTCTTAACTTATAAGGATATACATGTCCTTATAAACACCAAAATGGTACAACTAGACCATATATATTGTTTGGAAATATCCAACAATTGGTATTGTCGTCTCGTGTACATAGAGCATAGTATTACTAATTTACTATTGTGGCCGAGGGTCTACATCGCTACGTTTTGGGTTTTAGCCACACGTACAAGTGTAGGAAATTTCAACTTTTTTGTAGTCAACCTCAACAATATCCCCATTCAATCAAATTAAACTGTCTGGTGCAGCGGCCAGTCAAAATATAATTGCACACAAGCCAAGTCACGAGTGACACAATAACGTAACTGTAAAAGGTGGCCAACCTTGGCTAACTAAATAGCTCGCTCACGGCCGTTAGGTAAGGCGAAGTGCCAACGTTGTACAAAGTATACAAACAACTATACACAAAATCTTCCCTACATAACTTATGTCACACACAAAAAACTAAAGAAAAAGAAAAAAGGTAATTGACTTGAAATGCGGCCAACTAACTTATTCTCTATCATAGCAAAAAAAAAAAAAAAAAAAAAAAAAACAAAAAAAAACTTATTCTCTATCATCATTTGTTTGCAAGAAAAAGTGCCAATCTATCACTTTTACACTTTACCAACTTTGTCTATTTTTTCTGTTTCATCTGTTAGTCCATCTTATTATTAGCTTCACTTCCTAACATTCTTCTTCTCTCCGGCCATCTCCCTATTCTTCTCCTCATCATACATTATGTTGGACCATACATTTTGATGATCTTTTGATTTGAAGAAATTATAGGTTTGTAATATAGTGGGTAAACGGAAAGTAAAGATAGTGGATGGCTGCTTCGACTTCAAATAATGAGCAACTCCGACAAATGTTACAACATGCTGTTCAATCTTTGCAGTGGACGTACAGTATTTTCTGGCAATTTTATCCTCAACAAGGGTAATTCTTTCTACACACAATCATACATAGTTTCATGCATGATTACTGTCCTTTTTTTTTTTTTTTTTTTTTTTTTTTTTTTTTTTGCGATCTCCCGTAATGTTAGCTATTTCAATTGATATTACCACATATATATACTAAATAGCTAACATAATTGCGTCTTGGAAGATTATTATTGCAGTGGACACATTAAAAAGAATAATGTTACAACTTATAATTAATTAACGACTTAATTAAGCATTTTTTTTTACTTTAATTTTGTCTGACTATTGTTTTTCTCCCATTTTTCAGAATTTTTTTAGCATCAATATCATATATACCATACTTATTAACTAGCTACTTAAGCATCATTATGACTAAAATTAATTTAACATATTAGAAACTTTGTAAGTGTATGTACGTATACGATATTTTGTCATTATAAATAAAGATTTTTTTTTTTTTTTTTCATGCAATGCATGTGCAGAATGTTGTTATGGGAAGATGGATACTATAATGGTTCAATTAAAACAAGAAAAACGATCCAACCATCAATGGACGTAAGCGCGGAAGAAGTATGTTTTCAAAGAAGCCAACAACTACGAGAACTCTACGATTCGCTTTCAGCGGGTGAGTCGACGCAGGCCGGCCGACGTCCTACGGCAGCGTTGTCGCCGGAGGACTTGACCGAAACGGAATGGTTCTATCTAATGTGCGTCTCTTTTTCTTTCCCTCTAGGGGTTGGGTAAGTAACTAATTAATACTCCTTATAAAGGAATTATACTTTTTACTATGTGTGGTTGTTTTGTTATGAGAGTTTAATTCTCAGAAGTCCTCCACTATAGAGAGGTACCCTAGAGTGGAATTATACTTTTGGTCAGCTACATTTCTTGTTTTCCGTAATATTTGCTAAAATGGACAGTCCCTTCTTTAGAAGGCGGTGTAACTAATAAGCTTTATGATTTGCCTTAATTTCTTTTTATTTAATTTTTTCTGGGTCAAATAATGAATATATATATATGTGCCTCAAATGAAAGATAATGTACAATAAGGCGAAGGAGATTTAAAGTTGAGACTTGAGAGTGCACTTAGAAACGCGGTTTCATGCCTTAATATCAACCTAAGAGCTCCTGCATATGAGTAGATTATGTCCTAGTAAAAAAAAAAAAAAAAAAAAAATCTAATGAGGGTCTTTTGTGAAGGAGATAATAGTACTTTATAATTTGTTAGCAGTCACCATTTTCCTGGGGTTATTGAAAGTGTAACTTTTTTAAATTAGATAAATACAATTGACAAAAGCAATTTGAAGTACATAATTTACTATATTGTATATATCATGTGTTTTGGGTAGGTCTTTAATTAGTAAGTATTAAGTTTATTTCATATAAATTTATTTCACAAACTATTGTGGTTGTCAACATTATTGTAAAAATTGAATGGTGTAAGCACACTATCTTTGGTGTCCACTACTGATATTGTAAAGGAGTTTGATAGTGTATTGGCAATTCGATCGTCAGAAGAAACTTTCTACAAGATTATTGTATGATCATATCACACAGTGTACATAAGTACATTTGGTGGTGTTAATCTTGTTGTGGTTCTCTTATATAGGAGTATACTTTTTAAAACTTCATCATGCACAACTTTTCTGATCTTGATCACTTTAAATATATGGTAGAAACCCTGGGGAGTTTCGACTTATTTGTTTACTAACCGAGTCTAAATAATTATGAATTTATGAGTTTATTAGCACTACTCATTGGATTGTAGACATGTTGTTATACATTCAAGTACCATGCACATTGCACAAATTCCATCAAATTTTGACCTATTACAAGTGAAAATACTAGTGTCACAAAATACATATATCTATGTTTGCTTCTAGGGAAGTAGCCAGGTGTGGTGTATGAATAATGTAAGCGGAAAAAGACAAAGTACAGGTATAAGAAAGGTGTAATAAGTATACGACATATTAGAATTAGAAAAAGATTGGTAGGAAAATAATGAGGGAGTGAGTTAGTTATATATACAATATAGAGAGGGTGTGCTGTAATTGGAGTAATTAATTGCAGCCAGCAGTTGTAATGCTTTTTTTGGGCGTAGTTTTAGTGACCACTTCAACCCTATGTGTAACCCAAAACCATGAACTAGCTTTTATTACGTTTCCTGCCAATTTGAAGATGCTGAATTTGATAGATGAAAGAATAAGTAGTTCCTTCCAATTTTCCTTTTTTCCTCAAATTTATTTTTACGTAATTTCAAAAATGTTTAGTATACATGATGATTTCTCTTGGTAAAATACATGTCTCTTAATACGCAAAGAATATCTATCACTAGTTCAAGAAATTAAAAGTTGATTGAAAATATGTACTCCCTCCTTCTCAAAATATATGTCTTTCTCACATTTCGAAACTTTTCTTTGACCTTCGATATCTCTCAAAATATAAGTGTAAAAATTATGAAATTAAAATATTGTGAAAATAATTCACAACGAATCCAATAGCATAATTTCTATAATTTTTGTCAAAATATTGTTTTATGAAATTGAAAAACAAAACTTGTCTCATAACTTGTAAACGTCATACTCCCTCCGTTCGCCTATAAACTTCCTACTTTAATTTCTATTTAGGGTGTTCATCTTAAACTTTGTACTTAGAATCTTTCCTTATTTGTACATATAAAGACCAAAACACCCTTACTTGTTTATTAAAAATGCATGTAAGATAGACCCATATGTGTAATTTTGCACCAAGTGGGCCCTAAAACTCATTTTTTATTTTATTTTTCTTAAAAACTGTATTCCGATCCTACGCGTTTTATATGCGAACAGAGAGAGTATATATTGAAATGGAGGGAATAATATATAAACTTGAGAAATGAGTAACTCAATTACAAATGGTTAATAAATAGGTTGCCTGGGAAAACATATGCAAAAGGCGAGCATGTATGGTTAGCTCGTACGAATGAAGTTGATAGCAGTGAGTTCTCGAGAGTCATCCTTGCCAAGGTTAGCTTAATTATATAAATCACATACAATTGTCAATTACATATGTTTGACTCTTATATGTTTTCTGATTTGTGCTTTTTTGTCTTCCATGTATAAATTATGGTCGTATCGAAATTGGATTAGAGTGCTCGCATACAGGTAATTCATTGTTGTTCTTTTTACGAAGGGGTAATTCGTTATTGTTCTAATTTGGCATGATATGTGAAATGATCCCCTTCTTTAATTTGTTCTCTATTAAGGTACATACTGTTAAAGGCCGGTCATGATAGTAAAAGAAAATAAGAAATTTGTTGAAATATAAAACTATTGGAATTTTTTTTCGAAATAGGGCTCAAAAAATAAATATTAAACAAAATGGGTTGGATTGAAAAATGTTCAATCTTATGGGGTGCACGTCACCCCATTTCAGGTCCGGGACAAAACCGCCAGTGCCCCTGGCGGTTTTAAGTGAAGAGAAATCGCCACCCTCCATGGCGGTTTCTTCACAAAAATGAGTATACAAATCGAGTGGGTGATATTTTGGCCGAGGGTGAAACCGCCATGGAGGGTGGCGGTTTCACTTAAGTGAAACCGCCACCCCCCATGGAGGTTTCACCCATATTTTGGCCGAGCGTGAAACCTCCATGGGGGGTGGCGGTTTCACTTAAGTGAAACCGCCACCCCCCATGGCGGTTTCACCCTTGGCCAAAATATCACCCCGATATAACGTCAATCCAAAAAAAAAAAAAAAAAAAAATTGAAACCGCCATGGGGGGTGGCGGTTTCACTCACCCCCCATGGCGGTTTTACCCTAGCCAAAGTATCACTTACAACCTCATAGCTACTGTTCAAGACACTTAAAACCGCCAGGGGCACTGGCGGTTTTGTCCCGAACTTGAAATGGGGTGACGTGCACCCCATAAGATTGAACATTTTTCAATCCAACCCATTTTGTTCAATATTTATTTTTTGAGCCCTATTTCGAAAAAAAATTCAAACTATTGTGAGTGGCTTAACTATCAGTCTAGCCTTTTGGCTCAAATGACTATTTAAAAAAAATTGTCCTTTTTAATAAGAATAAGTTGCGGTAGTGGACTTCATTTTTCGATTTGATGACAAAATTATGGATCTTTAATATTATCCAAGTTTCCAATTTGGCGAGAGCCAGAGGTCATCGAAAGGACGATTATTACAAACTTTTATTCAGGGCCGACTATTAGCCCGTGCAGCCCGTGCGGTGGCACAGGGCCCCCATTTTCAGAGGGCCCAATAATTTTGTTTCGGTATATATAACGTACATATACCAATCAGTACTCTTATCTCAGCACTACACAGGTTGTCCCTTTTCCCTTTGGCCGAGTTCGAATCCCAGGAGCTTCATTTATGTAGATTTAATTTTTACTTTTTTATTTTGGCATTTTATCCTTAGTATTGTCGTTCTAATCATTTACATTTTATAAAAATAAATAATTGATTGATAACCATGATTTATCCATTTCTTTTTAACGTTTATTCATGATGTCAATAAATGTAACACTTAAATATATACTAAGAAAATAAAGTTAGGACCTCCAATTAGAGTTTCGCACAGGGCCCCCGAAATCTCCAAGACGGCCCTGCTTATATTATATATTCATGATGTATATATGTTAAGAGGAGCTTAACACATTTTCGAAACTCTCTCTTGCAGACTATAGTATGCGTTCCCGTGAGAAATGGTGCAGTTGAACTCGGTTATACTGAACTAGTAAGTAAATCATCGTTCACCATATACTCTATCATCACGTGTGGGTTTGATTAATTAGTAGGTCGAACTCTCACACTGGGTTGAAGTTGGATACTTATTCCCCTCGATTTGCAAGGTTGAGCTTGATTATATTGATTATATCCTCCTTTTTTGACATCACCACTTCACAACAACTAAGCCATTTTACGTGCCAATAATAACTTATCCAAATTAGAATTGAAAAAAAATGTAAAGCATAATCCATGCAGTTATGACTTAATGTGCATTACTTTTGCATATTTGGTTGAACAAGATTTATCCATTATTGTCGACCAAGTCAAGTCAATATTATGCAGATTTTTTTCCCTTCCTACAGTAGGAGGCTAGCAGCCCGTGTGAAAATATTGGCCCCCCCTTTGGCATGGACCCATGGGCATTGCCCAGACTCGCCCTACCTTATGGCCGGCCCTCACAACAATTAAGCCATTTTACGTGCCAATAACTTATCTAGATTAGAATTGAAAAAAAAAATGTAAAGCATAATCCATGCACTTATGACTTAATGTGCATTACTTCCATGCATATTAGGTTGAACAAGATTTTTCCATTGTCGACCAAGTCAAGTCCATATTTATTGGCCACCACCTTAACACAGCACAACCACCACCGAACCCTGCGCTCTCCGAACACTCAGCCTCGAACCGGACTCCGTCATCATCAGCCGGGTCCCACTTCCACCCTCCACGAGCCATTACCACCACATCATACACCCTGGAGCCACCACTTCTAGCGGCGAATAGGGCTGTCGTCGACGAAGATGACGATGGCGATGAAATGGATCATGAGACGGAGGTCGAGACCGATTCCGAGGCCCAGACAACCATCGTAAGCTCAGCCCAGCCCAGCGAGTTAATGCAGCTAGAGATGCCGGATGACATGCGCCTTGGCTCGTCTGAAGATGCTTCTAACCTCGACTCGGACTTCCTTCCCATGACTCAGCAGGTTCCACCCTCAATTCGCCACCTTACCCGAGTTGAGTCGTTAAAAGCAGCTGAGTCAACTCGTAGGTGGCATGCCACGCAACAACAAGGAGAGTTACCATTTACCAGCAACAATAGTAGCTTTCAACTACCTTCCCTAGCAGGTTAGTACAAGTACGTAGTACTAAATTAATTTGGTAAAATTCATTACGCTTTAATTGTTCGTTAATTTAGTATCTAACAAAAGGCATCTTAGTGGTAGACGACATAACTAACGAACAAAAATTAAGTCCAACTAATTTAGATAGAAATGCCGCACTTATATGGATATTAATTACAGTTTAGATAATTGAAAATGCTCGATCATATATATGAGTAATAAAAAACTAGTTAAAAAAGCTACTTTGACTAAATAAGCTAGCTTATTGTGCATACCAAACAAGCCAAAGACTCACGAGCTTTCATTTTCATGCACACAATACCGTTTTTACAAATTCATGGGAGTTGTTAAATAATAGGAACAATGTGAGATAACGATGTAATAGCCGTAAGTAAAACACACAAAAATAAAAAAGATATCATACTGACCTATGGGTTACATACACATGCAAAAACCTGAAAAGCGTATAACTTGGGAAAAATGACAAATCTAAGGAACATCTACTACCATTAATTTCTAGTTTCTTCTATGTGGAGTAGAACACAGAGAAAGTAGGAATTTATTGCAGGTGAATAATAAATGGAAAAGTGAGATGAATAATGCGCATAAGCTTCCAAGACAAAAGGAATGTGGAGAGTGTTGACAAAATGGAGTCCTGATTTTATGGCCTATATACACTCACTGACTTACTGACTTTTACTCATGAGTAAGACTCGATTTGATAGAATTGCATTTCTCTAAACTGAACTGATCTGATCTGAATGAGGGTAACTTAACTATTTTATTTACTTTTAAGTGGTGAGATTCATGAGAGAGAAATGAAAATTAAATGTGGTGGAACATATGATTAAAAATGGTTACATTACATTTTTTTTTTTTTTGAAAAGAAGGAAATTCATTCATAATAATTAGGCATACAACATCTACAACGAGTACTGAAATGATCAACAGCGCTAACATCAAATTAAACTTAAACCTAAAAAAAACTACGATCATTATGTAAGATGACTCGTGATCCGAAAACCTTGTATAATAATGCTGCTTCATGATACAGTTTAACCGAGGGGGCGGCCTATTGATCTCTTGTAATTTGTCTAAGGATGAGCAGATCCGTTAGTCAGTAGAAGAGAATTCAGCATCCACCGCAACGCCATAGCAAAATTAATGAACATCAGATCCTTGTAGAAATCTCGCGAATTTCAGTATAAATAACCTATATGCTGGTAGAGATATCATCTCGAGGAGAAAGAAACGAGTTATCATTAATAATAACTAGTGAAAATAATTAAGTAGGGTGAATAAGAATAAAATTGGGACTTACCACCATCGAATTGATGAATAGTAACTTTTAGATTTAGATTTAGAGGCTAGAATTTTTCGGAGACATATACATTTGCAAATGTATATATTATATTATATATCCTAGCCTTCTTCTTTCCTTATATGGTACTAAACTACTAATTGTTAGGGGTGGAGTACGAAGTATTGAAAGATAAAATCATAAAAGCTTGACTATAGTTGAGAACTTTACTTCTCTGTTTGGATACTGTTAAAATCTTTTTGTTTTTTGTTTTTGGTGCGGCTACATTCTTTTCACCGTAATTTTACGTCGACTCTTTGACTCTTTGTAATTGCCTTTCTTCTAGCTGACTCTAGTCCATTCCCCATGGTGTAAGTGTAACACAATACTTTTAAGTTTTAACAATCACAACTTATTATTGCAATACTTTGAACATGTTTCTTAATTAGGAGTTTAAGACCAACAATAGAAAACTTTGGTAATGTTCAACAATATTGACTTTTCTTCCCTCAAAAAAAAAAAAAAAAAAAAAAAAATAGTTGCCTTTGGGTTTAGAGTCTTCGGCGACACTTTATAAATAGAACAAATTCGACGATTCGAAACATTGCAAAGTTTTTGATTATTGAATGGCTCTCATTTCAGTAGTAGTGTAGTGTCACTGAGTCACTGTTTCTCCGTATATATCTTAGCCTGTCCTATGGGTCTAAATACGGAGTACATCACTACGTTTGTCACAGCTCTTTCTTTACCAAATTCTTTTAAATTATTCAAGAACGAAGTTAGATATCCTGCGTAATTATTTTGTTAATCACGTAGCAACTTATTTGTTCACCTAGCTAAACATTTTCCTTAGTATTACTACCTGAATATTTTCCGACACTATTTTTCTGATAATAAAGAAACCGATGATGCAATGCAAACAAGTCATGGTTCTGCATGATGATCAACTTACCTGGATGTCAATATCTCAGCATGTTAAAATTATTGTTAAACTATGTTTAAAGATGTTGGTTTAAAAAAGTGAATCAATTAGGATTCTCTGTTTTGTAGGTGATCCTTTACTAGACGAGCTATCCCAGGAAGACGCACACTACTCTCAAACCGTTTCCATCATTCTACAAGTACAAGCCTCTGCACCACCTTGTTACCTCTCCTACTCCCCCAACTCGGTGTTCTCGAGATGGAACTCAAGCTCCAAGGAACACCAGCTACACCCACCTGTGGAAAGAATATCCCAATTGCTTCTTAAATACGTTCTCTTCACAGTGCCCTACCTACACTCCAAGCACTGTGACGGAAGCAGCAATGTAAACTCCCTCAGGTCGGGTCCAAGTGCCAAGGACTCCACAAACATGTCGAGAAACAGGCCAGGTAAGGGTGATAGAACCCCACAGGAAGAGCTCTCAGACAATCATGTGATGGCAGAGCGGCGAAGAAGGGAGAAATTGAATGAGAGGTTTATCACCCTGAGGTCTTTGGTACCCTTTGTGACCAAAATGGATAAGGCTTCTATTCTTGGGGACACCATTGAGTATCTCAAGCAGCTATGCAAGAAAATAGAACATCTCGAGGCTCGTGCTAAGGAGATGGAACTAAAGCACACGGGGAACATGGAGCCAACTACATCAGAGGAGAGGGGTCAGAGAAACAAGAGTGCAGGCCTCGTCGCTGAGAGTAAGCTTGAGAAAAGGAAGGCAACGGAAACCGGAGACATGTTGCAAGTATCTATAATCGAGAGTGATGCTCTCGTAGAGCTGCAGTGCCCACACAAGGAGGGATTGTTGCTAGATGTGATGCTGAAGCTAAGAGACATGCGAGTGGAAGTCACCGCAGTTCAATCCTCCTTGAATAATGGCTTCCTTGTAGCAGAATTAAGAGCCAAGGTAAGCGTGTACATCCCATATATATTCTCATCTCTTGTGTTATATTGTCAAACTTCACATGGCTTATTTCTACAATCTGCAGTTCGAGGAAATTCGATGATTTCTGTCATATAACACCTTGGTTAAGATCGAATTCTGTCATTTTTAAAGTAGTTTTAGATGCAAAAGCAGGATTTTGAATGATGTTAGTTATCTGTTTCAATTTACGAGCAGGTAAAAGAAAATGACATTGGGAAGAAAGCCAGCATAGTTGAAGTCAAGAAGGCAGTTTATCAGATAGTACCACATTCTGGATCCTAGGGTATGGAGTACATGCTATATATGCAATAATGCCGGTTTACTTAGCTAACTTTTTTGCAACTCATTGCGCTGTAAAATTATGCAATAAATGGAAAAAAGAAGAAAAAAACGATTATGTAAAACGTTATATACAGACCAAGATGATCGATGTTATTATCTTCCGTTATAGTTGGTTATAGGAGAGTATGTACGGTGTAACGAAAGGCACATTTAATATTTAACCAACTGAACACTACGCCAAATAATACATAAGACACAGGGTGTAAAACAAAATAGACACCGGTTGCAACCGGTGTCTGGACTGCCGGTGTCTTATGTTAAGACACCGGTTATTCTGAAAATAACCGGTGTCAAATATATATCCAGAAAGTCAACACTGGTATACATATGACACCGGTTTTGTGTAAAACCGGTGTCATATGTTGTTGTTATTTTTTTTATTTTTTTTCTCTGGTGGACATTTGACACCGGTTTTTACAAAAAACCGGTGTCATATATTGTTTTTTTTTTTTTTTTTTTTTTTTTCAGTTGGGCTTTAGACACCGGTTTTTTTAAAAAACCGGTGTCATATGTTGTTCTTTTTTTTGTTTTTTTTTTCCTTCCAGTAGGACATTTGACACCGGTTGTTTAAAAAACCGGTGTCATAGGGTAGAATTTTTTTTTTTTAGTATGCTTGCTTCTGCTTCTGCCAGGGAATTGGCGACTACAACAATTAGTCGCCAATTCCCACATTACAAATAAACATACATTACGATTATGCCGTTTCAACGACACCAATTCCCAAAACCTCGACTACAAGAAACCAAGTCGATTCTTTGCTATACAACAATGGAGCTTCAAATTCACTCTATATATAATAAGCATCCATCCAATCTCAATTACTCCATCCACAACATTTCTCCAAAATACAACAATGGAGATCTTTTGCTTTTCCTAGTTTCTAATTTCCTAACTAAAATTTACTAACATTTCTAACTTAATGAGAATCTAAGTGTTTCAAGAAATCAAAGTAGATTTGAGCACTTACAAGCAAAACTCGCTAGGTAGTTAGAGATCATCATCGTCTCCTTCTTCATCTCCATCCACAAAGACATATGTAGCCCAAAGATCTCTTATTTCATCCACTTGTTCATTCGTAAATTGCTTGCATCCCTTCACAACATACTAAAACGACAAATTGATGAATTTAGATATCCAAAACTTAAACATTTATAAATTACTATAGGGTGATAGATATATGTTTTGATATTTACCGTAATTGGAATAGTTGTGGCTTTATTTTGGATTATCTCGAACATGTAACGACAAATATAATATCCACAATCGTTACTTCCTAAGGGTTGACGGGGACACTACAAAACAAAATAAAAAATAAATAAGCCCAAATTCGAACGCATAAATAGGATATGAAAAGTATAGTTAATAAACACAAAAAATTCAAACGTACCATTATAGTATGCCATCTCATAAGCGTCGACTTCATATTCAACTTGTTTAGGGGATCCAAAGTCATGATCCTCGTTACGGCGCTAGTTAAATAACATGGTATTCCAATATAATTAAATAACAGTGGAGTTTAAAGAACAATGGAGTTTAAAAATATATAATATATACATACTCTTGTATTAGATTACGAAGAAATTCGGGTGGTTTCTTACTCCCTCTGGATGGATCTAACCAATACCCCGTTCCTGACGGTGGATGAATCACAGCTAACATCCAATGTGAACTACAAATTATCAAAATAATATAAGTTATGAAATATAAAATAAAAAAATCATCTAGAATTTGTAAAACTAGTTACCTCTCATTATAAGGTGCGAAAAATATCTTTTGCCCGTGTGCACATGTTGTACAAGCAAACGCACTAAAAATATAATTCGCACGATCATCCTCATCATCAACCGGTGTTATAGGTGACAAAAATGCCGGGCATAAAAAACCATACAAACCATCTACACGTGTCCTTTCACAGAACTTTTTCAAATACCTATGACAAAAAACCACAAAAAGAAAGTGTCACATGAATCCATTTACCAATATATATGAGTATCTAAACTAATTATTATTTTTCTTAAACAAATGTATAAAAAGTGACTTACAAGATAAATGCCGTAATGTGAGTAGATTGAATTTGCCATTGATAACACCATTGCTCCATCTCTTCTGGTGTCACAAACAAGTCTTGCATATTATGAAGCACATGCTCGGGTACATGCAAAATTTTTCCCTCATCTCCGGTTTTCTTCATGCTTCGAGCTTTCTTACAAAGCCACTTCATCAACACAGTTCTTCTCATATTCATTTTATCTTCCGGTGTTATGAATTCCGAAGAGGATGTTGAAATGGAAGTAGGTGTCGAATTGTTGATTGGTGGTGTGTTTTTCTTATTCGTAGAGTTATCCGTTTCATTCTAAATGATCAAACAAAATAAATGCTTGACTTTCTCATACACTTGGGCACCCGTCAAAACAATTGGACGCTCACGCATTTCCACTTGTCCATTGAAAGCTTTTCGTTGTCTACGATAAGGGTGATTGTATGACAAAAATCTACGATGATCAAGATAAACATTCTTGTGAGATCTATTAAGATAGAGATTAGTTGCATCTTCTTCACATATCGGACATGCATTGTCCCCTTTTACACTATATCCGGACAAGTTGCCATAAACGGGAAAATCTTGGCTAGTGTTGAACAACATAGCACGTAAGTTGAATTTACGACCCACATGAGCATCAAACACTTGTACTCCTTCATCCCACAATAATTTTAAATCATCAAGAAGGGGAGCCAAATAAACATCTATGTCGTTACCCGGTTGCTTTGGGCCAGAAATCAACAAAGAAAGCATCATGTACTTTCTCTTCATGCATAATTTCGGGGGCAAATTATAAGTAATCAGTATAACGGGCCATGTACTATGTGCACTACTCATATTCCCGAATGGGTTCATTCCATCAGTAGATAATGCAAGTCGCAAATTTCTATAATCCTTGCTAAAATCATGGTATTTTGCATCAAAAAATTTCCATTGAGCAGCATCAGCCGGATGTCTCAACTTACCATCATGAACTCTATCGACACCAGATTTGTGCCATGTCATCAATTTCACATCCTCTGGATTGGCAAAGAGTCTCCTCAATCTTGGTATAATGGGAAAATACCACAAAACCTTAGCCGGAACACCATTCTTATTCTCCTTATATCGAGAGGCATTGCAAGTAGGACAAACAACATCATCTTCATAATCTTTGCGATACAATATACAATCATTTGGACAAGCATGAATCTTTTGATACCCTAGACCCATTGAAGCTAACATTTTTTTGGCTTCATAAGTCCGAGTAGGGAGAGAATTACCACTTGGTAACATGTCATTCAACAACTCTAACAAACTTGTAAAACTCTTGTCACTCCAACCATTTGCCGCCTTTAAATTATACAACTTTAGAACGGCGGACAATCTATTATACTTTTTGCAATTTTCATACAACTCATCTTCACTTTCATTCAACAAGTTCTCCATCATATTCGGGTCATCACCACTTACATCTACATCAATTTCATCGTCATTCGGATCATTATTCTCCTCTTCTCCACCAGCCTCTCCACTAGTGGCATCGATATTCTCGACATCATCATCCTCACCAATATATTCTTCAACACTCTCTCCAATATAGTCATCATCATCCTCTCCAATATCTTGTTGGACAAATTCTCTATTACTTTGACTCTCCATGCTCAAGTCATGTGTTGCCTCCCCATGAAAAATCCATTTTGTATAAGTTGAAGCAAAAGCGCTCTTAGCCAAATGAATTTTTACCGTATCAAGAGAGTGAAATCTCATATTATAACAATTACAACACGGACACCGCATACACTTTAAGTCTTCACAATTTTTCTCGGCGAAATTTATAAACTTTTGAATCCCCTCCTCATAATCACGGTCTCCTTGATTTGACATTGTTATCCATTTTCGATCCATGTCTATATAAACCAAAATTAGTAACCAATTATCCTAAGCTCAACCTAAAAAAAGTAAACACCTAAACATAGCTAATTAAAACTACCAATTCAATAATCTAAATTTTATTGTTTTAATCAAACTAAACTCACTATTAGAATTATTAACCAATTAGTCTAAATTCAACCTAAAAAAAATCAAACATAAAAAAACGGTCAAATGTATAACCGGTGTCTTTGTCCACTAATCTATAATGCTTTAATTTTGTTTTGATACCACTAAACGCACTACTATCATACTATATTCATAATACCTAAACAAAACATTATTATAGATAAGACAACGGTCAAATGTATAACCGGTGTCTTTGTCCACTACAATCTAAAGTTGTACTCTATTCTACTCAACGAACGTACGGCATTTCACTAACTAACACATAATTCCATTCAACTAACGACAATTCACTAACTAACACATCAAAAAACAATAGCGGCGACACAGAGCGAAGAATTCATTATTTTGGCGATTAAACATTCAATTTTGGAGAACAATAATTGAACGAAAAAACAAAAATATACAAAATTGAATGAAAAAACAGTAATTGGCGACAAACCTAATTGAATGAAAGAGACACCAAAACACGCGGCGAGCGGCGACAACGGAGGGGCGGCACAATAGCGGCGGCGACACAGAGCGGCGAGCACCGAGCAACGCCTGGCGAGGGCTGAACAACGAGCGGAGAAGGCGAACAACGAGCGGCGAGGGGCGAGGGGCGAGCGGCGAGCGGCGGGCGAGCGACGACAACGGAGAAAGAACGGTGACGGCGAATTCAAATTTTCTTTTTCTGGGTTTCGGGTTTTTGGGGGTTATAGTTTTTTTTAGAATGGCAAATGACAAAGGCAAAATACCCTTTTCTGGGGTACCATAAGACACCGGTTATTCTTAAAACCGGTGTCTTATGTCCTTATTTTTTTTTTTTTTTTTTCGGTAGATATATGACACCGGTTATTCTAAAAACCGGTGTCTTATGTCCTTTTTTTTTTTTTTTTATATTTTTTTTTTTCGTGTTATAAGATAAAGTTTTAATGTTTTTTTCGCTGTGGGAGAAAATGATCCTCCCCTGGGTAACATATGACACCGGTTATACTTAAAACCGGTGTCTTATGTTCAACTTTTTTTTTTTTTTTTTTTTTTTTTGTAACATATGACACCGGTTATACTCAAAACCGGTGTCTTATGTCCAACTTTTTTTTTTTTTTTTTTTTTTTTTTTTTAAGCTAAGTGAGGAATTGCGCTTAAATACCCTTTTCTGGGGTAATATATGACACCGGTTATACTTAAAACCGGTGTCTTATGTCCAACTTTTTTTTTTTTATTATTTTTAGCTAAGTTAGGAATTGCGCGCAAATAGACTGGGAAAGAATTTGACACCGGTTGATTGAAAACCGGTGTCGTATGTTTTTCAGACACCGGTTCTAAGCCTACCGGTGTCATATGTACCGGTGTTAAATGTCATTTTTGGCGTAGTGGAAATAGCTAACATTTGCTTCTCGTAAGTATCAGTGGATACAAAACATAGAACCATTGTAAAGTAATCACGGCAGAATTGCGAAGTTACATGGGACTTGCAGAAATTATTAACGTCACGACTTTGTGGGTAAATGGTTTTTCAAATCGAACCAACTTTAGAGGGAGGAAAAATCCCAGACAGTTATAAATAGAATAGTGTCATATGACACAAAACGACAAAAAGAGTAACCTCCCCCCAACCTTTCATCAGTTACCCGGTAACCTCTCTCTCTCTCTCTCTCTCTCTCTCTCTCTCTCTCTCTCTTCCTTCATTTTCTCTCTCCCATCTCAATCCCCAAAATTTCTCCCACCCTTATTCATCCCTTCTTCTCCATTAAAACCATCACCCACCACCTTTGATCATCAAGATCATGCCCACCCGGATCATCAATCATCAAGATCATAATCAACCATCATCATCGACCACCGTCATCACCATATTCGACCACCATCATAATCATTCACCACCAAGATCCCAGAAATTAATCATCAAAATCATCCATAATCATTCATCTTCATCTTCACCATCATCAACATAACCGCCCACCATCATCATCTTCGACCACCCTCGATTAAATCGCCATGCATCACTGTCATTATCATTAATCACCATCAACATCATCAATGAACCACCCTCGATAAAGTCGTTCCCCCAGACCGACATCATCACCATCTTCGTGACCCACAAGAGAAGTAGTGGCTCACCGAGCGGCGTCGGGAAGTTGAACCCTAAACCCTTTTTCGGCCACATTTAGTGATACGTTTTTTTTTTGTTTTTTCTTGGTCTAGGGGTTTACCCCACCCATCCTAGACTGTCGTTTGATTCCGACAGCGAAGCCGTCGGAAAATCTGGGTAAGTTGGTGGTTTTGGTTATTGATGGTGGTGGAATAAGTGGAAGGGTTGATGACTGGTGGTGGAATAAGTGGAAGGGTTGATGACTGGTTGTGGAAAATTTGTGGCTTGAATTGACAAAATTAACCCCAAAAATTGTCATTTTTTGGCCTAAAAAGACGATAATACCCTTGTCTGGGACACTGTTCCATGTATAACTGCCTGGGATTATGCGCCCCTAGTAAAATTGTTCCAGGTTATATTAAACGAATGATATATTTGTTCGAAATCGGATTTGCACACTCCTAAATTATACCATATATATATATTCACTACCTAAATCCTTCCTCAACTAATTACTATGATAAAACTGGTTTAGGAATTTGTTCGAGATTACAAATACACTTGTTTTAGGTGATAATTGTTGATCAATGTGACCCTCATACAATGTAGCAACTAGCAAGTACGCCATTTGAATAACTCATGCGCTCTACAAACAAAACGTTCATTTGCGACCAAAATTACGACCGGACGGGATTCTCGTCACAAAAAATGCATCGTTTACAACGAGATTTTTGTCGTCGTCAAAATAGTATCATTTATGATGGCCAAATTTCTCATTGCAAAAAATATATATTACAACGAGATTCAGTTTCTCGTCGTAGATAATTGATTAGCTACGGCGATATTAAGTTTCTCGTCGTAGATAATAGATTAGGTACAGCGAGATTCGGTTTCTTGCCGTAAATAATAGATTAGGTACAACGAGAATCTGTTTCTCGTCGTAGATTATCAAATTATTTATGATGACACCAGATTTTCGCCAAAAAAAAAAAAAAAATTAGAGTTAAGATGTAGAGAAAATAAACAATAATCATTTTAATCAATTTATAATGCAACTGAGTGCATTGATTATAATAGATTTGATTATATTTGTTGAACTCTTTGATACCACTAAGTTGATATATAGTTGTGTGATAATAAGGTTGAAAAATAAACAAAATCATAACAACAAGTGTAAGGGTTATAGATGATCGTGTAATAACCGAGACTATAATGAGGTTTTTAAGAGATTTAAAGGCTAATATGAGTGTTTAAATGAATTGCTAGTGTTAATCATACAAACAAAGTTGGATTTCCATGTAGGAAACTCATGTGCTAAGAACTCCACAGTTAAGCGTGCTTAATGAGAAGCAGTCTTAGGAAGGGTGACCTCCTCGGAACCTTTTCAAGATACGCACGAAAAAGGATTAAATTGTGTTATAATGTGTTTTCGAGAAAAAGAATTACGACGAGAAAAAGTTGTCGCAAGTTTTACCTTGATTAGTATACGAAAGGTGGCGACTCCGGCGAGAATGAACCAAACACATAGAAGTAGACTGCTGCTTTGTTAAAGAGAAAATTCAGCGGGGCGTTCCTCATACTCTATACGTCAGATCAAAAGATCAGGATGCAGACGTCCTAACTAAATATTACTCATATGTGCATATCACAGATGTCCTCCCGATGTTCTGATATCCATGGCAAATATTAATCAAACATGTTAGTATGAGGCGGACACTCTAAACAGGTGGTGAATAGAAGTGTTTAAGGAAATTCGAGTAAATGACCCGAATTCCACAACTTTTTCGCACTTTATGGGAGATGGATACATACCTTTGCCAGTCCCTATTGAGGAAGCAGCTACAATGAGATAGGCAATTGAAACTTTTGCCCATGGCCAAGAACTATGATTGTTCTTAATAAGGTATCAACATAAAGACAAATTATTGGTGCTGATAGGGCAATTGACAGAGGTGATACGAAAATTCGTGATAGCAAGAATATAGGTGCTGCTGTAGAACTTGGTCATGAAAAGCATATACTTGGAAGTGTTAAACATGTAGATAGAGGCAATAGTAAGAATAAGGTTGTCATGAAGTCTGGTGCTGCTAATGGCTGTCATGAAGTCTGATGATGCTAACCATAAGGCTGTCAGGACCTCTGGTGCTGCTAGCCATAAGGCTGTCATGCATGAAGACTCGTGATGCTAAACATACTGGCACTACGAAATCAGGTACTGGTAATCATGTTGGTGCAGTGAAACGCACTTGTGGTGGTGATAATCCCATTGTTCCTGAGAAACATGTCAAAGTATCAAAGGTTGATATCTTAAAACCTATAGATGGCTTTGACGTACTTGATATTGATCCTAATTGTCTTCCAAATGACATTATGGTACTTTTTAAGATAGCAAAATTATGGGATTCGAAAAAGAAGATTTTCTTTGATTTTGAGGACAAGATTCTAAATTATGCTACTGTTGTATTTATTGGCAAACAAGAGATCATTGACTTCATAGGTAAAAAAAAACCTAGTTGTTGCTCATATTTCCATTTATATAAGGCAAGTTTTTCTTCTTCTATATATTTCACGTTTCTCTTTAATTTTTTTACTAGCCTTTGAAAGTTGTGTCACTCAGGTTGTATCATCGATGTGAAAAGAACAGAACTTCCCGATTTGGATTTATGTGTCCCCACAAAGTATCTATCATGCGTGTAGGACAAAATCAACAAGGAGCTCAGTATATTGCAGGCGCTTTAAAAGGTGGCGTTGTCCAAGATAAGCTATTTTTGGTACCTTTTCGATTCGAGTAAGTTTTATTTCCCTTAGCCTTTTTCAAGTCGCATGTCTTTTCTCGAGAGTGTGTATGTTGTGCTAGGTCTAACATTCTTGATTCAGTTTTTCATATGGTTTTGTTTTCATTATTAGGGATCACTGGATTCTGTGTGTAATCGACCCATTTGCTGATGTAGTCTATTACTTTGACCCGTCAAGAGGAGAAATCGAGTCTGAGATATTTTCAACACTCAATCTGTAAGTACCAGTATCTTGCAGGGCTTTCTAGTCATTATGATTACTATCAAAATAAAATGCTTACGTGGATTCATTATCTTTCATAGTACATTGATCATGTTTCATTCAATCTTAGAGGATTTGGGGAAAGAAGGAACAAGAAAAGACCATGAAAAGATACGAAATGGAATTGAATAGAGGTAATTAAGCTAACAAAATTTCTTAAGATATTTTTATATTCGAACCCCCAAATCTATCACTCCAACAACGCCTGCAATCCAGGTTACAATCTAGTAGGGCGAGACAACTCCACATATACTACTTATAGGTCTTTTATGTCTAGCCAACATTGATATAGCATCTGATCATGATTTTGTTGTGTGAGAGATTCTTTAGAATTGTTTGTGGACTTGTGTATGCTTTTGAAAACTCTACATATATGTTATCCTCCTCATTTGTAAGAAAATCGGAGAGCTGGTTCCACTACACATATATTCATATAAGTATGCTAACTCTCTTCAAGTACAACTGGTAATGGATCTAAGTTACCATAGTATTGGGGTATCGGAATAAGAGTCTTCTGGATCAGACCTAGGTGTATGTGTGATGAGTAGACTTAGCTAAAAACTAAAACTTAGCTAACAAAATATAGGTGAAGAGGGTATAATGCATCTTCGCGAGCATTATTTTTTGTATCCTGACTTTTGTTTTTCAAATTTATGTCGTGTCCCCCGTCATGGCAACTTGAAAGATAGTGGTTATTACATTCTTCGATTCGTGCGTGAAATCATCGACAATGGAGAACATGTTATCGGGAGATATTACACATAAATTGAGTGTATGAAAAATCTTATACATTACCACTAATATGGTGACAAATCAGCACTCATGAAATTAGGAATAAAC
Organism: Spergularia marina; assembly: GCA_963680865.1. Classification (NCBI taxonomy): domain Eukaryota; kingdom Viridiplantae; phylum Streptophyta; class Magnoliopsida; order Caryophyllales; family Caryophyllaceae; genus Spergularia; species Spergularia marina. Next base: position 23,302,228 of record OY804544.1, on the reverse strand, counting down.
CAAACACTATGATTAATATTCTAGGTCAATCCCACTCTACAAACACCACCTAAGTTGTACTCCAACACCACCACCAAGGCCGTTGCGCCACCAAAGTCGCTCGACGACCACTAGAGAACGTCGACTATCCGACCAAAAACCACCTTAAATCTTCGACCAGAAAGAAGCCCCAAAATAAACGGCAAGGTGAGAATGCGGCGGAGGTGGGACCGCAACAGTGCCCCGATCTAGCCATTCGTATTAATGGCATGGGTATGTGATGGCGCGAGGGGAGAATACGGTGGAGAGAGAAAGGAGAAGTGGTGAGTGGCGGTGGAGAGAGAAGGGAGATAGAGTGGTGTCGCTAAATATAAGGTGAAGTGTTGGTGCCTTGGTGGTGGTTTATGGGCATCGACGGCGAGGAGAGACACTGTCACGGAGTCGCGCCGTCGGGATCGACTCATTGATGGTGGTGGCGGGGATGGGGGTGGGACTTGGTGGTTTTGACTACTGACTGGTGATGAGGGGGAAAGGGATTGGTGGGTGGCGGTGGGTGGTGCACCATGTTTGTGGGGTGGGGACTGTGGAGGATAAAATATGATTGATTAGATCTTTCTTTGATTGATGGAGATCAGTGGTCCAGATTTTCCAAGCCCAAATTTTAATTTCTAATGCAGGAAATTCCATCTGTTATTAGTTATAAATGTTAATAACGCTTATTGGAAAGGACTGGAAAAATCATAATGTATAAGATTTTTTATACACCCAGTGTATGTGTACCCTTTCTCCATGTTATCCCAACAAAGGTGAGTGTTAGTTTCAGGGTCATGTTATGTTTAAAATGATCGAAATATTTGTTTTTGCAAAATTTTCCAAAACGATTAATATAGTATCGTACTAACGCGAGTGAATTGATTATCGCAGTACTTCCCATGCTCCTTGAGTGCAAGTTATTTCAAAAATCAAATTTATGATGTGATGAGCCAATGGTCAGCTTATATCGTCTACAACTTATAACTTTCATGTATGATGAATGAATGGTTTAAGATTGTTAAGGATTAGTTTTTGGGATTGGTGCCCTGTGCTAGACGAGCTACCTCTGGAAGGCACACACTACTCTAAGACAGTCTCCAACATTCTACGAGTACAAACCTTTGCACCATCCTATTACCTCTCCTACTCCCCCAACTCCGCGTTCTGGAGATGCAACTCAAGCACCAAGGAATACCAGCTACACCCGCCAGCAGAGAGAACATCCCAAATGCTTCTTCAATACATTCTCTTCACACTGCCCTACCTACACTCTAAGCACTGTGTTTGGAGCAGCAACGTAAACCACCCCAAGTCCGGTCTAAATGCCAAGGACGGCGCGGCCACGGCAAGATTCTGGCCAGGGAAGGATGGTGGAGTCACACAGAAGGACGGCTCTCAGACAATCGTGTGATGGCAGAACGTCGAATGGGGGAAGTTTTTCATCCTGAGGTCTTTGATTCCCTTTGTGACAAAAACAGATAAGGCTTCTATTTTCGGGGATACTATTGCATATCTTAAGCTGCTATGTATGAAAATACAAGTTCTTGAGGCTCATGCTAAGGAGATGGAGCTAAAGCAGCCGAGGGACTTGGACCCTACTACATCAGGTGAGAAGGGGAGAAGCAAGAGTGAAGGCCATGCGAACCTCAAGCCAATGAAGGTTGGAGACATGTTGCAGGTATCTATAATCGAGAGTGATGCTCTCATAGAGCTGCAGTACCCAGACAAGGAGGGATTGTTGCTAGATGTTATGCTGAAGTTGAGAGACATGCGAGTGGAAGTCAACGCAGTTCGATCCTCCTTCAGTAATGGCTTTCTAGTAGCAGAATTAAGAGCCAAGGTAATCAAGCGACATCTCTTATACAAAATTGTCATACCATACATGGCTTATTGCTCCAATCTTATAATTGATCAACATAACACAGATACCAATAAAGATCTGTACTATAATCATTCAAATGATGTCAGTTCTCTGCTTTACTTTGCGAGAGGTAAGAGAAAACAATACAACATCTTTAACCTCAGTGCCTTAAAGGCTCCCGCCATAAGGCGGGGTAAGGGGGGGGGTCGGATGCATGCAAGCCTTACCCCTATTGGAACATAGAGAGGCTGCGCACGGAGGTAGAGAAAACAATAAAGGGATGAAAGTCAGCATAGTTGAAGTCAAGAAAGTCAACATTCCAGATCCTAGAGTATGGGTCATGCAAGGATACAACTATGCATATATAATACGATTATACCATAAAGCAATGAGGGCAGCATTGGCATGAAGCAATAAACATGAGCTTGGATGAGCAACGTAGCATGAAAGAATAAGGGTAGCATATTATAGTTTTACCATAATTTGATAAGATCTGACAATCAGTTCATCCATAGATACATATTTTCTGTAAAATGTGAGATTTGCATACCTGAAATTGTGACACGAAATCTTTATAAGAATACATATTATTATCATCACTGAATGTTGCTTTGTCAGGCAATCAGATGATAACTTACAAGATGAAAGTAGAAGACATACTTTCACCAGCAGAGGTTAGCAGTTTGAGAAACGAAGTATGCTAAACATCAGTCTTCGGGTGTAGGGGTTCCTAAAGCAAGGCCCTTGATCGCATGTCGACACTGAAACCTGAAAAATTAAAGAACTTGTTAGGCTTTCATATATGATCAGACACTAAAATAAATTTCTAGTCTTGTCGAGATAGCCGTGTAGCCAAACACAATCAGTGAGCCACATTTTGTAAACAACATATGCTGTATATTCCAACTTCTAGGTGTTCTAGCAGATTAGACAAGCATGAAAGAAGATAACTAGAACTGTAGGGAGCTATATGTAACTGGGTTCCTCACTCTTAATACAAGTACTTTAACAAATACTGGATTCGAAATTTTGTACGTCTTTACCAGATAACCTGTGCATTTAGATCAAGATTTCACGACTCAGGAATCACTGGCAAATTACTGAACAATAACCAGAAAAACGTAGTTCAGGAGACATTTAACTCAGATTCAGGCAATGGGAGTACATCATACAAAAAAAAAAAAAAGAAAAAAAAAAAAGAAAAAAAAAAAAGCATACACAAGAGGCCTCTTTAGCTCATAGGACTACAAGGGAACAGTTTAGAACGTATAGACATTCATACCACATTAGATCATCGGACCCGTATTGCTGCTGGTTGGAGCCAGTAACATCACCCCTATGACAAGTTTTAGGTTTTACCTCCAGTCTGAAGGGGACTATCTGCACAAGAGCAGCAAATGACATGAACTACAAAAATGAAAGAACACTGCAACAGAAAAGGATGCAAACAATGTTTCATGGTTACTTGAAAATGATGCAATCAATGAACACATTCTTAAAAATGAGCGCAAGGTTCTCTCTGAGCACTTGAAAAACTGATAACATAGCATGTGGTACAGTATGAAATAAATGACATTTCCCTAGAAGAATGAGCGTCAACTCTGTTCAAGCATATTCATCAGCCCGCCTCATTTGCATAATAAAGGTGACTTAGGAATCCCACAAACCGTTTAAAACAGGGAAAAACATGTCAATGACTGCATCAAAACTAACAAGCACACTGATTGATTTGACAGGCAGATGCAACTTACGAGTACAAAATAGGCTTGATGTATAGTTACAAACTGGAGAAGGGTATAGGGACCTACCTTCTTTGTGCATTGAAAATCCCGCTTTGGAAGAAAATGGAGAGGCATGTTGAAAGAAGCTGGAGCTTTTACCAACAGAAATAACTTAGAAGGACCTATCGACAAAGTACTAATTTCAGAGAACTGTTAACGTTGCGCGTACAAACAAGGAGAGGACACAAAATCAGACAAGATGAGTTGTGTACCAGAGTAAGACACAGTCCCCACACCCTTTGAGATAAGTGCCCGTATGACCTATACAACAGCAGGATTGTTACCACCAAGTCTATAAGTCGTTGATCATTTCAAAGAAAAAGCGAACACAAACCTTGCGTGAAACCACCTCAGTCATTCTAGATCGTGGAATCTCTTTAGAAGCAAGGAAACCTTTTCTTTCATCAGAAAAGCAAATCTCATAAACATGCTGTGGCCGTCTTGGACTTGCTCCAAAAACAAAGACAAGGTTTTCAACATTGGGAACCGCACAGAGCAAGAGCTGAAAAGCAGTTCGGAGGCTAGAGATTGTTTTCATCAATTTCTCAAATCTTCTTATCTCTAATTTGACATCTCTTTTTCTGCCAAGGTTCTTCCTTCTAAATGAAGCGTTGTGCTCATTTTTCAGAAGGACTGTTTCCTAAAACCGAACAATCTTCAGAACATATCATTCAAGCTGAAAATATAAATCCATTGCGTCTCATTAGACATACCAACTCCTTGTGCTCAGTTTGAAGAGAATCAAATTGCAGTGTCATATCCTGCAGCATGCTGCCACAAGAAATGGTAAGAGAATTGACCATTGCAAAGAATGCACTGTAAGCATAAGGGTTGTTTTGCCATTCCATTGTACCATCAATACATTTTAAGATACTCATATGCCTGAGGCTCAGAATCAAATTACTACACTAAGAACAAAAAAAAATGAGAATAGCACATCCTAATAAAAGAACTCTGCTCCAGTTTCTCTGTAAAATCATCATAGACATTTCACATTTCTCTAAACACCCGAGCTCCATTTAAATTCCTACTGAAGTGCGTGACGGAAAGTAAGGATATTATTGTTAATTGTGTGGGAACTCCATTCACTTACATGCTACAGCATGTTTCTCAGACTCAATGGTGTTACCTTACAAATTCATCTGATAGTTTCGCGAGAATGTGTCCTTAAAATGTTTTTTGAATGGTCTAAACTACATGGAGCACCTCAAAGTCACCCAGATAGCTTTTACTTAGCTAGGTAGCAATTGAATGACCTAGGTTCCAGCTTTGATTGAAGGACGTGGTCAAACAATGTGTTTTCTGGTTCGCTCCTTTTACATAAAAAAAAAAAAAAAAAAAAAAAAAAAAAATAGAAGGTAAGAAAAAAAAATGAGGCTATGTTTACTCGTCGTCATCAATAACTACAACAACAAAGCCCTAGCTCCAAAATAATTTTGGTCCACTATTATGAATAGTCGTAGATGAACGGTTCAGAGGACTCCGAGCTATGTCTATGTTTACAATATCTAATATTGATTACAGTCATTGCTTCAAGAACAATTCATCAATTGAGGACTTGGTAGGAGGTGACAAATAGAGAAATTGGCAATGAGTTTATACGAAGAATAATCAGGGATGTATCTCTTTAATATCGATCTAGAAAGTAGACCACTAACTTCAATTGTTTTCCCTGTTTTGTTTCCTATTCCACTTTTTAGAATCTCCATAACGATGATCATCTCATATTTCCCTCCATTTCATGACCATCGACATGACAAGCCTTAAGCTCATAATACGGAAAACTTCACAGCAAATAATCTTTAACCGCAACACAGGTGTATATTGCATAGTTGCATACTATATAATTTTCAACTTCATGACAATAGTGGAATCCTGCAAAGTTCATCTGTTTGAGTAAATCAGTACAGCAGTACTCAAAAGATACTATCCATGCTGGTTCTTATTCAAGGTGAAAAGTGAAATTGCAGCTGATCTTTCGGACAAACTTATGTAAAGGAGTGAAATTAGAGAAAATAAAAATTTGGATTAGGCAAAAATAAGTTTCTCACAGTACAGTTTTCATAGATACTAGAGAGGTCTCGATCACCCAAAATTTTCTTAAAATTTAAAAAAAAAAAAAAAAAAAAAACGACATAAGAACTAACACTGATATAAGATGAGAGAGTCCGATTTATGGACGCAATGTATCAACTGTTGGGACGGTTGGGTATTCCCTCCTAATATGGACGACAAACTCATACCATATGAGTTTATACTCGTGTGAAGTAGTCCACCTCCGGAAAGGAAAATAAATAATAAGCGACCTTAATACCTTCATGTCCAACATCAGTAATGCAGTTCAGCTATAAGGAAAGCCAATATTTCTACCTTCTCCAAATGAATGAAAATAATAGATGCTCGGGGTCCGCGATCTCAGCAAGATTTCTAGGGTTTTGCTACTCTCTACTTTCCTCAGAATCAGTCTCGATTACGATGAATTCGCGAACAACTCGGAAACCTCAATCAAGAATTATCTGGAATATGTTTCAACAACTATCTGGAATATGTTTCACTATCCTGAATTAATTTTCTAATGAAATTTAATTGAGTCGATAATTTTCTAATTGAATTAGCAGAAACGATGAGATTATATGATAAAATCAAAAACTAATGCACCGAATTCACTGTCAAGTATCATCAATTGCGAAACCTAAAATTACAATAAAAAGTTTGAGGAGAGAGAGAGAGCATACGAGGGAATTTGCTGGTGCATATAAAGGAGGAAAGCTAAGACGTCGTAGACGACATGGAAGACGAGCGCGGCATCAACGGAGTCGGAAGTCACCTCCATTTTCGTCGTCTCTTCCGCCATTGTTGTTTTCGTCTCTGATCTTCGCCTCATTTCTTCTTCTTTTTTCTCCGTTCGGAACTTCCCCGACTTGCTTTCTCCCTTCGATTTTTTGAATTCGTAATTGGAGCCGCAAAAGGGGATAATTTGTAAATTTGGGGTAATGATTATCGTCACTCCACTAGAGACTTCCGCTACTCTAATCAACTTACTTTATTTTACTAGTCGTTGGACCGGGCGCGGTGCACGTGGCCCCGCAACATATTCAGCTCTCGTGTTTACTCGCCATCACTCTGGAGCAATCTCTTTGAATGCACGTTATTTCAACCCTACTATCAGCTATGATCGATTGCCTCTTAAGAACTTAAACGTTGTAAATAAGTTTTTACACGGTTCGTGAACTACGAAAAACAATAAATTGTTCAAGCTGAAAACAAGTAGCAGTAGGATCTAGGTAAGATGTTCATGTTGGCGCTGGGTAGGTGTTTACAAACATAAGCGTAAATGTAAAAGTCAGATAAGAATGAGGCTTTGCAAAATACCACAACTACAAGGTCCAAGCAAGTGTAGTTGAGGCAGCCCCAAACTACCACTCTGATCCTCGCGCCCCGTTAGTATTGTTTGGCGAATGCACTCGGCGATGCTACTGATGTGCCTTGAGCAATCCCAAAATGAGTTATTCGCCTGCCAATTGCCTAGTTGGCCCTAGCTGCACCTTTGAGTCCTCACCTTAAGATATAGTTGATGGAGAGGGCCATGGTCGGGCCTAGCTCGAGACAAATCTTTTGTGTCTTGAGCTCTTCCTTAGCCTTCACAAAGAACCGATATTGCTCCTGCCACATAAAAGACCTGTTCAAGAAACTGCATGATTGTTGTTTGGGTAGAGCTATAGTACAAGCGAGAAGTAAAATTTCTAGCCAATTTCATAGTAGTCTCCTACATAGTACAAGGTGAATGGGAAGGATTCCGGACATGTATGTGTAGCTGTAATTATGGGTTTATATAATGCATGTAAGCAAGAGCTGAATTTGAGAAAGCAGTAACTTACATCTCTTGTCTTGGCGCAAAGTTCATCAACAATAATTGCCAAAATCTTCTCCGTGTCTGTTGTATGAGCAGAGAATGTCATAGATCCTGTGTCATCTGTCCCTTCAAAGGTCATGCCAATTCTGTACATTTGAAAGGGTTATTATCCCGCCTCAAATATACCTTAGAAGAGCATGTATTAAACAGCCACCTAAAAAGCAGGAACATGTTAATGAACTGACCTGGGAACAGACTTCGCTCCCTTTTCACAACACTCAGAACAGTCAAAGACTGTACCGCTTGCATATTGACTGCTCCTGCCGCAATTACTGCATGCATAATACGCCCGACCATCATTTACATCGAACTCTGGGATCACAACATTAACCCAAAACGATCCTCCTGCCATAGATCATCAACCTACAAGGTATTGAAAACAGGTGAGCCGTTAAGCCAGTTATTTAGTTACATCGAGTAACCAGCCTTCTTGTACTATCTCTCTTACAAAAGCGTATTTACCGTCTTAGCTTTAAGATCGGCCAAGGTAATAGTCCTTTCAGCTTGAACTGGATTCCTGGCACTACATATTGCTTCCGTCTTCTTGGATAACAGAATCTTGTTGTCGCTTGCCCTATGAGCAATTAACCACATATTAAACTTTTGCAGCAAAGTATTTGTACACAAGGCACCAGCATCTGGTTGAATTTCAATCGTAGAAAGCTCACCATTTGGTTAATGTTGCCGCATGTGCACCTCTAGATTCAAATCCAACCATAGTGCAAATAGTGGTCGACAGAGAAAAACCTACATTAATGACAGCAGAGCACTAGTGAATTGCGTGTGCCTTTCAAACTATAAAAAATTATACGGGTACTACCTTTGTAGCCTGATGGCTTTAATGCTGTGAACACAACAACAGGATAAGCAAGCAGCAACTCTTCTAACTTGTCACCAACATCCAGGGTAAGGTCTTTCCAGAGGGAAATCAGTAGCGCGCGTCCTGAACTGTTAACAACATGGAAGTACTCAGTAACAAAGTATTTTATTTTTGAATGTATTTGAACTGCCTGTGTTTGCAACCGTAAAACAAAAAAAAAAACAAAAAAAAAAACAAATGCGGTAGCATGTACAACATTCATCTACATTGATTTTAGATGTGTAAGCCTTTAATCTATTAGAATCTCGTGTCTACGGTAAACAATTAACGTTCTAAAGAGCTCAAATTGTACCTATTATCAATAACGACAACTTCACGGACCCACACGTCCCCCTCATTGTTCCCTCTCACGGACTTTGCGGTTTCCACATATATCGGCACGCCTATAATGCCTGTACATCCAAATATGCCAGCAACATTAACAAGTCTATTTATGCAAGGCAGCAGAATCCATCCGTGTGGAATACTTTAAACAATGAAGATACACTTACTGAAGTGCTCATCGCCTCTCGAGGCTCTTGGAATGTCAGCTATTGTTAGGTAGTCAGGTTCCCCGTCCTCTTCAAAAGTCCCAACCTTTAGGACGACAGTTCGTGCATTGAAAGTCATCTGGTATTTGATCTCAGTATTTGCCCTGAGGTATTGCTTAGGTATCAGCCTAACCAGGGCATTTGAAAGTTCGTAGATGTTCTGATTTCCAATAACCTTTTCATAAGCCTCAATATCATCATTGAACAGGGTTGCCTTTATTTGATGGCCCTGAGATGCAACAGTATTATTATAAGCACAGGTAATTAAAGGCATTAATCAGTAAGAGGGGTGGTGTGTAGCCTGCATTACCCTTTCGTCTTCAAAAGTAATCATCTGATACTTAGTCCTTGGAGACGTCTGCTTCCGAGACTTGTCGATAACTTTGACCTAAACCGTGTAAGGTCCGCTGCGATCTGTAAGGTCTTTGAGAAACTTCTTTTCCGTCTTCACCATCTTTCACATCAACACCAGAATAATTACATCAAACGTGGGAAATATGTAAGCTATTAAAAAAACCTAGCGAGTCTAAGAAATTAATCTAAACGATGTAAACAATTAGGACAATCAACACTACACAAGGTCTCGATTTTTAACACAGAAATATCTGCAACGACAATGTACTTCATTTGCATACACATGCACAATGCATACCACTGAGCATAATCTGAAATAGTAATACACGTGAACAACTAGAAAGGAAAGGAACTCAGGAATGTATGGTACACAATTATGTGTATTATTCAATTCATATATGTGACTTGTTTGTTGGTGATTTTCTCTGTTTGCCTCAGAGAAATCTGTAATTATTAAGTAACCACTACGTCAAATTTGGGCTTCGAGAACCAGTATAAGAGAACGGAAATTCTTAAAACCGATCTCTTAGAGTATAAGAGAACGGGTCGCTAAAAACCGTTCTAAAAGATGATTTATGAAAAAGGAAAAATAAATATTAAATACATTTTAGAACGGGTCCTCTAAAAACCGTTCTAAAAGGGGCGTCTAATTTCGGAACCACATCTTTCAGAACGGTTCTCTTAAAAACAGTTCTAAAAGAGTGATCTAAGAGAACGGTTCTTTGTATAACCGTTCTAATAGGCTCCACAAAAAAATAAAATAATAATTAATATTAAAAATAAAAACACCCATTTGGCTGGCCATTTTATACGGTTCTCTTCATATCTTGTCTCTCTCCTCTCCCTTGTTAGTTCCGCCTCCCAGTTTCTTCATTTTCCTTTTCTTCAATTCCTTACTCTGATCTTTCTCTTTCCTTTTCCTTTTTTTTTCAATTCTGTACTCTCTTAATTCTTTGTCTCTCATTTTCCTGAACCTTTATCTCTTAATTTCTTCATTTTCCTTGTTGTTTAAATTATTCACTGTGTTCAATTAATATTCATACCAACAACAAGTTTTACACAAAGAAGAAGAAAAAAACACGATTTTTTGTAAAGAATAAGGACGACAACGAGAGAGCCGGCAGCAGCAACGATGGAAATGACGAGATGGCGATGACAACGACAATATGACAGGATAGCGATTGCAGAGACATTAGATCAAGGTTCGATATATTTCCAGATCTACTTTTATAGTTTCAATTTTTTTTTTAACTTAGATCTAATTGTTATTGACATTAGATCGTTTTTTTTAACTTATGATTATTTTTTTTTATTTTTTTTGAATGATTTTATGTTTATCTAACTTTGTTCCTTTAATTTTTTTAACTAGATCGATAAAGAAATTTGGAATTCCTAAGGATGAGGAAGTTCGAGAGCGTATCGGCCTCTATGAGGACAGATTAAGGCGAACAACGGAGATGGCAACATGTGAGGATGTTAAGATTTAGTTTGGTTTTTAGATGTATATTTGATTAGTTTTTTTCAATTTATTTGTAAAATCTGATCAGTAAATTATCTCCTTTTTTTTTAAGGATATATGTAAATCATACCGTCGTTTTGATATCCAATTTACTATGTTGTTGTTGTTGTTGTTGTTGTTGTTGTTGTTGGTGGTGCTGCTGCTGCTGCTGCTGTTGTTGGAGTTGTTGGTGTTTGTTGTGGGTAATTGGGTAAAATGGGGATCGTAATTTAGGGTTGGGAAAGAAAAAAATGTAGAAGAAATTGATTTTTTTTTTTTTTTTTTAAAAAAGGGTATCTTTTAGAACGGTTATGTGGAAAACCGTTTTGGAAGGTTTTCACTTTTGAGAACGGTTTTTTCAAAAACCGTTTTTATATGTCTTTCAGAACGGTTTTTAAGGGAACCGTTCTTAAAGGATATAAGAACGGTTCCAATCGGTTCCAACCGTTCTCTTAGCCTTTAAGTACCGTCGTCTAGCGGGAACGGTTCGCTTAGTTTTAGAGGACCCGTTCTCTTAGGCCATTTTTGACGTAGTGAACGTTTATTTGGCCTGACATAAAAACCTAGCCATCAAACATTGTTTTTTTTATCTAACTCATTTGGAAAATGTTGCTGCGTATTTAGTAAAAACGCCCCCTAGCAAGTTATTTGAAGATGTCTAAGGCACAACATACCTAGAAACAGTTTCATAAGTCCGATAGTTTAACACTACATAACAACAAAAATGAACTTTTCACAACACATCAATGTAATCACTGACAAGAGGACATATTCGGAGTTATTATGTACCATGAAAGAGACAGCTACTTGCTACACTCAAAGTTTGGGTTTAGCAGCTTATCTGGCAACCAACCAACATGTGACTTTAAAGCAATTGAATGTGAAAGCAAGACCAAAAAAATAGGTGTAAAATAAGAGCATCACAAAATTTTGTTTTTGGAAGTACAGATTCATATAGCACATTGATTGGCAGAAAGAAACCTTGTCTTATACCACACCTTCCAGGGAAGAAACCTTCTAGATTTCCATCTATATTAAGGGAGTAGTATGGGGTAGTGATACAACCCATAATCCAATCAATGAACTGAGAGGGGAAGAATAAGGTCTAAAGTATTTGTCTAATGAAGCTCCAATTCAGAGAGTCAAAAGCCTTCCTAATATCCACCTTCATCAGGCATCTAGGTGAGAATATCTCTGATCATATCCCTTTACCAGGGCTTGTGATATCGTAATGTTATCAAATATATTCCTCCCTTTGACAAAAGCAGCTTGTTCCCTTCCAATAAGGTTAGATAGGACGCTCTGAAGTCTGTTTTCTAGGACTTTTATCACTGCTTTGTAGAAAGTAGAGCAGCAAGAGATTGGCCTGATATATGTTTTATATTAATTTTGTTTTAGTTATGGTTAACTTAGTGAACCATTCAATTAGATTGCTAACTAAAAAATATGATGGTTAGAACATGTTCGCTGAATACTGATCATGGGTCATAAAAAATGGGTTCATGACAAAAAAAAAAAAAATCTGTTAACAGGCGAAAAAACAAAACCGATCGAATAATTAAACATATTGTATAGAAAAGAGTAATTGTGAATATATATGATATAAAAACTCCGTGTAATTTTTCACGAGTAAAGAAATATAGTTGCATGGGCAACATTGCCACTACGGGTGACAATTAAATCATCGTGCCATTTTTATACACCATTTTGTAATATTGAAATAATAATTTACCAGTTAATTCCTACTGTTTACAAATTGAGTAACCTTAATTTTACCAGTTATATAAATCACTCATAACATTGCTTATCATTTTATGTTTCTTGACCAAGTCCACAAATTACAACTTCCACATATAAAATTAAATTCGGGGGGAGGGAGTCTATTTACTCAAATATTTTTTCTATCGAAAATGGTTTACACATTATTTCAAATAAGATAAAAAGAGATACAAAAGGACATAAAAATATGGTGTACATTTTTATTTTCCATCCAAACTAGATTATGATCTTCTTGTTAATTATCAGGATGCATTAACCAAAAGTGGTTCATGACGTACAAACACGCGTCATATGGAGTGGATCGAGTTAGCGAGTCTTGGGTAAAATAATTTTTTTATGATGAAGTACATTACTACACAAGATTACCGGAGTATTCGTCGAAAAAATAAATAAAACATATATCCATAACGACCATACTCACTTTATAAACTTTAGCACGGGTGTATGAAACTACTTCGTAATAAATTACTAATATCCTACCACGTACGAGTTAAGTGACCTATGTTTAAATTACTTAGGAACTTCCAAAATGAATGCCCTATATAAAAATATATTTATTAAAAAAGAGGGCAATTAAGACAAAAAAAAATGGGTCAGACTATCAATAATGCGAGTGTAAGCCAAATGAAACATAATGGTTGTAATAATATACGGAGTATTAAACAAGGCAAAATTAAATAGGAGGTACTTTATACATACAAACAAGTTAGATTTTTTTTTCTTAGTTATGCAAGTTATTAACAATACGTGTTAAAATATGTGGTTCTTAGATGGATCGAGTTTGAGTTTAAATACGTGTCTAATAAGGGTCACAACTATAAATAATATGACTTAGGTTCAGGTAGAAACTTTGTGTATACAAAAACTTTTGAAACTAATCTCAACCACCCATTTACTTTCATCTGATGGTCCACGAAATACGTAATAAAATAGAAAAAAATGGGAAATTTTTTTGAATTGCTATTAGACGCCCAAATGTGGTGGGCCTATTTGACGCCCAAAATATGACTTGCCCATTTTACCCTTCATTGTCTTTTCTTATTTTTCTTACTTTCCCCTTTTTACCCTCCTTCCTCCTTTCTACACTCTCTCTCCTCCATTACCAAAACACACTAATTCTTATCAATTTTCATCATATTTCTTCCATATGCATGATTCCTTTACATTCATCACTCTCCCTTCCTTTACCACTGAGTCCACTCTCTCTCTCTTCTACTCTAATTGTTAACTCCATAACCATAACACATCGATTTTTTATCCTCACGAATTTCTTGTCCTATCACCTGAGCACCACCACCATGACAATTACTCTACTGTGGGCCGAAGAGAGAAAGAGGGTGAGCGAGGTTGTTGGAGGTGGCATAGGGAAGGGGGAGGCTGGTTTTTAATTTTTAAAATTTTTGGAGTATCATGTACACCATTGTTACTGGTAATAAGAGAACAAGGAAGAAGATGGTGGTCTTTCCTTTGCTTTTTAAAATAAAATGCGTACATTTTCAAGTATAGGGACAGAGAGCATCTTGAAAATTAGCTTTGCCATAAAATTATTACGATAAAATAAAATAAATTAGCTTTGCCATAATTAGCTAACTTATCATAATAAATTATACTTTTTTCCATAAATTGCCTAATAATTACCTTAATATATAATTTTATTGTGATATCCAATTAATGTGTGCCAAGTGTCCTCCCAAGAAATACTAGTATTTGGTTTCAGGTTTTAATATATAGTATTAGATTATTTCTTATATAATAAAGTGTAACCCCCAAAATTAATGTAGTCACACTATATTATAAAGTTATGGACTTGTAGTCACCAAAATTTTGACAAATAGAAAAAATACATCTACTTTGGAAAAGAGCGATATGAAATAAGGGTGTGTTTGGTTCATCATTTTTGGGGGGATTGGAAACGGATTCAATAACCACTCCATTACATTGTGTTTGTTTTCATTTTTTTGGTTTTCTAATCCTTTCCCACTCCTATTCAAATCCCTCAAAATGAATCCCACAAAAAATCTAAGGATACAAAATTGAATCCTCCATATTCATTTTCTCTCTCCTCCCTTCCTCTCTCTCTCCTCCCACACACCAACCCCCCTACCCCCAACCTCTCACCGGACCACCACAGACCACCGCCGGCGAACACGAACCTCCACCTTTACTGCCGGAGACTCCACCCTCAGGCCGCCCTTTCTCCGGCGACTTCACCGAGCACCTCGTCGACCGCCCTAGCCACCACCTCGACGTTCGTTTTACATTTTCTCTCTTCTCTCTTCTTCCTCACTTCTCCTCTCTTCCTCCTCACACCACCGAGCCCTAACCCCCTGCCCCATCGTCGACCCCTCCGCCCACATCTCCGACCGTCCACCTCCTTCCCCCACCACTTTTTCCACCATCAAATAAAAAAAACGAAAACAAATACCTAGATCTACATCATTTGGAGCAATATTGAGAAAAAGTAATTATATAGACATGTTAGTTATGTAATTTCGGTTGGAATGATGGTATTGGTTGTCGTATTGGTCGCGGGTGGTGGTAGTCAACGGCGGGGGGCGGTGGTCAACGACGGCGGCCGAGGGAGGAAAGAGAACATTTGAGGTTTTGGTGGATATTTTGATTTAAAAAGAAATTGACAATTTTGCCCTTACTAATAAAATCATTCCATTTATATATTTAACCAAACAACATTTATAAAGAATGAAACTTGATTCCACTCCCTTTCCATTCTTGTTTCCAATCCGTTTCCATTCCGAAATGTGAACCAAACGCCCCCTAAGTTGTTGTAATTTTGGGGTAATCTTGCTTTAGTACACTACAAGAAATTCCCCATTTAGAGATGGATTCTGTTGTTCCGTCTGAAAGTTATATTTCGTCTCAAATTTTCATCAGAGACGGATTTTATAATAACGTCTCTAATCAGAGATGAACTTTATTATGTCGTCTCAAATTTGAGACGGATTAGCAAATTCATCTCTAAATTTGAGACGGAGTCCGACTTCCGTTTCTAACTCAGGTATATTATGGTATACACTTCTCTTTTTCTTATTCATCTCTCCCTCCCTCCCTCCCTCCTTTGACTAGCATATCTGCCAATCTCCCAAAGCTCATAGCAATAACACACCATTGTAGTCTCTTTATCTTTATCTCCGTTCGATCCTAATCTCCATTTTCTGAGTTCCCATAAAATCTCCCTTTTTTTCTCTCGAAGCCTAATTTCTTCTCTACCCCATTTTCGATCTCAGATTTGTCATAGGAGGCGACGAGAAATCCACTCACTGCATCTCACGAATTGGTGTACCCGGTTCCTGGGCTTGAATTTGATTACGAGTTTGCGAATGGCATCCTCTTGTTCAAGATTAGCTGGTAATGAATTAATTCAACACGCACCCTGCTTTTTTTTCCTTTATAACTTAGAGTTTATGTTTATGCTTAATTGAATATGTTAATCACATAATAATAAGAATGTGTGTACTTTTATGGTGTTGACCTCCTGAAGATGTAATTATGCGCTTGTATGGAGCTTTTAATCTGCCTTGGTGAATTAAATTGTGAAGAATGTTTAATATAGGTTGAGATAGGAGCCTAAAACCCGAATTTATGGTCGAAAATACCATAAAGTCGAGCCCCAAAATAGCATGATACTTCAGTTGATAAAACAGAGTTGTTCAGAAATCGTGATAGCACGACATTGGCCATAACTTTTAGAGCACAAATCTGATAAAGATATAATTTATGTCATTGGAAATATTAATTCTTGAACTTCAATTTAGACACAAATTTTACCCCATTTGATGATCTGTAGAAGGAGATACAAGTCTTCAAAGTTCAGACCTGTAATCTGAACTTTCAGGCACACCCCTGCTGTTAGTCCGTTTTGAAAAATACACTGCGACTAATTGACAAACATTTTGCTGTTAATTCCAAAACCATGACTTAGTTTAACTTCCTAGCTTTCCAAAATGGTATGACACAAAAATACTCGACTTCATTTGACCCTTCTGAGAACCTCTCAAATTCGAGTGCGCAAACCTGAGTGCGGATTTGTCGTCAATTGGATTTGTCCTCAAATGTTGGCTTTTAAACCGGAATGGCTTATGATCTCAGATACCCTTTTTGTGTCGCTCAATTTAGCTTGAATCTTGTAAGGTGAAGTGACTGACAACCTTTGCTAGGTAAAGCTGAGTTAGGCGGTAAATAGCATAAGCACACGTACAGGCTACAAATGATAACCAGAATATTTTTGCTTCAAATTGTTGTATATAGATTACAAGTATATAGAGAGGGGTCTTAGGAGCAACTTGTTCTAGGAAATTCTGAGTACTCTTTAGCAAGAACTTGAGAAATTGAAGGATAAAGACTGATAGGACAAACTAAGCAAAAACAGAATAACTAGGATATGAACTAGACATAAGAAGTGAATCCACATTAATTAATCCTTGATCAGATTTTGATTAGGTAATTAAACCAGTATGTTGACTGACCCTTAGGGTAATTAGCGCCACAATAGGATAAAGACTTCATTTGTGAGTTTTCGTTAACATGATAAGTAGAGTAGCCTTAATTGAGCGATACTTACATGGCCAAAAGAACAGAAATCCGGCCAGGCTGAAAACCAAGGGTTTCAGATTTGCGCCAGTGCGGAACCAGATCTCAGACATAGTAAAACATATCTGATGAAGCTATACGATATACCATTGGATATCTAGCTTCATGAAATTCAATTTGAACATAAAATTTACTCAAAACTGATATCTGAGTTATGAGATATGTCTCCTCAAACCCAAGCTATGAAAACTGCATTTCCTGAATATTCTTATGCTGCCAGTTTGAACTAAATAATAAACCGGTAGTAATCCACAAAATATTTTCATGTAATTCGAATTCCACCATATAGTTGAGTGTTTTAGCTTTCCGAAAAGGTATGGAACTCACGAAGAGGACTTCCTTTGATTGCCCTAAGCACATCTGCAAATTAACTGCGCAAAACTAGTCTTTTTGGCTCTATTCTGACAGGGCTTCGAAAGTAAGACCTGAATCTTTGCTTTTCAATTATTACCAGCTTAATTGGGTTCCTTAGGTCCAAGAACATGTAATTGTTGCTTCCTTAGCCATTTCGCTCCTCTTTCCCATTTATCAAAGTCAGAATGCTCAAAAACAGTCACATAGACTGTCAATTGTTGTAGGCTTGGTTTCTTCAATGAATATGGGGATTTTGGTTGGCATCATATTTCCCTTGTATTCGCCCTATAATTTTTTATTGTATTTGGCTTGTTACTCACAGAATCAGAACATCGTATGAGTGGATGTATATGAAGCTGGTCAAAGAAGCACCACCAAGGACAAGAAAATGAAGAACAAGACCAAGTATAACTCTCACTCCACTTCTACTTTTAGCACAAGACCAACAGGTTTGTCCTTAAAGTCTTAGCACAACCATATAAGTAGTGGAGGATTACTATATTTGCCCTGGTTTGTCACTTTTCCTAAAACTGATTATATCTCTTATGAGGCTATTAGCTCAAGGTGGAAGAGCATATGCATTTAGCATAAAGATGTGGGTTCGAATCCCATATAACCTAATATGTAATATGGCTTAGATTAAAAAAAAAAAAAAAAAAAAAAAACTGCTAATATGAAAATTTCCGGCTTCTAGTTTGAGATGGATGTCCGGTTAAATCGTCTCTAACTTGAGACGGAAAATTAGTTATTCCATCTCTAATTTGAGACGGAATTTGAAATCCGTCTCTAATATATTTGAGACGGATTAATTCCGTCTCTAATATATTTGAGACGGATTAATTCCGTCTCAAATTAGAGACGGATCTTATAATCCGTCTCTAATAAATTTGAGACGAGCTGTTTAGAGACGGATCAAATTCCGTCTCTAATTCGTCTCTAATGGCAGTTTGAGACGGATTTCCTTCACAAAATTTCGTCCCTATTTAGCTTATTTCTTGTAGTGGTATTTCGAATGAGATTTTGTGTTGTTCAACCATGTTTGTGCTTTTAAGTTTTGTACTTTGTCCAAGAACTACTTTTATCCATCTTTACTTCCAAATTAAAATAATCCTAAAAATCATTATTGTCTTTTGATCGAAACTAATAAACTTAGAGAAAAGCCATGACCTGAGGAGAAGCTTTCTCCCCAAGTTTTGTCCGTACGAAAAGCTTGTATCATGGCTGGAAGAGGTAAACCAGGGCGCCCAAGAAAACAGAAGACACAGCAAGAATCAGCACACTCAGACGAAGAAAATGGTAGGATTATCGAGCACGATGGTGATTAAATAGGGGAGAAAACACAAACCCAGATTCGAACCCCGGTGAGTTTTTCGGATATTATTCAATCTGCTATGAATTCAGCTGGGCTAAGTCAGAATAGGAATTTAGAAGACGCACAATTGAATTTGGAGGATAATTCCCCAAAAATTGGGACTGATAATGATGTAGGAAAGAACAGGGATGATGGTGTGAAAACTAATGTAGAATCAGAAGTAATTGGGACTAAGGTTGGAAATGACAAGGTGAAAAAATCATGGACTAAGGTTGTTGGAAAGCCACAGGCGGGTATGAGTTTGTATTTTTGTGAAGAAAGCTTGAAGGAGGAGGATATTACTATTGAACCACAGGATGTTATGGAGGAATTGGAATTGTGGAAGTATACTTTGGTAGGACATGTTATTGGAGCTAAGACTGATCTGAAACAAATGCAGCATGTGGCAGAGAAAAACTGGGTAGGAAAATGCATTGTGCAGTATTATAGGAAAGGATGGTTTGCCTTTCGATTCACCTCGCAGGAGGATATGGAGGTTGTTTTGAGGGGAGGGCCATGGCTAATCTCGGGGAAAACACTGATTCTCAAATAATGGACACCAACAGTGGCACAAGAACTAGATAGAATGACTGTCATTCCTGTCTGGGTACTATTCCCTGATTTGGATCCATATTTGTGGTCAGTTGCTGCTTTAAGCAAAATTGCAAGCAAAGTTGGGAAACCACTCTTTGCTGATCAAATAACCACAATGAAGAGGAGGTTGTCTTTTGCCAGAATTATGATAGAGGTTGACATTTCTAAAGACTTGCCTACTGTAGTGATAATAAACACACCATATGGGGAGAAAATTGAGCAGAGAGTGGAGTACGAATGGGTTCCATATTTCTGCAGGGGCTGTAAGAAAATGGGGCATACAATCTCAACTTGTAAGCATAACAAGAAACTTGTGGAAAGCAAAGTATACAGGCCTGTGCAGCAGCAACCTGATAAGGAGAAGTCAGTAGGAGAAACTAAGGAGCAGGAAGGAGAAAATGAGACACATTCTGATGCACTTCAGGAGCAGCACATTATTGAGGCAGAGTTTCAGAAAGAGTCTAAATCTCCTCCACCACCCAGTGATGATGTGGATGATTTGGGATTCAAGACTGTGGTAAGGAAAAGCAGGAAGCAAATGAGTAAAAATGCAGCTGGGATCATAAGTAACAGATTTACAAATCTGTTTTCAGGAGGAACATATGCAGCAATTATGGATGAAGGGCAGAATAAGGATGAGACTGTTGCATTAGGGGAAGGGGAGCCACCTGATTCTCCCTTATCTCTATGATAATTCTCTCATGGAATGTAAGGGGGTTAAATCAACCCCTAAAACAGCAGGAGCTTAAGGAGCTTCTGTGGAAAAACAAAGTTGATATTGCTGGTGTCATAGAGACCAAAATAAAGGAAGGGAATGCTAGTAAAGTTCTTAAGAATAGATTTGTCAATTACTCTCATGCTCATAACTATAATTATCATAATAATGGACGAATTTGGGTTTTATGGAATGACAGGATGGTAAAATTTGATGTGAAGTATGCCAGTGACCAAATGATTCAGGGTATTGTTACAAACCTGCTTGCTCATTACTCTTTCTGCCTTACTATTGTCTATGCAAAAAATGACAGTATGGGAAGAAGAGAGTTATGGAGGAGCTTGGAAACTAACATGCCTAATATTCCATGGGTGGTGATGGGAGATTTCAATATAGTGAAAGATGATAGTGAAAGACTGGGGAAAATTCCACCAAATATCCAGGATATGGCAGATTTCAATGAATGCCTAGTGAACTGCGGGATTGAGGATTTGAAGGGGCAAGGCCATTTCTTTACATGGACTAATAAACAAAATGGGGCTGATAGAGTGTGGGAGAAGCTTGACAGAGCATTAGTGAATGATAAGTGGCTTCAAGTTCACACAGCTTCTTTTGCTGAGTACCTCCCTCCAGGCATCTCAGATCATTCTGCAGTGAAAGTTACTATAAATGTTATGGAGAAGATTGGAAAATCTTTCAAATTCCTCAACTGTTGGACTGACCACCCACAATACAGTTCAATAGTGGAAAAAGCTTGGGACTGGAATGGAGGAGGCACACAAATCTATAGATTGTTCAACAAACTGAAAAGAGTTAAGCATGCTCTGGGGATTCTGAACAAGAATCATTACTCTAATCTCCCTGATAGAGTGAAGACTTGCAAGGAAAAATTAGAGGAGATTCAGAGCAAGCTAAAAGATAGGCCAATGAATGAGTTGCTACTGGAGCAGGAGGAAAATACAAAGGTAGAATATTGTGAACTGAAAAGGGCTGAGATGAGTATGTTGCAGCAGAGAGCAAAAATCAATGATATCAAGAATAATGATTGCAGTGCAACTAGGAAAAACCAAAGTATAGTGGGGAAGGTGATTGACAAAGATGGTATTGAATCCACTGATCAAGAAAGTATCAGCAAAGCTTTTACAGATTACTATAAAAGTCTGCTGGGAGAGGAAAAGTCTGTGGAGGATTTTAATGACACCTTCATTTCAACAGGCAGAGTAGTTTCTGATTATTGGAAGGGGTTTCTAAGCAGTGATGTTAACGAAGAGGAAATCAAAAAAGCCCTGGCTGATATCCACCCTGATAAAAGCCCGGGTCAAGATGGTTTTTCAGCTGGGTTTTTTCAAAAATCATGGGACATTGTTGGAGCTGATGTATGCAGTGCAGTGAGGGAATTTTTCAGGAAGTGCAAGCTTAATAAACAAGCCAATGCCACCATTATAGCACTTATACCAAAGAAGAAAAATGCTACTTCAGTCACAGAGTATAGGCCAATTTCCTGCTGCACAACTTTCTATAAGATTGTTAGTAAAATCTTGGCTAACAGGATTAAGAGAGTTTTGCCAGAGTTGATAGGTAAGGAGCAGTCAGCCTTTGTGCAAAATAGGAGTATTTTTGAGAATATAATGGTCTCTCAGGGTTTGATTAAAGGATACAGGAGGAAAAATATCTCACCTAGATGTTTGATGAAGATTGATATTAAGAAGGCCTTTGATTCTCTCAATTGGACATTCATTAAGAAAGTGTTGACAGCATTGGAATTTCCTGAAAACTTTGTGAACTGGATCATGGAATGCATCAGTTCAACATGGTTTAGCTTGAAGATTAATGGCTCAGCTAAAGGGTTCTTTAAGGGCAGAAGTGGGGTTAGGCAAGGAGACCCTTTATCCCCTTATTTGTTTGTCTTGAGTATGGAAGTGCTTTCCAAGCATCTTAGAGAAATGCCAAAGGAAACTCAGTTTTCTTATCATCCTAAGTGTGCTAGAGTACATTTGACTCATATGGTCTTTGCAGACGATCTCATGATCTTTACTAGGGGAGATTTGCCATCAGTGAAGGCTGCAACTAATTGTCTTGAGAAATTTGCAAAGATTTCTGGTTTGGAGGCTAACCCAGCAAAAACGGATATATACTTTGGAGGGGTCTCAAGGTTGGTTAAAGATCTGATACTCAAAGCCACAGGTTTCTCTGAAGGAAGCTTCCCTTTTAGATATCTAGGTCTGCCTCTGAATCCAAGCAGACTATTGGCTGACATGTATACTTCTCTTGTGAGTAAAATCAAGAGTAGGATCAGCAGTTGGTCTGCTAACCTGCTGTCTTATGCTGGCAAGATAGAGCTTCTCAATTCGGTGATTTTTGGCATTGAGAACTTCTGGAGTTCAGGCTTTTTACTCCCACAACACATAATACTCATGATTGACAGAAGCAATAGAAGGTATTTGTGGAATATTGAGGAAGGGAGCAGTAAACTGACCTTCAAGAGCTGGAAGAGCATGTGCTCTCCAAAACTGGAAGGTGGTATAGGAATTAAAGAAATTCTGGCTTGGAACAAAGCTTTAATGGCAAAATGGTTATGGAAAGTTGTTACTAAGCAAGATGGACTTTGGATGCAATGGATACAGGCCTATTATCTGAAGAACTGCAGTATTTGGGAGGTCAAAGCAAAAGAAGGTGATTCAGAAAGTTGGAAAGGTGCACTGAAAGTCAGGGATGAGATAATGCAAAAAGAAGGCAGTAAGGCTAAGGCAGAGCTCCTGATCAGAACTTGGGCTAAAAGTGGCAAATACAGGGTGAAGTATGCATATGAAAGCTTCAGAGAAAAGAGGAGAAGAGTGAAATGGTGTAAGGTGATATGGAACAACACCAATCTGCCCAGACATAAGTTCACTGCTAGTCTGGCTGTGCAGAAATGTCTGCCTACTATTGACAATCTCTGTAAACGGGGATTGGTCATAGTTAATAGATGTTCCTTGTGTAAGAGCAATTTGGAGAGCCATGATCACCTTTTCTTCGAGTGTGACTTCTCTAAGAAGGTTTGGCAGGCTGTATTGGATTGGATAGGTATGAAACGAGGAGTATGGAGCTTGAAAAGAGAGCTTAAATGGTGTGCTAGAAGGAAAACAAAGAAGCACTGACACTTTGACTGGTATTGCTCAAGTATAACTGCTACCATCTATGGCATTTGGCGGGAAAGAAACGCAAGAATCTTTGGATATAAGGAGACTGCAGCAGAACAAGTAGTGAAGGCAATTCAGGATACAGTTAATGTTAGATTATTGGCTCTAACAAAAAACTGTATGCATAATGAAATAGTTGAGTGTCTCAATGGTAATTAGTTTTAGTTGTTTAGTGGAAACCATATTTTTTTTTTGTAAAATCTGATTTTGTTTTTCCCGAATGGATGAATAAAATCTACCATTTTTACAAAAAAAAAAAAAAAAAAAAAAAAAAAAAAAAAAAAAAAAAAAAAAACTAATAAACTTAATTAGTTAATTATTTATATATAAGTCTCGTATATGAGTATTTTGAAAATTGCTATACTTTATTTTTTAAGAATATCAAATAAATGACTTTGTCAATTTTAAGATTGTCAATACTCTTCCATTTTGAACTGGGTAAAGTTATATCCATCCACATTTTCAAATTAATTATTAAAAACTGATATATTAAATTTCGCTCAAAATTAGAAGACAAAAGAGCTCAAAATGAGATTGTGCATCATGTATTCCATTATAGTAGATCGAATACAATATAACCATATCAAATTACTACACTTTGAAACTAATTCATAATCATAGGGTAAAATACAAAAATTATAAAGTTTTACTACGATGAATACATCTAACACATATAAATAAGACCAGTCGAGTCGACTACCATTTTTATAACTCTTCCAGTAATTCAATTCTATCTTCAATCAACTCTTTTGACATGCACGAAATGTTCTCTCACCAAAATCTAGCAAATTGTGAAGGTATATATAGTACTTGATTTGAGTTGTAACTTATAGAATGGGCAAACCAAAAGCCAAAAAGAACCATGATTAATATCCATTGTGACAATGAGTTATGAGTATATTTTAATTTAATCTGTGTATTATACACCTAAGTTTGAAGCTAAGAAGTTTAATACTTTCCAAGTTTGTTGTTAATCTGGGTATGTTTTAACATAATCTGTGTTGATGTTTATTTGAATATGTATTAACCTAATCTGTGTTGAGGTTGAATACATTTAATATTTTCTATGTTCGTTGTTAATCTGAGTATGTATTAATCTAATATGTGTATGATACACCCGAGGTTGAAGATGTTGAATATTTTTCAAGTTCGTTGTTAATCTAAATCCTCCCTTTGTCTCAACTCAAATGCCCCATATCCCATTTCGGGATGTCCTACCTCCAACACCCCATCTATTTTGGGATATATTTTTCCCTCCTACTTTTATTAAATTATTACATCATCTCTCACATTATCTCTCATATTTTTATAAATCCTCACATTCTCTATATATCCTCCTTTTTCATTATCCTACTCATCTTACTATATCAATTTTTCTTATTCCATTACAAATACCCCACATGGCGTTTGGGGTGGGACGGAGGGAGTATGTATTAACCTAATCTGTGTATGATACACCTGAGGTTGAATACGTTTGATATTTTCCAAGTTCGTTGTTAATCGATCAGAATGTGTATTAACCTAATCTGTGTATGATAAACCTGAGGTTGAATACCTGTAATAGTTTCCCAAGTTCGTTGTGAATCTGAATATGTATTAACCTAATTTATGTATGATACACTTGAGGTTGAATACGTTGGTTGAGTCATGAGTGTAAAACAAATAAGGGAAAAGTGAGCGAAACATAATCTGTGTGATTTAACATAATGAGTAATGAGTATGATTATGATACACCTGAGGTTGAAGACGTGTAATATTTTCCAATTCAAGTTCGTGGTTAATCTGAATATGTTTTAACCTAATTTGTGTATGATACACCTAATGTTGAAGACGTTTAATATTTTCCAAGTTCGTTGCTAATCTGGATATGTATTCAAAAAACCTGTGTATTCACGTTTCAGTAACAATACCTTAAGCACGTTTTTGCTTGATTTTGATATATATTTATATTTAAAAAAATGTGTTAATCACGATCATATTCCATTATAGATTTTAGTTGGATGAATTTTCATACTTTATGAAATTAATTTTTTTTTTTTTTTTTTTTTTTTCAATGTTGAAATTTCAGATTAGAAAAGATTAAAAGCTCAATATACGACCTTAAAAAAAAGTTCAATATACTCGTCAATTACAAAATCGAAAATATACGTAACCAAAATAATCATATTCCATTATAATAGTTCGAATAAAATATAAACTTATCAAATTACAAAAATTTGGAACTGATTATAAATCATAGAGTAAAAAATCTTTGATATGGAAAACGTCACTCATATGTCAGATGGAAAGTCCACTTACACTGTTTACCAAAAAAATGCTTTAAATGATTTTTATTAGTGGAGTTTAGAGAGATACGTCACGTGGCAAATAGTCTAACTGAAAGCGGTGAACGTGGTCGTTGTTTAGAACACAACTTTTTTTTTTTTTTTGAAATATATAGTATAAGATATAGTAAGGCCAACCAAGTTGATTACTGTTTCTATTGATCTACTCATTTTATATGAGAAAGTTGTGGGGGTTGAGACAAACTCATAGGGCTTATAAACCGCTTTTGCCGATTCTCTCTCCTCCCCGTTAACCCACTCATCCTCTCTCCCGCCGTCGTGCCACCCCTTACCGTCGCCGGCGAAAGTTGTACCTCACCGGCGGGGCCATCTATTTCCAGCGCCTTTGTTTCTCGGCCCTCTCTCATCCGACGTTCATCACCTCCGACGATTCCATTACTCGGCCCTCTCTCCGTTGACAATAGTAGGTAAGTGATTATGCATGAACGTTCAATGAATTCAAATTGAATTGATTTTGATGAACTTTCAATAAAACAAATTGGATGAACATTGGATTTGAATTGAACGAACATAGAGTAATAATTGATGAACATTTAGTACAAAATTGATCAACATGCGGTTTTAATTTGGATGAACATGTTCATCAATATATGCTTGGATGTTCATCAATAAATACTTGGATGTTCATCAATTTATACTTGAATGTTGATCAAATTGATGAACTTTTGAGCTTGTTGGTGTTGGTGTTGGTGTTGTTGTTGGTGGGGACTGAGGGGCGGCAGGTGAGAGGAGAGAGAAAATGTGGTGATGGTGATGGTGGTTGTGGTCAATGTCGCCGGAGGGAGGCGGTTATTAGCTTGCGAAGATGGAGGAGAGAGAATGATATTTGGGGCAATAGGAAATGGAGGAGGGGAGTGGGGTCGTGTTGCGGCAGGGATGCGTTTAGGTCGCCGGCGTTCGATGGTCAGGTTGGTGGCACCGGCTTGTAAAAAGAAAAAAGCGTTGTTTTTTGCTTGTGATAAGGGAAATGATATATTTTTCTTAATACTCGTATATATTATGCACTAATGAAATATATATTCCAAGAAAATTTCATTGTCTTAATCTTTCGTAATCATGTTACAATTAAGCTAGAAGATATGCATGCTACATTTGTAATCATTGCCTAAAATAAACCCTGCATATAATTTGATCGGATTGTTTTGGTACAAGAAAAAAAGATTTCTTACCTCTTTAATTCTAGCTTCACTATGTATAAAAGAAATCTGAAATTTAAGTCTACGTGAATCGGATTAAGATCCGCTAGAGTTGAAATATACACGGAAACTTTAAGACCCTCATTTTACATTTACCTACAAGGCTACAACCTACTACATACAAAATAATGAAATAATGGTGAAACTTGGTATAAACATGACGTTAATGATCATTGTTTTCTCAATAGCCATGGCCTTGGTGGCTACAAACGTTGTTCTAGCTGAATCCGTAAAAAATAGTGATAAAGTTCATGCCAACAACACCACCAACATTGCGAAGAAGAGCCCTAATGAACAACACTACAATAGTCGAGGCGACGGCCGAGGCATCCGAGTGAGTAGTAAGGACAATGACGAAGAGAATTAGAGAGAGAAGGAGAAGGAGAAGGAACAAGAAGAGAAGGAGAAGGAGAAGAAGAAAGAGCAGGAAGAGAAGGAAAAAGAGAAGAAAAAGAAAGGTGATGATGATGGAAATAGTAGTGACTCAAGTCCTCCACCTCGCTCATCTTCTCCTAATTCTTCGTCACTCTTTGATCGCTTAGATACGTGGTATAGTAGCTAGTTCAATGCTTGTTTCCGTTCTTTTAGATTGTTATTTTTAGTTTGAATAATATATGCAATATCAATAGAAATCAATCAAACCAATGGGCAATCGGAATGTTTTTTCTTCGTTTTTATTGTTCTTTTTCTCGGTTGAGAGATACTCCTAAAGACGAGTGATGCATAAGAATTTCATCATTGGCCATAGTTTGTTTCTCATGTCATTCGTTATTTGTTCATTACACCTTCCTAGTACTCAGACAAGACAAACTTGCACGAACTGCTCCTGATACCCTTCCACCATTTATGCCAAGTCTTTATATCGTACTCAGAGCATACTACTCACATACAGTATCCTGGACTCACCGGTGAGACTAGAGAGTGGTCTTTCAAGTGCAAGATCATATGTGATCATGGAATAAAGATGAAATATGCTGAGGGAATGCAGATATGAAAGCAAACAGACAAAAAATTGATTTGGATTAATCCCTCATACAGATTGAAACCTGGGAGAGTGGCTTCCGATTTTGAGTTACAGTTGATAATAATAAAGCAAATTCGTTTTTTTTTTACAAATGGTAATACTGGTTTTGGTAAAACTACAACTTTTCTCAACAGCTCTCTACAGATCTATTACGCGAGACAGCTTCTGGATTCTGTTCAGAAGGAAGTCGCCTTGTTTAATAGTAGCCTGGTACAGAGCATTCTTTGCATCAGGGCGGTTTGTTTCTAGAACCCCAGCAACCTTGTCAATCTTGCAGTGAAGCTTCCCAGCCGCAATAAAACGAGACAGCTCACTGGCCCAAAACAGGAGGGAAAATTCAGTTAGAGAAATGGGACACAGAACCATCTAAGAACACCCTCAGTATTAATGAAGGATCAAACATAAAATCGCAGAGGGTGTTACTACTATTAGGACATTTCAAAATCTGACCAAACCTAGAAAGAGTGTGTTCCTATTTGGACATTTCAAAATCTTTTAGTAGTATATTTTAGAGGTTAACACTACCAAGAACTCCCAAGCAATGGGACATAAACTAAATGGAGTTCAAAGAAAGGTTCTACATCAACAAACAGCCTGAAGTGAATAAATGACCCTCAAAAAAAAAAAAAAAAAAAATTAACTTGCATCATAAGAACAGGGATACTCACAGGTCAATGAATTCGACGGTAACACCAAATGCCTTGGCCATCGCCTCAATAGTGACACTCTTATAAGATTCAAGGAACTGAGAATACACCACAGTCCTGACCTCCCTCATGTAATAGCGGAAGTGTCGATGCAAATAACGGTCAAACTTTATCTGTTCTGCCAGGCCAGCTGTATAACATTCAAATAACAATGTCGTCAATACATTTGATGCAGCAAATGTACCAAAAAGATAATTCTCGGCATAAAGCTGCTGATAGAATACTAGAACCAACTCTCTCCAGGTAAACAGCTTTCAAACCACTTTTGCAGCTCCTTTTATGCACCAACAAAGAAACCACACATACAGGTTATCTTCAAAGTACACTCAACTACACTAACGACATTATCATGCAACGTGAATGCTACTTCATCAGGGTTCTTCAAAAGAGCAGCAATTTCTCTACCATTCAGTAAAGATCAAAAACTACTTAATAGGCAAGCCTAAATGAAAGTCGCACAACCAAGACGAGCTTCTTGGGAGTCGGTACATGGCATGAGAAGCAAAACCAGACAAGGGTAAATACAACATACTAACAACGAAACAATATGGATATCTCTAAGTTTGTCAATGGAACATTTGAACCTGATAATGAAAATAGCAAATAGAGACAAGAACACGCAAGCAAAAAACAGGACAGTGAATCAGTAATGATTAAGAGTGAACAGTGATCAAGGACACCACTAAAAAGATTCACGACCAGAAGAATTGTCAAACGATATAGCCTTGCTTGATTCCAAATACTAAAATGAGGTTGACTAGCTGACATGATACCTTACAAGAGTTGAGGATGAAAAGAATATCACAAAGACGATATTAGGAGGCAACATTATGAGGGACATGGAATAACACTATAACAGAGTAACAGACACAAGTTGATAAAAAGAAGACGAGAGCGAGGTTTGCTATGTGAAAAAGCTCACCAAATGCTGAGAAGAACGACTTGTATTGACAGCTGTAGAGGGAATTCATGAACTCAGCCAAGAATGGAATTTTTTCAATCACTGTCAAAATTTCAGGAGCATCCACTACCTGCCACATGACCGCGAACAAATAATGCCTAAGTTACTGTCGATTGGAAAAGGCAGAAGAAAAAGCTCAAGATACAACCAGAAAGCACACAGCCCGATTACCTTTTGTTTCAAGGACACTCTATCCAGGGTTATAATGCTAGTAAGAACCGTGTAGAATATAAAGGTGTCATAAGGAAACAGCTCATAGGTTGTAAAAGTTGAAATTGAGTCCAGGAATAGGCTAGCAGCTTTCTTGAAGTCCCGGGTAGACAAGCAATACAAGCCTTCATACACCTTCAAACGGTTCTTCCTTTCCCAATCACCACCTTCCTCAAACAAGCTGGTTGTAATAAAATGATGATCAACAATCGAGTTAGCAAAACGCTGATCCAGAGTTAAAACTTCATACATTTTTTTTGGTCACAAGTTAAAACTCCATACATTAATGCTCGTTACACCTTGTTTCCATGCAATTACTTACTTTTTTGCTTTGTCAATGCTTTTGGAGATAAGATCGAAGTCCATGTCAAACAAGCCCACTTGAAGAGTGTAAAAGACCAGATCCATCTTCTGTCCAACAGCAACAGTTTTGGTTTCTGTTACCTTCAGTTGTTCCAAAGCTTTATCCTGAATTCAGAGAGTAAGATTAACACAATAGAATTGTGAAATCGCAAAATAATAGCAAATTCCCATATGAACCATTTGTAAAGAGATTCTCACTTTGTCGCCAATTCGTATGTAGAACAGTGATTTTGCTAAATGTGCTTCCCGCACTTCACTTTCACCTAAGTTCTCTTCGGCATCAGCAATCCTGCACAAATAGAGGGTCAGGCAGTATGAACATATAATAAAATGATGATGATACGAAACCCGCCACCAAAGATAGCTTTCACTGTCAACTACCAAAGTGCAATATCCAGATTGATCAAACAAAATAGTTATGGCTGATTCAAACCCTAACCTTTAACTAAAGGGACAGGGCCATGCATTTATATCACCAAAAAAAAAGGATAGCAGGTCAAGGAAAGAAAAATTAGTTATTAGACCTCACTAAGATTGCGGGATAATTGCATAAAGATACTCCAACACATGATATTACAGAAAGCATTGATGATTATAGAAGAGACGACAAAAAATCAGTCTTCTTTTAATAAACTGCCAGGTTCATCTAGTTGAAGAAAAGAGCAATATACACGGTGACAGAAAACTAGGTCATCCAATAACTTACGTGAACATGTCTGTGGACTCTTAAAAATCAAATTAACTTGTGTTATTCAAAAAAAAAAAAATATAATGTCTAAATCTCATGAAACATGACAAACACAGAATAACAGGAACAAGATCATGTCTGCGTGAACCGTACAACACTCTTCATATATCACTGTCTACAACACACTTAAAAATCTTGTGATTTTTTAGTAACACACCACAAGTGAGGAATTTGAAGTCATTGTATATACAAGTAATTTTTAGTAAGGGACCAAGTGACACAAAATTCATCGCAAGATCACCAAAAAGCCTCGTTTCAAAAAAAAGGATCACCAAAAAGCCTCTTTTATTCAGACACCGCAACAAATGTCCAACAAAGGTAAGGCAAATGACATAAAGCTTTACCAACCAGAAAAGCTCGATGTCAGGAATTGGAACGACATCCAAAACGAAATCATGCATCATTGCATCTTTCTTCCATCTTAAAAACTTTAAATATTTTAAAGTTAAAAACTTTCAAGGCTGTTTAACAAATCACTCTAGGAGAATTATAAATTATACTCCAAGTCTAGGAAGCACGGACACCTTGCTGTTTTGACGTTCCGGTGTCGGACACGGACACCCAGGAGACACGGGACGAAACCACCTGGACACGACTAGAACCGTGTCTGGTTTTTTTTTTTTAGTTTGGGATATGGACACGGTTTTTGGAGAACAGACACCGACCCGGACACTGTGCGACATCGTTTTGTGTTCAATTGATATTTTTTTTGTTTATTTTCCCTTTCATCGACTGCCTCACAGCCTTACTGCACTCCTTCTCTTCCACACTCTCTATCCGCCCCTTCTCCTTCTCCTTCTCTTCCACACTCTCTCACCGCCTCAATCACCGATTACCGATCGCTCGCCACCACCACCAATCGAACACCGCCGACTCAAGCCGCACCACGCAAATCGTCGAACCAAATCGCGACATCGTTGATCGGCACCAAGCCAGCCGCACCGGTACGTTTTCACACACTTGTTTTTTGTATTTGAATAATTCGTTCATTTACTTGTTGTTTGTTATTGTTATATTGAGTTGAAATGTTTAATTTTTGTATTTGAATAATTCGTTCATTCACTTGATGAGCCTGACATGGAAATGATGATCTTTGATGATGTTGGTGGTTTTGGGGAAGATGCTTAGATTGGTTGTTATTGTCGTGATCTTTTAAACTCTTTGTGTTTGTTGTTTCATACTTTCATGGTTTCTTTAGTTTGGGATTGTAAGATTTGTAAAACATTTCATTGTTATTTTTAAGAGCAAAGAATTTCATTCGGATAGCTTATGTTGACGCCCATTCGCTATTTTGTGACTTTTTGGAGTATTAAGTGACTATTTTTTAGAAGTTAGAAAGCAATTGTTTCAAAATGCGTTTTTTTCAATATCCATATTGTTTTTCTTTAGCGGTGTCCGTGTCCTACAATTTTACGGCTGCCGTTTCCCGTGTCCGTTTCGTGTCCGTGTCCGTTTCGGTGCTACCTAGCTCCAAGTAGTTTAAGCAGCAAATAAGTACAAAATAAGCCACAACAAATATGAGATCTTCCCAACTGTTGGCGTGATATAAGCGCAAGTTAAAGTTGGAGATTGTCCCTATTTCTTCCCATAAGTAAAATAACAAAAGAAGTTACTACAATGAATATAAATTAGATGAATACAATGTGGAAACTACATGCAGCAGCAAAATAAAAATCAAAAGAAAGACACAAAAGGGTGGAATATTCAGAATGGGTGAAAAATGAAGTTAAAGATCAGAGAGATAATCAGAAGCAGGCAAGCAGCAATAAGATAACATACACAACCACCTTGACTTCAAACAAGGTACCTCAGAAAGTCCTGATTACAATTGTACTTATGAAACAATCACTCCATCCCAAAATGGCTTTGAACAACCTTTTTTTCCACTATGAACACAGAACAAATGAAAATGTTGCCAGTCAAACAACAGCAGTAACGTCTCAACCACCAGAAAAGACTGCTTCATCTCCAGCCCTCATCGCTCCTCCTAAGACCCCAGACTCTAGGATGCAATGTAGCAAAAGATACCAGTGAAATATCAATGCTTAACTCGAATCTCAATCTTTCAGAATTTGCTGTTGCAGTTAAACCGCAAATACAGGAAGAGACAGCCTTACAGCTAAACAGCCAAGTACCAAAGATATTCTGGCAAGATTATATGGAACCCGCCTACCAAAGATAGCTTTGACTGTTAACTACCGAAGTGCAATATCCAGATTGATGAAACAAAATGGTTACGGCTGATTCAACCTAACCTTTAACTAAAGGGAATACCAACCTTCAACCACTAGAGCATATGATACACATAATTACCAATGGTCCGTGCCTTAGGGCCATGCATTTGTGTTTTATCACAGTTTAGCAAAAATGGCAGGTCCAGGAAAGGAAAATTAGTTACTAGACCTCAATAAAATTGTGCGATAATTGCATAAAAGACCTCCAGCACATAATATTACAAAAAGCATTAATGATTATAGAAGAGACGACAAAAAATCAGTCTTATTTCAATAAACTGCCAGGTTCCTCTAGTTAAAGAAAAGAGCAATATACACAATGACAAAAAACAAGGTCATTCAGTAATCTACATGTACATTGCTTTGCACTCTTTAAAATCAAAAGAACTTGTGCTATTTCACCAAAACAAAAAAAAAAGACCGACATTGCAAGTTAGTAAAACACAAAAAAAAAAAAAAAAACCTAGGTCTGGATGCTCGATTGTCTCTTCAGTATCCTCGAAGCCTCACCAAACATGACAAACACGGAACTACAAGAACTAAGATCAAGTCTGCGTGAACCATGCCACGCTCTATATCACGGTACAACACTTAAAAATTCTTGTGATTTTTTAGTAACACACCACAAGTGAAGAGTTTGAAGTCTTTCAATAGAGAAGTAATTTTTAGTAAGACACCGAGTGAAAAACAATTCATCGCAAAATTATCAGAAGCCCTCTTTCATACAGTCCCGCAACAGATGTCCAACTAAGGAAAGATAAATGACATGGATCCTCAGATGTCTATTCATTTCAACCCGTAAAGCTTTACCTACCAGATAAAGCCCGATTTCAGCAAAATTAGAACGACATTAAAAACAAAAAGATGCATCATTGGATCCTTATTCGGTGATTCAAAATGTTTCAAAGTCAAAACTTTCAAGGCCGTTTAAAAATTAACCTTAGGAAAATTATAACTAAAAGTAGTTTCAGCAACAAATCAACACGAAATAAGCAACAACAAAGATGAGATCTACCCTACTGTTGGCATGATATTAGAGTAAGTCAAAGTTGGAGATTGTCCGTAATTCTTCCCATAAGTAAGATAACAAAAGAAGTACTACAATGAACATAAAGTAGATGAATACAATGTGCAAACTACATGCAGAAGCAAAATAAAAGTCAAACGAAAGACATATAAGGGTGAATATACAGAATTGGTGACAAAAGAAGTTGACGATCAGAGAGACAATCAGAGCCACACCATAAGAATAGATAAACATGTAAGTAGATACTATGTGCTTAAACATTTGGAAATTCAGTTAGTATAATTGCTTAAGAGAGAGAGAGAGAGAGAGAGAGAGAGAGAGAGATATGAAAAAAGATCCTCGAATTGAGCTTAGAATAACTGACATATGTTATCCTCCATTACAAAAAAATCCACCAATAAGATAAAGTAAACAACCGCCTTGACTTCCATCTACTATCAGACAAGACACCTCAGAAAGGCCTAGTTACAATAGAACTTATGAAACAATCACTCCATCTCAAGATGGCTTCCAACAATCTTTTGATTACTCTATGAACCCAGAACAAATGACAATGTTCGCCAGTCAAAAACAGCACTAATGTCCCAACGACCAGAAAAGACAGCTACATCTCCAATCCCCATGCCTCCTCCTAAAACCTTACTTTAGGATGCAACGTAGCAAAAGATACCAGTGATATCTCAATGGTAAGTCAAATCTCAATCATTCAGTATCTGCTGTAGCAGTTAAACCGCAAATACAGGTGAGAGACAGTCTCAGTTTACAGCCAAGTACCAAAGATGTCCCGGCAAGATTATACTTGGAAACCTTAGAAACTTTCACCCTAAAACATCACAAAAGCCTCACAAATACTAGGTGCTCCAAAAACGCCTTTGCTCCACAAAACTTTACAGGCTCCCCCCCCCCCCCTAAAAAAAGAAATTTGTTATCACAAATATTTCAAGGTCCCCAGCTTTTCAAAGTTCCAACATTAGATTGACAGGCACTACGGCAACATTATGCCCTAGCGAAACACGCCTTTACAAACACACTATCCAACGTTTAGGGTTTCCCTAGTACAAACCCTAATACACTACCTAACAACAATAAAATCCTCCAACAGAAATCACATACATACCATATACATCCATACACTTGAAAAAACCCGAAATTCGAGAAATTTGGGAAAAAGCCGCTTACTTTTCATCGAGCTTCTTAAGCTCCTCATCAATGCTCAGCCGCATCGAATCGAGTACAGACTGATCCAACTTTAGAACACCCTTGCCAGCCAATCCTTCATATAAAGACGCCATAACTACAAACAAATCAACCAATAACACAACCACATTACTAAATCGAACACAAAACTCAAAAAGACACAAAATTGGGCAAACAAAAATTAGGGTTTACGGCAAAACAAAAAAAGCACCCAAACACAGAGAAATCAAACAAAATACAGCAATTTTAACTAAAAAAATTAACGAAATTAGGGAATTTAATTAGGGTTTTGTCGAATTTGAAACTTACAATCGGACTTAATCGAGGAAAGAACTTCCTCAGTAAGCCGGACTTTCTCGATGTCTTGTACATCGGGATGCGTGAGAAGGAAGAGATTGTGAGATAGTACGAGGTGAGCATTCTGAGCTACTTGACCTTCCATAGCGATTGTTTTCTGTGGTGTGATTTTCTCTCTTCTTCTTTTTCTCGCTTTTTTTTAACTGGGGTTCTGTTAGAGAAATGCTTAACCAATAGGCCCTATTGGACAACCCGTCCAATAGGGGTACTAAGAGACAAAAAAAAAAAAAACTCATCTCCTTCTCTCTCATCCCGACCCCCTTCTTCTCTGCAATTTCTTCCCTTTCTCTCAATTTCTGCCATGGCTGCCATCATCATCATCTTCTTCTTCTCATCCCGTTATCTCCCACTTTCAGCCATAACCACCCCTCACCTACCCCATCTCCCAACCCGTCAACCACCATTTTCTCTTCCCAGAATATCCCCACCAAAGTTCTCCACCATTTCCGACCTTCTTCCGCCACGACCACGGAAAAAGGGTTTAAGGTCCCACTTTCCGGTGCCGCGATAGCGGCGCCGGGAAGTGAGACCCTGAACCTTTTTTCGCCCACTTCACAACACCACACCCCAAAAAAGGGTTCACCACGCCCAATCAATCACCCCATCCATCATAGGGTGTCTTTGGGTTTTCTCCGCCGGCGAAGCCGGTGGTGTGTTGTGCCGGAATGACAGATCGGTGATGGGCGAGGGTGAAGGTGGCTAGCTGTGGAGTTTTGCTGGTGAGGAAGAAAGAGGAAGGTGGCTATGGGGTTTTGCAGGTGAGGCCGTGAGGAAGAAGGAAGAAGGGCAGGTGAGGACGGTGGCTATGGAGTTTGCAGGTGAGGACGAAAGAAGAAGGAAGAAGACAGGAGTTTGTCCTCTAGTGCCCCTATTGGACGAAATCGTCCAATAGGCACTATTGGCCTAGAAGCACTCGTTATGTTATGGTGTGTATATGACGTTTGCGAGCTTTGATAGTCCAATAGCGGACGAAATCGACCACTAGGGCATTAGAAGACAAAAATGCATCATATCATATTACCCAACTATCCCTAATCACTCATCTTCTTTATTATCCTTCTCACTTGCAAACTTCTCCCATGGCCTCGCACTCGGCACCCCAGGCTACCACCTTCACCATCACAATCTGTCACCATCAACAACCAGTCGACCACCCATTCTGGTCGGACCCAAACCCCCACAATAATAACCCAAGCCAACCCAACAACCTTACTCAACCCAAAAATCTCATTCAACCCCTCTCTCTCATCTCGTGCTAAACCACTCATCGTTTTCGACGAAGATAGGTCCGACGACATTACGACAATCATATTCAACTCCATATATTCAAATTCCAAATAACTATATACCATTCCGTTTTTGCCATATACCATCTCAATCTCCGACGACATTGCAACAACCATATTCAACTCCATATATTCAATTTCGAAACAACGGTATACCATTCGGTTTTCGCCATATATCATTGCAGTCACCAAAAACACTAAACCCAAACCCAATAACAATAGCCACTAACCACCCATCGCCGCCGAAACACAACGACACCCAATGTCGAGTGGGTGTTTGAAGGGGTGTGGTGAACCACTTTGGACCTTGATTGAGGTTGCCGGAAAAGGTTTTAGGGTTGGCGTTTCCGGTGCCGCGGTGGGCAACAATGGAGATGGAAGGCGAAAAGCTGCAATAATGAAGATGAAATGAAAGAGCCGGAGGGACTTAACGACACGACTTATTAATTGGGGACCTCAAGGGTGTTGTTATGTGTAGGCGGTGGTTTTGAGTTTGGAGAGGCGGAAAAGGTGGTGGGTGTCATGGCTGGTCTGGGAGTGTGTCGTGGATTCGGATGGGTGTGGTTGAAAGTATGAAAGATGGGATGATAGAAAGAAGAACAACGTCGAGGTAGTTGAGGAAGAAGAAAAAAAAAAAATTGTCCTCTAGTGCCCCTATTGGACTAATCGTCCAATAGGGACTATTGGGCAAGCATTACCTTTGCTTGGAGAGGAGGATAGCTCAGACCTCAGAGTTGTGAGAGTCGGTATTTATACCCAACCCGAATTTTTGTGGGTAAAAGTTTGGGGGAGGGATGTGCTCCGATAAGTTTTGGACTTTCCAACTTAGGTTAGGCTGTTGAGTGAGTCCGGCCTGTGGGATTTTATGATTAGGCAGTCGGCCCGTCGCCGATTAATCGCGATCGGAATAGAGTTAGCAGTTAGGGTCGCGGGTGACGGACGGGTCTAGGACGACCATGAGCTCGGCCTGATGTTTGCTCAGGTCGATTCGTTAAGAGGCACGGTGGACAACGGTCGAACCGCGGTCAAAATTTCGGCGAAAATTGTCGTGTCTTAGGCACGGTGGAAATAATTTACTTTCTATAAAAAAAATAATTGGTTAGGGCATGAGTATTGAGTACATGCACAGGTACGGCCCTGCCGCCACGACGTGTTAGCACACTTCATGCCATGCGTGGGTGATCTTTGGAATGCCAACAAGACTCGAGACATGTGGTTAGCTCTATCTAGTCGTTAGTTAAACCTAGAGAAGTTAATGAGACATGTAAAGAGGCTATAGTACCATAAAATTTTACTAGTTATTTATATTTATGACCGATATAACTAGTACTGCTCAAACATGGTGGGCAATTTTATGATGAATTGAAGAATATGTTGTCTGATCATTGTAATTGCCGAGTTTAGGTAAGATTATATATTTTACGGATCTTATTAGTGTATTCGACTCATTTTGAGTCAACCTACCCAAATTTGCCACTAAGAACTTTGGATCAATTTCATTTCGTGAAAATCGTCGAGGTTGGACTTGTGACTGTGTTACAAGTCCAAGTTAATGTCACTAAAACTAACATTATCTTGGTGATTACTTCTACACTTAATGTTGGATCGAAAAATGAGTTGGGTGAAGAAAACTCTACAATTTGCGCAAATATGAGGTTTGTGAAAAGAATTCGTTAATTGGAAACCATTTCTGATCTTTGGATTGCATACATTCGGATTTAATGTTTTGTGTTCAAAATAAATAATCTAAATTATCTTATAATAATTATTTTGCTAGTTATTCATGTTAGGTTAAAGTTTGTCATGTTTACTTGTTAGATAGATATATGAATCATATGATGGTGGAAATTTGCATCCACAATGATGATACAAGTCGAAAGTGGGTTTGATGTCGTAGAAGCAGCTTGCACGCACCTTGCAACTCAACATGTCCACTTGATTCATCCTCTTGCAATCAACACCAAATTTATTAATTTTATCCAACTTAATCAACATTATTATAACTATTCCACAATCTACCTCTTTTTAATTTGAATCTGTTTCAAAGGCAACCCCTTCTGATGGAAGTTTCATGGCTCTTTCACTCTTTGACTCCATGGGTGTATAATAATTGACCTACACAAAGGTATAAATCATATTTGCAAGCAAATTAAAGAAACAAATAAACTATATATGTACCATGTATAACACATACATAACATATATATATTGACCTACACAAAGGTATAAATCATATATATATATATACATATATACATATATATATATATATATACATATATATATATACACATATATATATATATACATATATATATATAAGCGAGATCAGGTGCGAACTCCCGCTCGCGTACCACCATAGAGTGACACCGCGCACAATGACACAAAATGTCTATAGAATGACACCTACATACAATGACAGAGAAAGGTCTATGCAATGACATGAAAATTTAGAACTCATGTAGGAATCGAACCTACAACATTCGTGCATGTACACAAATGCTTTACCAAATGAGCTATCAAAACCACAATTCATACAATGACACCGAACAATAACACCGCGTGTCCATAGTGTCACTCTATGGACAAACCTCTGTCATTCTATTGACAAACATGTATCATTCTATGGGCAAACCACCAATAACACCAAATAAGCTATCAAAACCACAATTCATACAATGACACCGAACAATAACACCGCGTGTCTACAGTGTCACTCTATCACTACGTCAAATTTAGGCTTCCAGAACCAGCTTAAGAGAACGGAATTTTGTAAAACCGATGTCTATTATGAATGAGAACGGGTCTTCTAAAAACCGTTCTAAAAGATGATACCTAAGAGAACGGTTGCACTAAAAACCGTTCTAATAGACCCTTTTAGAACGGTTTTACAGAAGCCGTTCTTAAAGATAAACCTTTTGAAACGGTTTTTAGAAAAACCGTTCTAAAAGATTGTGTTTTTTTAATGAGACAAATCATACCGAGTGGATAACATTGTGATCTCCGCCTCATACTTCTCAGTTTTTCTCTCTCCTTTCACCTCGCTCTCTCTGATTTCCTCATTCCATCTCGACTCTTTTCTTTTCCTCTATCTCTTCTCTTCCTAGCTAAACTAAACTGTCACCTCGATCTTGCCTCTCTCTCCTTTTTCCTGTTTTGAGGACGACATGGTTTCCATCCTCGAGTTCTCGTCGCGGTCCACCTCCAGTGGTAGACGTGCTGCGAGTGCCTCACTCCGACAACATATGGTCATGCGCAGAGTGCCGCCTCGAAGAACCGTCGTTAGGCGACCATTTC
Organism: Spergularia marina; assembly: GCA_963680865.1. Lineage (NCBI taxonomy): Eukaryota > Viridiplantae > Streptophyta > Magnoliopsida > Caryophyllales > Caryophyllaceae > Spergularia > Spergularia marina. Next base: position 23,261,867 of record OY804544.1, on the reverse strand, counting down.
CAGCCGACAAACACGCTTTCGTACGGCTAGTGTTCGCGGGTAACTTTTTAGATCTTTGATGTTTTATTTGTGATTAATTTATGCAAAATCTAGTTTTTCAGATCTACTTTTTTAAAAGATATAAGTTTTCATTTTCAAATTTCGTTTGTCAACTTTGTGATATGTCCCAAACGTCGATCTACTCTGGTTGTTTTTTTCAATCGAATTTTGTTCGTATTTTATTAGTCAATTTTTTTTTTATTAAATTTGGCAAGATCAATTATGTTTTTGTATTCCCACTTTTATTCTTCATTCTTTTTCTTATGCGTTAATCTGTGTGTGTGTGTGTTTTTTTTTTTTTTGTAGTTACAACAATAACTCGAAGGAAGTTGATGAACAAACCCAGATCTAAAGTATGGAAGAAGATGAACTAGGCGATTAAGAGAACATTAGTGTTAGCTAGGCTATATGTTTGGTTAGTTGTTTTTTGCTGTAAATTTTGGGCTGTAAATTTTTTATGTTGATTTCGTATGAATAAGATCTGGTATAATGTTTTCTTTTTGGAGATCTGGTATAATGTAGATAGGAATTACATGCCCAGTTTTTTAATTTTTGGGATTTTTCATCTTTGCTCTATGCTATATTGTTGCCGCTGTTTTGTTGTTGGGTCGTGGGTTGGGGCCCTTGGGGGTAGGGAATTCTATTAACAAACCCGTGTCATTCTATTGACAAACCCGTGTCATTCTATGGCACCCGCACCGACAACCACAACCAAAACCACAACAATGACACCGACTGCCCATACAATGACACCAACTGCCCATACAATGTCACTAGAGTGTCCATACATGACACTGACTATACAGACAACGACACCTAGTGTCGATACAATGACACCGATTATCCATGTAATTCGAAAAATCATTCAATCAGATCTAAAAATAAAAATCCTAAAAATTAAATCAAGAACCCTAGATTTTGATCTAAACAAAACAAATTGGAGAATCAAAATGAATACAACGAACGAAATCAAATCGATCCGAAAACAAAAACTAAATGCAGAAAATCGCCGGAAAATCAAACGCTCGATTGTGTCGCAATCACAATAACAACAAATAACAACCAAAATCCATCGACGGCGGCGAGTAATAAACCGACGATGGCAGAGAAGAGAGACCGGCGACGATCTATAAACAAAACAAATCAAATCATCAGATTTATAAAATATAAATCCTCAAAATAAAATCAGATCCAAAACGTGCGATGAATTTACATAAGATTCAACATCAAACAAAAATAAGGTTGCTAACATAATCAGAATATTTTGAGGCAATAAAAATTACCGATCGAAAGAGAAGACGGGGCGTGGAGAGAGAACGTAGCAGCGAGGAGGTGCGAGAAGGCGGCATCGAAGATGATAAAAGACGCGATGGAGGCGACGGTGGAGAGGACGACGAGGACGCGACAGCGACGGCGAAGAGGTGATGGCGACGACGGCAAAGGAGGCGGTGTGCTATCGGAGAAACTGAAGAGGAGAGATCGATGGCGGCGGCGAGAATGGATAAGAACCTAAATCGAACGGAGGACGGAGAGGCACGACCATAGATATGAGTTAACTAATCGGAGGTGGTGGATGAGGCGGCGGCGACGGCGACGGCGAGGAGAGCATGAGAGAAAAGAGAGAAGATTTTCGAAGAGAGATAGTGAGGACAGAGAAAGACAGAAAATAGAAAGGGGAGGGGTGGGTTGAGAAACTGCAATAATTAAATATCCCCTTATATTCTCGGACAGGTGGCACAATCCGGAGCTTAGGATGCTGAAGATCCGACGGTTGAGATGTGGTGCGCAGTACTCACCTAAGGATAGGTACTCTTATGATCCTCATACATATATATATATATATATATATATATATATATATATATATATATATATATATATATATATATATATATATATATATATATATATCATGTCAGAAGTACTCTTATAGTCAGAAGTCAAAAGTAATCTTGTGCGTCTATCTTGATGATCTAACGGGTGAGGAGGCGCGCGGTTTTTCGTTTCTCCAGCTAACTTCACCACTTCCAGAGCCCAACTCTATAGCTTCAGGGGGATTTTAGTCAATCTCTTGTAAATTAGACAGGAGTACTACGAAAATTCCATCTTATTTCTTTCATTTTGGTTTCTCTCTCCTCTTCTCCGATTCTCTCTCATCAAATCTTCGATTCTCTCTCCTCCTTCACGACGCCGACAACTCCTCTCGTTCATCAACTCCGTTTCGCTCTCCTCACCGAAGACGCACGCGATTCCTCTTTCTCAGGTTTGCATTTTTCGGAACCCTAACTTTCGTTTTTGATGTTGTTTGTTCATATTTGATTGATTTAGCAATTCATTTTAGAAATTAAATTGATTTATTCAATTTTGCTTGATTTGATTGTAACAAGTTTTTTTATTTTGAAAATTTGTGAGATCTAATTTTATTTTCGTTGTTTGCTTGTTTTTTTTTTTGTGTTTTTTCGATTAGATTTTGTCGGCGGAGTGCTGTTCGGCGTCGCCGATCTCGCAACCATGGAAGTCGCTTGCTAATGCGCTGATCTTTATGAAAGAAGTGTCACGGTTAGTTTCTTTTTATGATTTACCTAGTATTTACTCCTGGTCGTTGATTTCGTTGTGGAAATTTTCACTTTGATTTGGTTCATTTCGGTAATTCAATGATTACAATGTTTCGATTAGGTCAAATGAACATGGTACATTGAGCGAATTATCTAGATTTTGGATAAATGGTGGTGTGAAATGTGATTTTGTGGATGGTAGGCTATGAGATCGAGTTCGAGAATTGATGCATTGAGTTTTAATTTTACTTTGTAATGAGGCTGCTTTACCATCTAAATTAGGTTAGTTTTGATCACTGATTGCTGGCTTTTCTGTTGGAGTGTTGCAATTAGAGTTACTCCATAGAGCAGTTATTAGAGTTAAGCATTTGTTCACTAGAGTTACGCAATTGTTAAGTAGAGTTACAAATCTGTTCAATAAAGTTAAGGATCTTATTTAGTTCAGTAATCATCAAGTGCTCTAACCTTCAAATTGTGTTGAATAAATTTGGGATAGAATGTCCAGTTTGCAATTGATAATCGGAGTATGTTGGAGTTACTCGAGTTAGACATTGTATTTCTAGAGCTAGTAAAGTGTATGTAATCGTTATGTGTGCAATGTGGTTAGTAGAGTTAGTCAATTTGTAAATAATATAGGTAAGCGTATTATATGTTGTTTAGTACAGCTAGTCATTCACTTGGTACAGTTAGTGGATCTTATCATGTTGGTGTTAGGTGTTCAGTTTAATAGATTTTGGAATCTGGATGATCCTGGATTTGACTTGTCATGCTGGCATGCTGCCTTATTGCATACTTGAGCTGGTATTGCATTGTCTCCCTTGTGATTGTGATCTATTACTTCAAATATCGATCCTTGATTATTGGAATTTTCAGATTTCAGGTTTTTGATAAGTAGCAATTATGTTTATTTTTTGGCATTAGTTCATGCGTGGAGTGTTATTGTTCACCTGCTGAATGTGTTTTAAGCTTAGTCGACACAATTGGTTGAGAGTGAATGTCAAGAGTCACCTCTTGTTCTGATGCCATCTTGTTGTTCAGTGTCATGGTAGCTAAAGGAGGAATATAATGTTTGCTTCTTCTCTTATTACCGACTTGTCACATTCGATGCTTGAATATAATGCTATATTGCCCGGTTATTGTGACACATTTGGCGCAATACCTACAAGTAGTCTTGTTTGTCTTCTGACCTCTGTGCAGCTTTACAATACACACCAGATTCGAAAACATCTGACTCATTAGCCCATATTTCCGTCTTTTTTGGACATAAACATATGTTTGATGTAATTGGGTTAGTTCCTGAGAGAAGATTGGGAGAGGCCTGTAGCCTATGACTCTTTTTTCAGCTCATTGTATCACTTATGGACTGTAGGTATGCTCCTATGTGTTAATGTTCACAATATATATTTTCTGTAATCTGTTTCTGATAATTTCTAGCCTATTAGCTCAGCCGAAAGAGCATTGTGCTTTTCACAAAGACGTGGGTTTGAATCCCCTATAGGCTATATGGTTGCACACACACTGTTTTTTGAGATATTCTGGATTCAAGCAAGTTGTTTGAGATTGTTATATTTTTTACTTATTTCATAGTCTATGTAGGGTTCGAACCTACATCATTCGTGCGTTGCACAGTGCCTTACCAGTTAAGCTAGTAGACTTGGAGATTATTCTGTAATGGAGACACAATACTTTTTTGCTGATAGGGATAGCTTACTTACAGTAGCTCACCTTGAACTCCAAGAAAGAAAGAAAAAAAAAACAGTAGCTGACCTCTGCCAGTTTCATCCCAAGCTCCTCGCCGGCAAGGTCAATCCAGCACTAGAGCACTTCAGGCTTCAAAACCTGCATACCTTCATGCAACAGCACCAAGGACCTTTTTTTATGGGCATAACAAAATGGCTTAATAGCCTTCTCCGCTCATCTGCTGCACAGATGATGAACATACCACCATTAGCGAAAAGTGCTCTAGTCCCTACACAGAGACCACATTGTATCTCTGCTAGAAATAAAACCCGCATCTACAACCAATTAGTCATGATCACAAATTGGTAATATTCTGAAGTTGTCATTTTTCAGGTCACCCTTTTGATAATGCTAATTAGCTCACCTTTAGTGTCTTTACATTTCCAAAAGTCCTCTACATCACTAAGGTTAATCAGCCACCTGCGCAGCATCAAAAACCTGTTTTATTGGCAGCAAAAAATTGAATAGGTTTCATCAAGATGACCTAGAATCTGAACGCAATTTCATGTAAACCAAAACTCTCCCTTAGCAACAAATTAGCCAACTTGAAAATTACCATACCCAAACATCTTCAGCCAAAGGCCACCACAACCGCAATTTCCACATCCAATCGTCATAATAAGCCCAAATGTAATTATAAACGAAAAACACAGACAATATACTAATGCTTGGATGATTCCTATACAACAACCTCGCACAAGATTCCCTAGCATATGTTCCTCCAAAATCTCATCTTCCCACGCCAAAAACAGAGACTCATTTTGCCTTACGAACAAGTTGGATCACAATAATCAAATGTGAGTAATATGACAGATTTTCCTTATAACCGACAACTCCGACATGTCAACAGAGACTCCGATACTTGGTAGACAAACGATGAAGCCGAGTTTCCTGCATATGTCTACTTACACTTCCACCTCCAACAGTTCCAAGTTTGAGACTTTTGCAGGCAAAAAAAGCACCTAAGAGGCAAAAATAGAGGACATCAGTGTCACTACCTAGATGTGAATATACGAAAAGAAACATGCATCCTTGTTGGATATAAACACTTTGCACACAAACTATACCACCTAACTGTATAAGACACATAACTCTACTAACTACGCTCCCTAGCTTTATTAACTTGACACATTGCTCTACTTAGTCTAATAGTAAAAACACATAACTCCACAATCTAAAATACACAACTCCACTAACTATACCACCTAACTCTAATAACTAAGACACATAACTCTACTAACCCGAACACATAACTCTACAACGTAAACTTCGTAACTCCACTAACTTTACAATGCAAGATGTGTAACTCCACTAACTCTAAAATACAAACTCGGTAACTCCACTAACTCTACAATACAAATTCCGTAACTCCACTAACTCCACAATTAAACTCGATAACTCCACTAACTCTACAATTAAACTCGATAACTCCACTAACTCTACAATGCAAACTCCCTAACTCTACTTCACAAACTCCGTAACTCCACTAACTCTACAATTTAAACTCGATAACTCCACTAACTTTACAATACAAACTCTCAACCTGCACTAACTCTACTTCACAAACTCCGTAACTCAACTAACTCTACAATACAAACTCGATAACTCCACTAACTCTACAATGCAAACTCCCTAACTCTACTTCACAAACTCCCTAACTCCACTAACTCTACAATGTAAACTCCGTAACTCTACTAACTCTACAATGCTAGGTCCGTAACTCCAGTAACTTTACAACACAAACTCCCAAACTGCACTAACTCTACTATACAAACTCCGTAACTCCACTAACTCTACAAAGTAAACTCCATAACTTCACTGACGCTACAATGCTAACTTCATAACTCCACTAACTCTACTAGTAACAACACATAACTCTACAAACTAAAATGCATAAGTTTACTAACTTCGAACACAAGATCCAAGACTGACGTAAAATTCACTCTAACAAATCATGTAAAACAAAGGTCATAATCAAATGTTCAAAGCAATCAATCTTCCAAAAATATACTTGAAATGTATCACAACAAATTAAAAAATAAAAGGAAGAAGCAAGGGACCTGATTCCAAGGCAGATTAAGGAATTTTCTCTACGATTTTTGGCTTGATTCAGCATGCGATTCGTACTAACTTGTTTCTCGTCCTCGAAATTGTATGTTAATCAGCCCCAAACTCGATTTTGAAACCCTAAATCCCCGAATTTTGTGCGATTCGAATTTCTGGGAATGTTTTGAATGAATTTGGTTAATTGTATCGTTAGGGTATCGTTTTTGGGGCTTGCATTTTCAATGAATTTCAGGAAAAAAAATTAGTGCGAATCAATTTCTTTAGCATTTGTTGATGAAAATCATCTGATTTCCATTGATAAGAAAGTGAGAGGACAGAAGAGAGAGAGAAAGGGAGTAGAAGAGTTAGAGAGAGAAAGTGAAAAGAGTAGAATGACTGTTGAAAGTCGCTGGCCCAATCGACTCCCCCTCCCAAAGCGCCTGAATTGCCCAGATTACCCCTTTGGCTTTAAAACACGAGCGTGTTTATAGCCGTCAGATGATCAAGATCGAACGACTCCTACAACTTTTGACTTCTGACATTAATATTACTTCTGATCGGATGCGGCCCTTATATATATATATATATATATATATATATATATATATACACACACAGGCGACATCAGGTGCGAACTCCCTTAGCGTGAGAATTGCGCACTCCCATAGAGTGACAGAGAGTGTCACATAGAGTGACACCACGGAATAAAGCATGAAGACGCAAAAAAAAAAAAAAAAAAAAAAAAAAAAAAAAAAAAAAAAACGCTAATGGGTCAAAGCTCACTTCAGTCATAACACACTTTACTAAAAAAAAAAACATTTCTTCACTTTCTCTCTCCTCAATTTTTTACTTCTCTCTGTCCTAAAACCCTAAAATCGCGATCTTAATCTTCTTCGCTTCGATCTAATTCTTTGACAACGATCGATGGATACGCAAGCTACACCAATGGCAACGCAAACAGGTATGTAAATCCGATTCTTCTTTTTTTTTTTTAACAATTTTTAATTTAATTTGAATGTTTTAGATTCAAATTTGGAGGAAAAAATTAAAATTACTCAGTTTTACATATTGAATGATTCGTTCAGCTTGATTTATGTTCTACATTGATTGTATGAATTATAAACAGTTGAATATATGAATTTTGAACTTGATTAATAGTTTTTATTTCGGATATTAGTTGAAGAATTTCGTGGAAAATGCAATGACACTACATAAACAATCCAATGATGATATTATTTCGAATATTAGTTGAATAATTTTAATTCATAATTAAATTTCTAGGTTTTAGGTTTTTTTTTTTTTTTTTTTTTAACTTGGAAAATACAATGACACTTGCTACACAATAGAATGACACTAAGTTAAATACATTAATTTTTAGCATCACTGGTTTATATTAGTGAAAAATATATTCTTTGTCATTCTATGGTCGTTCAGTGTCATTGCATGTTTGTCTGTACGTCACTGTGGTAAAACATTGACACTAAGTTAGCTTGGAGAATACAATGACACTTGCTACACAATAGAATGACACTAAAAGTTAAATATAATGACACTAAAGTTAAATTCTTTAATTTTCAGCATCACTGATTAATATTAATGTAAAAATATATTCTTTGTCATTCTATGGTCGTTCAGTGTCATTGGATGGATGTGTGTATGTCACTGTGTGATACTGTTGTTTATATATGAGTCAAATTAGTATGTGTCATTTTATGGGGTTTCAGTGGCATTGCAAGGGTGTGTGTCTGTCATTCTATGTTGATTTATGTTCATGCTTGATTTTCAGAATTAGTTACAACACCTCCATCTATTGTCTCCTTTACTCCTGGAGGTTCTGAGCAGTGGGTTAGAAATGTAGAGGCTGAGTTTACACCTACGTTGGGGATGCTTTTTGAGACATTGGATGAGGGGGTAGAATTTTACAAGATATATGCACTTGCTTTTGGGTTTGATACAAGGTTGTATACGTCTAAAAGAGATATTAGTGACAGGATAATCTATAAATCTGTTGTGTGTAACCGACAAGGTTTCAAAGAAAATAGGGAAAAGAAACCTGATACAATGGATGGTAGTGAAGTGAACAACTCCTTAGAGTGTAATACCGAACGAGTTGCAAAGAGAAGGACAAAGATTACTCGATTTGGATGTGAAGCGATGATTGCTTTTAGGTACCAAGATGGTAAATATGTAGTTTCGAAGTTCCATCACATTCACAATCATAGGCTTTGCAAATTGAAACATAGGGAGTTTCAAAAGCTTGCTAGAAACCTGACTTTGTTTCATAAGCAAACCATTATTGACCATACAAAGCTTAAAATTGGTGCAACGAAATATTTTAGAATACGCAAGGAATATGCAAAAGGCTATGAAAATGTGGGCGCAAACCTTGTTGATTTTAAGAATTTCGATAGGGATATGAAGTGTTTCATAGGGGATAGGGACTCACAAATGTTGATTGACAAGTTTAAGAGAAAATCTGAGCTAAAGAAGGGTTTCTATTTTGCCTATGAGGTTCATGAGGATGACTGTTTGTCGAAGGTCTTTTGGACCGATGCACGGGGTAAGAAGAACTATGCACTCTTTGGTGATGCAGTTTCGTATGACCCCACTTATGGTACAAACAAATATTACATGACTTTCACTCCTTTCACTGGAGTGGATCATAATAAAAAGTGTGTGACATTTGCTTGTGCTCTCTTATCACACGAGGATGAAGACTCCTTCACATGGGTGTTTCAGAAGTTCTTGGAGGCTATGGGTAATAAGGAGCCACAATGTTTTTTTACGGATCAAGATCCAGCAATAAGGAAGGCAGTCCCCTCTGTTTTTAAACATGCCACACACAGATTTTGTATGTGGCATATAACCGATAAGGTGAAGGCCAAGGTAGGGGTAAAAATATATGAAACTGAATTCTTGACTCGATTCAATTCCATTATTTGGGATATAGATCTCGAACCAAATGAATTCGAGCAGAAATAGGATGAAATGATTGCTGAATTCGAACTTGAAGTTTCTTGGTTGATGGACATCTTTGAGATTCGACACCAGTGGTTACCAATTTACTTTAAGGACTTGCAAATGGGTTGTATTTTGAGAACAACTCAAAGATCAGAGAGTGGAAACAGCTTCTTTAAGAAGTTCCAAAGTGAGTTTGGGAGCTTGGTAGAGTTTTGGATGAGGTATGAGAGTGCTATCGAACAACAAAAGTACGTGCAGAAAACTCTCACCAAGGCCAATTACACTTCCTTTCCTCAAACAATGACTTCCTTACCTATAGAAGTTCATGCATCAAAAGTGTACACCCACAATCTATTCTAAGACTTCCAAACAGAGTTGTTGGCTTCCATAGGTGCTTGTGGGGTGGCGGGATTCACAAAGACAGATGATATTGAAACTACGGAGGTAATGGATGCACAAAAGATGAAAACATTTGAAGTTGTCTACAATGTAATTACCAATGAAGCAACCTGCTTTTGCAAGCTTTTCCCGATGAAGGGCCTGCTATGTAAGCATGTTCTTTGGGTTTACTCCGGGAAAGGGCAAAAATGTATACCATATCAGTACATACTCACAAGATGGACTAAGGATGCTCTTAACACCCCTGTCCTAGACTTGGATGGTAGTATTCTCAAGGAGTCGAAAGCACTTGATAACCGTAAGAAAGCCATTTCTGTTGTTTGGTCTGAGTTCTATTCTACTCTTGGTTGCCTATCAAACAAAGAAGAGGAAGACATAAATGCATTGTGTGCTTTGCTGAAAGAGTATAGGCAAAAGTTAGACGCAAACCCAACCACTCTGACCAAAGAACAAGAATTAGAGATGCTTTTAGACTGTCAGTCAAATGTTGAAGTCACTATCCACCCCCTAAAGATATCGAGCAACAAAGGGAGTGGCAGTGGTGGCAAGAGGCTTATCTCTCAGAGAAAGCAAGGCATTGAAGACAGCAAGCCAGCACGCCTTTGTGCGAACTGCAACCAAATGGCGAAGCATGACAGAAGGAATTGCCCTTACCCACCTGGAGGACTAGCTCAAGAAAATACTCATGAGATGTAGCCGCCAGACAATGCCGTGAGAGCTCCCAGATTTTGTAACAATTGCAAACAACTGGCAACTCATGATAAGAGGAAATGTCCTTTTCCCACAATTGTAGACAAGCAACCACGTCCACAGGTCATGTCACTCTTTCTCTTTTGTCTGTGCTTTTATTGATTTTTATTAGTAAATTAGAATTACATTTCTCCATGAATTGATATCTGATACTTATTATATAATGCAGGTTGTTGTAGAAACTACACCTTTCAAAAGACAAACTCGAAGTCAGGGTCAAGCTGACTCGTAGAGATCGTCCATAGAGTGATACTCTATTATTCATACACTGACAGGACATTGTCCATAGAGTGATATTCTATTTGAGAAACAGTGACAGGCCATTGTATGTAGGCTTAGCAGGTTATTTGTAATATAGAGTGACACTGTTTTGTTGACAAAGTGACATTATGTTACGCATACAATGACACTATTTTCTCCTATGAGTAACACTTCAAAAACTCTATTACAGCTTTTATGGACTTAATTTTGAATATACTTCTGATCAATGACACTCTATTATTCATACAGTGACAGGACATCGTCCATAGAGTGATACTCTATTTGAGAAACAGTGACATGCCATTGTATGTAGGCTTAGCAGGTTATTTGTAATATAGAGTGACATTGTTTTGTTGAAAATGTGACATTATGTTACGCATACAATGACACTATTTTCTCCTATGAGTAACACTTCAAAAACTCTATTACAACTTTTATGGACTTAATTTTGAATGTACTTCTGATCAATGACACTCTATTATTCATACAGTGACAAGACATTGTCCATAGAGTGATACTATATTTGAGAGAGTGACAATATCTTATTGTAATATAGAGTGACACTGTTTTGCTCAAAAAGTGACATTATATTATGCATAGAATGACACTGTTTTTACCAATTAGTAACACTTCCAAAATGTAACATTTACATTGAACAAACTCCATACAGTTACAGTATGTTGTCTACATAGTGACACTCTATTTCAGAAAAAGTGACACTCCATTGAACATAGTGACTATGAGTACACACTATAAAAATTGTGATCATAGCCACAAAAAAAAAAAAAAAGGTTTGTCTAAAAAAGCCATGTACAGATTTACATAGATAAAAAACAAACATTCATGTATTTCTCCCACGACCTCTGCCTCGGCCTATTGATGGAGATCCCCTCCGTGCTCTTGGAGACGATCGTCTCTCCTCATTGATGTCACTCAACACCAATGCAGCAACCATCTCTGCAGCAAAAAGGCGCCTTTCTACCTTGCTTCCCAAGTTACTATCAAACAAAACTCCCTCATAATAAAAAAGGTGCATCATCATAAAACACCCCGACTCATCATTGAGACTATTGACACTTCGCCAACTGAAATCCATGCAGACAAACTTTTCCAAGTCAAAAAATGTCGATTGTTCATCAACTTTGCCACTCTTTGTATCCAAATAATCACACACCGGTCCAATCTGCATAAGAATGTCCAATAAATAGACAACCACAAAACTAACACTCAGTATTCATTAATTCAAATAACACGGGCTGTCTTAAAAAAATCACAGACATCATCCATGGAATAGAGTGAAAAATAGTGTCAATGTATGCGCAACATAATGTCACTTTTTCAGCAAAACAGTGTCACTCTATTTTACCATAGAGTATCACTCGTCTTCAATGGCTGTCACTGTTTCTCAAATAGAGTATCACTTTATGGACAATGTCCTGTCACTGTATGAATAATAGAGTGACAGACATCATCCATGTAATGTCTATTGGTGTGAAAATGTTAAAAGTATAATTAAACTTACCGCTGCCTTTGTGACTCGGTAGAAGTCAGAATCCTTCTAGTCCTTATGGATGGTGTTATCCAAAACTTCAATTCTCTGTTGAAGCCAATTGAGACACACGACGAAGTAATGATCGTTGTAGAAGAATGGAATAAACACCAAATCAGCATCAAAATTCAATTTGACTGGGCATTGATCGAAAAACTTGTCCCATATCTGAAAGAGGTTGTCAGCTTGATCCGTGCCACATGTTGTATAAATCAAACTGGATAGAACGCCCATGTGATCAATCCCAAAGAAAAGCCTTGATGGTTTATAGGTCTCCTCAGCCTCAATGACATTTAGCAGAACTGACCAACAATCTGCAACTTCTGTACTCATCTTTGTACTAGGGAGCATAGTTAACAGATCTTTTCGACACAACATCATATCCTTTGATAATTTAACAACCAATTCCCTAAAACACAAATAAAAAAAAAAAGAGAAAAAAAACTTTCAAGATTATGATTCTCCTAAAAAAAGTGACATACCGATGGTCTAGTTGACTGAAATCATCCAAGAAGCAGTAGTCTACAACCTCCTTTCGGAGCTTAAGCATCTTATTAAACATCACACCATTGGCCCTCATAAACTTCGACTGAAAAGTAATCTTAGTTTCTGGAGGACCGCAGTCTATGCTACACCCAGCCCCATCACTCTTTTCTGGTGACACCCTTCTCAAAACAAAAATATCAAGTGTGATGAGAGTTTTTGAGCGTGCGCTACGGCTGCCAAACTGAGGAGACATATTATCAGAATTGTCTTTACCGCCTGTTTTCTTCTTTTTCCCTTCCTTTGGCGTGGCTTTGCTTTTCCTACGTGTCTTCTCAGCTTCTTCCTCGCGCTTTTTCAGCAGATTAGGATAAAAAGTAGCCTTTTTATCAACATATTGAGCAACCGCTTTGAGGATATCAATCCTCAAATCGTTGATGTCGCTCAAAACCAAGGAAACAGCAAGCTCACAGCGATAACGAATTTCGGATTTTTAAGATGATAATGGATAATGGAACACATCTCCTTTGTAGCACAGCATGTGTATCATCATGAAAATACCGCAATAAACATTCTGTTCTGTTGACTGCCATTCAAACTCAACATTGACCATCCCAAACTTAGACACGTCAGCTCCTCGAGCAATAGATTTGGATTTGAGATAAGAGCCCAACATTTTACACTGAAAACACAGTAGTCACATAGAAAATCAACATACTTTATGTTGTCAAAGGGACTCAAACAGAGTTCACATAGAAAACCCCAAAACCATAAGAATTACAGTAATTACCTCAAGCAAGGCCATTGACTTGCACTCATGTTTGTCCCAATTAGCATAAACTCTGTTGTTAAGGTACTCAATTCGACGAGATTTAAAGTTGATACATGCACAGAAGAAGTGTTCTTCAAGTAGTAGAGGGATGAACAACTACATTAAATAGAACAGAATCAGAAAACACCAATAAAGGAAAAAAAAGCCTGTCACTGTATGCAAAATACAGTGTCACTCTATTGACAAACATGTGTCACTGTATGCAAAATACAGTGTCACTCTATTGTCAAAAGTCATGTCACTGTATGCAAAATACAGTGTCACTTTATTGACAAAAATGTGTCACTGTATGCAAAATACAGTGTCACTCTATTGTCAAAGTCATGTTACTATATGCAAAATACAATGTCACTCTATTGACAAAGTCATGTCACTGTATGCAAAATACAGTGTCACTCTATTGTCAAAACAGAGAAACAAAACACACAGAGATTTAAGAGCACTACTAAAAACTCACCATATCAGCATTCAGGTCAATTGGCCGGCGATTACAAAAACTCCAATTATCCCAACAAGACATCAGCTCCTCACAAGCAGCCTTCGACTTTCTGTTCCTTTTGAGATCTAACAATGGCCCCTACAAATAAACAGAATAAACGGATTGGTGAAATACATACAGTAATAATATACTTCAAAAATTTACTAAAATGGGAGTGTAAATACCATGTGACTAACGCTAAAAAAGGTCCTTGACGGTTGCTGATTCTCCTTTTGCTGAAGCTCGTTGAGGTGGATTGACCAACACTCAACAATGGTATTTGTAATCATTCCACGATCATGAAATGTAACCATATCTTCCCTTGGAAGAAAATGGTAGAAGCCAAAGTTCACCAGCTGCTCACTAAAGAAAGCAAAATAAAAAAAGTCAACAAGTGTATAAAAAAGCCTATAATTCTATGCACAATCGAGTGTCACTGTGTGCGCAATAGAGTGTCACTGTATGAAGAAAAGCTTGTCACTTACTCATTTGGGAGGTCAAAATCATCTAAAAAGATGTAGTCAGCTACAAATTTGCGTAGTGAAAGCATTGATGAAAAGATCTCTCTATGATTGATCATAAAATTGGACAGGAGCAAATTATCTTCACAGACACCACCAAAGTCAAGAGAGCAGCCCACACCATCATGGTTGCCCCCCTGAAGACTAATCCAAACCCCTTCCGAAGGCATAATTTCCTCTGCAAGATTCGAACAAGGCTTGCTAGCACCAGATTCACTAGCAGCAGACTCGGTAGCAGCACCCTTGCCAACAGTAGGCTCTATAACACCAGAATCTATGACAAGAGGCTTTATAACGCCACAGTCTGCGAGAGGAGGATCGGTAACAACAGACTCTGTGACAAGACGCTTGGTAACACCAGGGTCTGCGATAAGACGAAGCTCGGAAATACGAAGCTTGGAAATACGAGGGTCTGCAACACTAGACTCACTAACAACAGCGTTGCTATGAGCAGCCTTGCTACGAGCAAGCTCTACAGGCTCGGTAGCAGTAGACATGCTAGCAGGAACACCAGTTGTAGTTTCATTTGTGACACCCTCAGTAACCATTGACACAATGTGTTCTAAATCTTCAAAGCCAGAAATATAATCTTCTGTAGAAATAAAATTTTCGGTTTGTTGCTGGGCAGCTTCATCACCACAAACATCACCAGAAGGGGGAGTCACGATAGGTGGTTGAGATGACAGCCCATACGTTGCTAAGAAATCTGTCATTTCTTTCACTGGCTGCATTCTCTCACAAAGAGAGTCGAAAGAACGGAGGACATCAGGATCAAACAAGCATGAGGGTGTCGGGGACAATTTCAAACCTCCTTCATCTTCAGCAAGCCTCGAGGCAGCCCTCTTCTTTTTTAGTTCATTCAGCGAACTCAAAACATTGAGGTGTACAACCTCAATGTTTCGCTGCATAAGAAGAAAAATCTCCTGGACTTCATCACCACTAGCCCTCCCCTTAATCTCCTCATTTGTCTCTATGACTTCAGGAAGCTCAAACACAATATACTTGCATCCATTAGATCGAGAACCAGCAGATTTATGAGGGATATCTTCATACTTTGATTCTGGGACATTCTTTGATTTGGAAATTGGGTACACAGTCTTTGAGATCAACCCATTAGCCAAAGAACCAGAATTGAATTGTGACTTTACCATTTTTGACAACTTCTCATCATCCTAATGTTGGATGAGTGGCAAGTCACGGGGTTGAACTTCTCCACGAACTTCAGGCCTATGGAAGTACGCCAACATCAAAACAAGAACACAACCACCACAGAATGTTAACTTCTTTACCTTGTGCTTCATGAATCCATCAATTAATTGATCAAACACAAAACCACACCAATCAAAGTCCGTAATCTTCGACACATCGTCAACGGCGTGTAAAAGACTGAAATCAATCGTGGAATTAGAAGTTGAAGCCAAAAAAGATGACATAGCCAAGAGTTAAAACATTTGTTTGAACTCGTCATCTGCAACCTCCTTCTTTTTCAGCCTACTAAGAAATTCTCCAATAGCAATCACATCACTATTACCCTTAATATTAAATTTCCGCCTCCATTTCATTTTTAATGGATGTTGATCAGCCGTGAACCTGTTTCCCGTCTCAATCAATTCCACCACATTCGGTCCTCTAGGCAACAAAAACATGTCATGAACATCATCCTTACCAAGCAAAAGCTCCTTGCTCAAGGAAGCTTTCAAAATAAAACTCTCATGATTAAAAGCATAAACTAACCACGGGATTATTGAAGTTGGAACAGCCCCGAGTTTCAACATTAACAACCCCCCAAACCCAATTTCTTTAACACCATTTACAAGCCCAGGGTTGTTGTTGTTTATCACATTCAACACCTTCATCAAAGAATTGGGGCGGCTTCTGGTAACTAGTTTCACCCTATGTTGGAGAATAAAATTACAAACACATACATACAATGACACACAAAATCAAATTCAATGACACACATGTGGCATACAATGACACAGGCATATAGAGACATGAGAGTGTCACAGAAACACATACAATGACACATAAAATCAAATACAACGACACACATGTGGCATACAATGACACAGGCATAAAGAGACATGAGAGTGTCAAAGAAACACAAACAATGACACATAAAATCAAATACAATGATTTTTGGAAGGTCTAAGTACAACAATATAAAGATTAAATGCAACAATTAAATGATTTTTTTTTTTCCAATAATGTCCTTATACTAGCAGAACTGTAAAAAAAAAAAAAAAAAAAAAAAAAAAAAAAAAAAAAAAAAAAACTAGAAGCTTCACTTAGACCTTTTACTTCAATCTCCATGGTTTCAAGCTCCAAATTCTCTTAATTGATCAGATATGATATGATGATGACCTAAGTAATTCACAACCTTGAGTACCTACACCGTCGGCTTAAACAACCAATCCCCTTAATCACCCCGTCGACCAACCAAACCGACCCCCCTACCCACCCCGTCGGCCCAGAAAATGACCCCCACCCGTCGTCCCAAAAAAATAACTCCCCCAACCAACCCGTCGGCCCACAAAAAACGACCTCCCTACCCCGTCGGCCTAGAAAACTGACCCCTTACCCATCAACCCAATACGACGACCTCCCAAACCCCTCCATCGGCCAAGTAAAATGACCCCCCTAGTCGACGCCCATCCAACCCCGACACGTTGACTTTATCATACGCCCATGAACTCCAGTGTTCACAAATATTCACTCCGTTACCCCATTTATTGCTCCAAAAATTGATCAATGTTCATACTTGTTGAATTTGCTTTGGAATCGTGGATGAAGAGAAATACAAAGACGTATAGAAGTAAACTTTGAAGATGTAGTAAAGGGTATACAAAGACATGTGGAATTTAATTTTACTGCAATTTGTGGTATTAATTTTGTTTTTGCAGGTATATGATTTGCTGTAAGGTCAAAATTAAGACTATAAGCAAATAATCACGGCCTCCACTCAGAACTCGTGTAATCTAAGCTTTCCGCAACTTACTCTATAGACTTTTAGAATTTTAAATACCAATCTTATCGATTTAATTAGCTTAACATATAGTCCAAATGCAACAATAAAAGTGTCTAAATATAACAATTAAAAATCTGTCAAAGACTAAAATCCCCTTTACTTTATCTTCAAAGTTTACTTCCATATGTCTTTGTATTTGTCTTCATCCACGATTCAAAAGCAAATTCAACAACTATGAACATTGATGAATTTTTGGAGCAATAAATGGGGTAACGGAGTGAATATTTGTGAACACTGGAATTAATGGGCGTATAATAAAGTCAACGTGCCAGGGGTGGATGGGTGTTGACTAGGGGGGTCATTTTACTCGGCCGACGGAGGGGTTCGGCAGGTCGGTTTGGTGGGCCGACGGGGTGGTTAAGGGGATTGGTTGTTTGAGCCGACGGTGTAGGTTCTCAAGGTTGTCAATTACTTGGGTCATCATCATATCATAGCTGATCAATTAAGAGGATTTGGAGCTTGAAACCATGGAGGTCGAAGTAAAAGGTTGAAGTGAAGCTTGCAGATTTTTTTTTTTTTTTTTTTTTTTTTTGGTTTTTTTACAATTCTGCTAGTATAAGGGCATTATTGGGAAAAAAATCATTCAATTGTTGCATTTAACCTTTTTATTGTTGTATTTAGACCATCCCTTGATATAAATAAATAAAGGCGTTTGTTGCATTCCAACAAAGGGACTCTGAAAAAAAAAAAACCAGAGAGAATAGGAATGGGCAAGGGTGTGACCGAAAACGCGGCGATAAGGTAGGAAAGAAGAGAGAAGAGAAGGAACAGTAAGAGTGGGAAGAATTCAGGGAAAGATGAAGATGTTGGAGTTAGTCTTCTACAATGTGTTTTTGCAAAGTTAAAAATTCCCACATTGGAGAAATGATATAGTTTTGGTGGGTTTATATATCCCACTTCACTTTACTAGTTTGAAAGAATGAAGTGGTCCTTTTTGGAGGGAAATGCAAGTGTGATTAATATATTATATATATATTTAAAGCACTTGGCACTTTGCACGTGCGCGAGTTTAATTAAGGATTAGATGTATTTCATTTCCTTTATACTTTGTAGTTAATTGATTTTATTAATTAATTAGAGTTTAGGATAATGGGGTATAACCATCCATAACTGCTACGGCGGTTATTTATAACAGTTATTTTCGCACCCTTTAATCCTTTATATAATCAGGGTTATGGATAATCAATTCCTTAATTACGTTTTTATCTTCCTCCTCTAAATTTCTTCAAACACATGATGATGTCCATGGAGATTACTTAATTGCTGTTAATGTAATCTAGTATTAGGGGAATCCTGGGGTACTTAGCCGGTTTTCCAACAACGTTTATAGTGGGGGCTAATAATACCTTTAGGACAGAGATTAACTCGTCCCTAATAATAGTTAGTGTAACTTAGTTTGTTGTAATTTTCGTAGTTTACTTGTAATTTCATAGTTGTAATTGTATAATTTCCTAACAATCTTAAGGTATTATTAGAATGGTCTAGTATACAATCCGCGATGAAATTGTTTATTCAGGATTCTTCGAAATTGGATAGGTTTGATGACACCAACTTCACCCGTTAGAAGGAGAGGATGAAGTTTATGCTTACTGCCATGAAAGTCTTCTACGTTCTGGATGCAGCCCTGTAACCCCTGCCTGCACCATCCGACAAAGAGACTGTAGCAACCGATTTGGAGCGAAAGAAACGTGAAGAAGATGAGATGTTGTGCCGTGGATACATTCTGCACAGTCTCACCGATCGTTTGTGTGATTACTACTCTTCAATGTCTTCTGCAAGGGACATTTGGAAGTCATTGGAAGAGAAGTACAATGCAGAGAAGCAAGGGGCAGATAAGTTCGTAATCTTTAAATTCTTTGAATTTGTGATGTCTTATAATGTGTGTCCATCCTAGATCAGGTTCATGAATTTCTCACTCTTGCGTCCAAGTTCAAAGATTTGATCAAAGTTGAAATTCCTGTACAGTTACTTGTTGGAGGAATTATTGCCAAACTTCCTCCATCATGGAAGAGGTATAGGAAGAAGTTGTTGCATATTTCTAAAGAATTCACTTTGGAACAGATTCAAAAACACTTACACATTGAGGTGGAAACTCGCAATCGTGAAAAGTGTTTGGGAGAGGGATCAAGTTTTAAAGTGAATTATGTTGATGACAAATGTGGAAAGAACAAAAGAGGCAAGAAGTGGAAGAACCAGAGTGGGTCATCCAACAATTCCAACAAGAAGAAAAAGGGCAAGGACTTGTCAGAATTGACATGCTAAGTAGTAACCTTAGGGTTACCATGTGCACAAAGTAGTAACCTTAGGGTTACCATGTGCACAAAGTTGCTAAGTTGGGTACCATGTGCATACCATGTGCAATCAGTCAAACTTCGAGGGTACCACGTGAATTTTCCGTTTTTTTTCTTTTTCTTAATTAGTCAGATACAATAGACTGTATTAATTAGGCCCTGTTTGATAAGAATGCATCTTTCTGAATTGATCTGATCTGATCTGAATGATTCTGAAAAGATCTGATCTGATCTGAATGTGTTCAAATTTTGATTGAATTTCAACAAATTAGTATCAATTACGGACCAAATACATTGATAGAAATTTGAACATTTCTGATCTGATGTGATCTGATTTGAATGACTCTGATCTGATATGATCTGATCTAAATGATTTGAACTGATCTAAATACTACTTTTATTAAATCCTATCAAACAGAGCCTTAGTCAGATGCGACAAAGACATAATTTGCACTAATTGACTAATAGGCATAATGCACCAACAGCTTAATTGGTTGTCGTGCAAAACACTACCATAAAATAATTTGATGTCAACGACTCAATGGTATAGATGAGTTTTTTATCGTTTGGGCAGTGTAGATTTTTTTGTTTTAATCGTAGTAGATAAAAGAGGTACTCTGTTAGTCATTAGAGAGACTGCTACTAGTGGTACTAATGTATAGATAAAACCAATTTAAACAAAGCGATATTTCCAAAGTTGTTGATCAATGTGGATTAGAGAATGTCAACGCATCTTATAGTAAACTACTGGACGGAATAGCGGTATAAATTATTATCCATCTATCGGCCACTACGGCTAACTTACAGCTATCCGAATACTCTAAAGTTTAACTAGTTATTTACCAAACATAACCGTAGTGCTCGTTTGGATACTGGAATTCATATGAATTTACAAATTTTGGGAATTAAGAAAGTTGGAGAAATTTGTTTGGATACACTCTTGACCTGCGTGATTGTGAACTAGTAGTTTAATTTGTTGACTGTAACAACGGGAAACACAACAAGGTGGTGGATCACATGGACAGGGAAGCGAGAACGATTCTTCTACAAATCGCTTTGAAAACTATTGATGATTTTGGTCATGTTGAAGTGGGTATTTTAGACATCCCTGGCACCATTGATTTCTTCGGTAAAGAACTTGTTATTTTTCCAGCTCTGGAGGATGTAATATACATTAGCTAGTTTACGTATCTTCGTTTTTGTACACACACAAAAAAAAAGACAAAGAACAAAAAACAAAAAACAAGGGAATTAGCTATTCCCCTGGGAATTTTTATTTACCTAGCCCCCTAAGATAAATAAATTCCTACATTTCGAAGGAATTGGAAATGTCGAATTTCGAATCACTACACTTTGTGTTAACCAAACAACTCATAGTAATCCAATTCTTAGCTAAGAAAATAAATTCCTATGAATTTTAAGGGTATCCAAACAATACTATAGATTAAGATGAAGTATCTACGAAGAACTTGAAAATAAAGGTAAAAAGGTCATGGATCCTACTTTTCGAAACCAGTCACGTTAAGACTACTATCAATTATGTTAAGATTAATAGAATTGGGTGGGTTGGTAGATGGTGGTTAAACTTAAGTCCATAGGAAGCGAGTTAGGCAAATGATGCAACGGACTACCGGAGTATATGGTAACCATAAATGTTGAATAACAGAGTATAGCCATCTTAATCCATGGTGATTCATAGTAGATAGGTTACCAAATTATTTGTGTATGTGGATTATCATATAGAAAAATAGTATGCGTAACAAATGAAGCAGATCAGATAGTCTAAAGGATAGTTGTATATAGTAGATACATACTCTCTGTTATTATCCTTAACTACCACAATTAAAGGAGGGGTTTACCCAACTCAACCCAACCCACTTAAAATTCCAGGTCTTTTGGAAACACTTTTTGCCTTTGCCCGTATTTTGTTCCTGCCTTCTTTCCTACAGAAATGATAACTCTACTTTATATTGATTTCATTATACTCCCTCCATCCAACTCTACTCTTTAATTCTTATCACTTTCCGACACACATGCATTTTAATATGTGATTTTAACTATGTTAGATAAAACGTAAAAATTCTAAAATTTTATAACAAACAAGTTTAAATGCCAACAGTGATTTTCATAAAATTCTGTGATAAACAAGCTAACTATATGTAAGACCGGAATTATACGCTAATGGTAAATAACTTTGGCACGACCTGATCCAGTAGTCTCCAGTTACAAACAAGACTTAGTATGACACAACTTGGAGTCGACCTGATCATTACCTGATTCAAACCCGACCCGATGGTTATCACACTATGATGGGAACTCATGTAGTCAGGCATCGACGAAAAGAGAGCAAATTACGTCGGACAAGATGAGCAGAAGTTCGTTGACTTAGAGTTATGTAGGTAACCGTCATTACAACAATGTTTCCTTTCAAAATGTTAAAACATCTCAATTTTTATTTTTATTTTAAGAAAACAAAAGACCAACCTGAATATGAGGACTATAAAATAGGGAGGAGAGGTTATATTGCAGGTTGAAGGTTGGAAGCTTATACGTTCTCCCACTGCTTCTCTAATTTGTCCACTAAATTCGATCAAACAACAATTATTCATTACAAGCTTTCTTTATATCTTCATCAATAATCAAATTAAATGGCCGGGAATAATGGAGATATTGTTGGTTTCGAAGAAGGATTATCATGGCTACCATCCCATCTTCTTCATGAAGCTTATGGTGGTCTAAAACAGGTCAGCATGTATATGCAGTGGTGCTATTTTTTATTAAAGTTTGCATCGTTCGATCTATTTTGGGTTTTAGCTTAGTCATGCATGACTATATATAGTAAGGTAGGATAATTCTTAAATTATTAGATACGTAATGTTGGTACCACAAATTTCCTACTTCTCGATCAGCATTTTGGGCTCGATCGAGTTGTACCTTATAGCTTTATTAGGTCGATGTGAAAAACATTAACAAAGTCACTCAATGTCAATGGTAGAGGTTTACACTGATAACACTATAGATTATTGAATGTTAATGGTATAGATCCTCTTTAAGTAGAAACTAATAGAGGATTATGGAGTATTCCGGAAAATTCCTGTTAAGGAATATTATGTGTGTTTAGGAATATGATTTATACTAGAATATGTGTTTAGGAATATATTGTGTGATAGGTTTCGTAAGAGTCAAGTCATATATTAGTATAAATAGAGATTACCCTAAGGTCATTGTAAGCAAGTTATTACAGAATTATATTGAGTTTATGAATTCTCCAAATAGTATACATTATATTTCTTATATGGTATCAGAGCCTCTTTCCTAGAGGACTCTCGAAGATTGTTCCGCTACCTGCCGGTGGGCATGTGATCGATAATGCCTGCCGACGGGATTTCATTGTTCGCCGGAGTTATGTTCGTGGTCTAGTGTTTTAGTGTTTTGTTATTCAATTTAGGTGTATTACTATTGTTATTTTAAGAGTATTATATTCGATTTTATTTGTTTAAATAAATCTCCCTCTCCGTTTGCTATTTGAGTTGTTGATCGAGATGTTTGCGGTTGATCAAGATTTTGGTATTATTGGTATTATGAAGATTATTAGAGTTCGCCGTTGCGTCGTTGTTTCTTTGTAGTTCTTGAATTTGGTACGTGGCACAATATCATGGATTTGGGTTGGCTGATGTGTGTTCGGATGACTTATGATCATGGTGTTTGTTTGATTTCATCTTTTTGGCTTTTGAGGATGATGATGTACGTCCTACTCGAGAACACTTCCGGAGAAACTTCTTTGATGACCATACTAATTTATGGTGTTTAGTTTTTGGGTGAGAAGAGATTTTGGTGGATTTTGTGTGATTTTAGGCCGATCAAGGAATGGGGGAGTGCCCCTACCAGTCATGTCTCGTATTTTTAGGTGAAGTTGATATGACGACTTCACGTTTTGAGACCATGTTTATTCATGGTATTTATTTTTGGTTCTTTTTAGATGAAACTGATAATGGTCGCTTCATGATTTGTGAGACCATGGTGATTCATGGTTCCCTTGTATCTGGCGTTTAGTGATGGTGAAGTTGATTATTTGCGATTCGTGGTGTTCTTTGGGTGACGATCAAGTGAGTTCGAAAATAATAGTGTTTTGGGACGACGATGATCAACGTGCTGGATTTGAGGATTTGAAGATCTCGACGGAGTTATTTTGTTTCCAATCGTTTTGGCAAACTCATTGTAATTTTAGTCAAATTCCTATGAGTTTGAGGGGGGGTAATAGAGGATTATGGAGTATTCCGGAAAATTCCTGTTAAGGAATATCATGTGTGTTTAGGAATATGATCTATACTAGAATATGTGTTTAGGAATATATATTGTGTGATAGGTTTCGTAAGGGTCAAGTCATATATTAGTATAAATAGGGATTACCCTAAGGTCATTGTAAGCAAGTTATTACAGAATTATATTGAGTTTATGAATTCTCCAAATAGTGTGCGTTATATTTCTTATAGAAACAAGATATATTTTTTTAGGTCGGAAATCATTATATTTTTTAAATCAAATGTTAAAGGTTTACACATATAGACACCGAACATTGTCTACTCTTAACAATACTTCTATTGTATTACACTAATCAAATTTTACTAACAATACAATTAATTTTACCACCATACAATTCACATGAAATAACGTTCTATTTTTTCAAAAGCTAGTTATTTAATTTATCACCGGAAAATGATTTAAGTAATAACTTCATACAATAATGTAATCTAACCTTATAATTGCTCGTAATCAAATTTAACTTTGATGATAATATAGGATGAGCAGTTGAGAAGTAGCAGGAAGAAGTATCAAAATAGGCCAAGAAACGGAGTAAACAGAGCGTCAGGAGGACCGGGCATGCGAGCTGTGTTTCTAGAAGCTGGTAGAAAAACCAATGGGACTGGAGTATTTCTTCCCCACAGAGCAGGCACCCATCTTAGACCTACCAACAAGCCAGGTGCTCTCTTTCTCCTGGCTAATACTTACAAGAGCATTGATTAAGAAATTTTGAGTTATAGTTGAAATCAAGGTTACCGAATACATACATAACTAGTTTGATGGCCCGTGCAACGCCCGAGCTGTTTATTAGATGTTAAAATTATGTAAGAAATTTTTATCTAAAACTTAAAATCTCATTTCATACACCCGTGGGATATTTGTAATGCAATTAGATGGAAAGTCACCTTTAAAAACCTAAAGTCATGTTTCGAACACCTGTGGAATATTTGTAATGTAATTAGATGAAAAGTCACTTTTAAAAACCTAAAACCATGTTTCGAACACCCTTGGCCCCTTGGGATATTTTTAATGTAATTAGATGGAAAGTCACATTTTAAAACCTAAAATCTCATTTCGAACACCCGTGTGATATTTGTAATGTAATTAGATGGAAAGTTATCTTTCAAAATCTACAATCTCATTTCAAATACCCCTGTGATATTCGTAATGTTATTACATGGAAAATCATCTTTCAACCTAAAACCCGATTTCGACGTGTGATATTTGTAATGTAGTTAGACAAAAGTCACCTTTCAAAAGCCAAAGTCCCATTTTGAAACACCTGTGCGATATTCAATCAAATTGCCATAAATCAAGTAATTACAATATTACATACTTATTTTCCATAAATCAAATAATAATGTTATTTTATTAGAATAATATCACCATATAGTATCTACTTACCATATCCTATTTTGGACTTTATTTATAATATAATAATATTATTATATGGCACGTGTCAGCGTGGGAATTGAGCGGGTTCAGGATTACATATATATACTAGTTTGATGGCCCATGCAACGCTCGGGCTACTTATGTTTAAATGTTAAAATTATGTAAACGGATTTTTTTATCAAAAACCTAAAATCTCATTTCAAACACCCATTGGATATTTGTAATGTAATTAGGTGGAAAGTCACATTTAAAACATAAAGTCATGTTTCGAACACCCGTTGAATATTTGTAATGTAATTAGATTGAAACTCACCTTTATAAACCTAAAATCTCATTTCGAACACCCGTGTGATATTTATTTGTAATTTAATTAGATGAAAAATCACCTTTCAAAAGCCAAAGTCCCATTTTGAAACACCCGTGTGATATTTGATCAAATTGCCATAAATCAAGTAATTACTGTATTACATAACTATTTTCCATAAATCAATTGATAATGTTATTTTATTAGAATAATATTACCATATTCTTACCATATCCTATTTTAAATAAACATTATTTACAATATAATAATATTATTATAAGCCATGTGTCAGCGTGTGAATTGAGCGGGTTCAAGATTATATATATATATATATATATATATATATATATATATATATATATATATATATATAGGGGCTCCATCCAGTGAGAAGTGGTAATTTTGTGAGAAGTGAGAAGTAATCTCAGCCATTGATTTTGCGTAACTCCAGTAACTAAACGACATAACTCCAGTTTTAACTCCACTAGCTAAAACTCTTAACTCCAATCACTTAACTATACTAACTAAATTGCCTAACTCCAGTAAACTACTCCATAAAGTATATTGCCTCACTCGAGTATTATTATTAACTCCACCAAATTTAACGAAAACTCATTAACTCTAACGTAACTTCAATAACTGCAACACGTAACTCTAACTCAATTTTCTTTAATAAAACACGTAACTCTAATAACTCTACTACCTAAATCACGTAACTCCGACTTAACTCCATCAACTAAAACACATAACTCCAATTTAATTTTATTAAATAAAACACGTAACTCTAATAACTCCACTACCTAAATCACGTAACTCCGACTTAACTCCATCAACTAAAACACATAACTCCAATTTAATTTCATTAAATAAAAACACGTAACTCTAATAACTCCACTACCTAAATCACGTAACTCCGACTCAACTCCATCAACTAAAACACATAAGTCCAATTTAATTTCATTAAATAAAACACGTAACTCTAATAACTCCACTACCTAAAACACGCAACTCCACCTTAACTCCACTAAGTACGTAACTCCTCCACTAAGTAAAATACGTAACTCCAACCTTAACTCCACTAAGTAAAACGCGGAACTCCGATAACTCCTACTTAACTCCATTAACCAAAATACGTAACTCCAATAATTAAAATATGTAACTCTAATAAGTTCAACTTAACTTTAAAACTTAAACACGTAACTTAACTTAACTCCACTAACTAAATAACGTAACTTAACTCCACTAACGAAATTACGTAACTTAAAAAAAAAAAAAAAACGCAAATAAACCACATTTTACCATTTTCTCTCTCCTCCCACACCACCCAAACCCCACCCCGCCACCTCCCATCAAATACCACCACCCGACTCGCGCCGCTCAGGCGACCCCACGTCGGCATCGATCTCCCCGCGCCACCTCCTCCATTGTTCTCCACGCCCCTTTTTCTCATTTTCTCTCTCCTCTTTCACTCCCTTCCCCAGCCCTTTTTCTCGACCGCCGCCCCTCCCATGAATCTTGCCGCCCCTCCCCCGACGTTCGACGGTTAGAATGGCTGGGTCAGGGCAGGTGTTAGTGGTTGTCGGCGACAGCCGCCGGCGGGGCTAGGG
Organism: Spergularia marina; assembly: GCA_963680865.1. Lineage (NCBI taxonomy): Eukaryota > Viridiplantae > Streptophyta > Magnoliopsida > Caryophyllales > Caryophyllaceae > Spergularia > Spergularia marina. Next base: position 23,234,326 of record OY804544.1, on the reverse strand, counting down.
TGATCGGGGAGGTGAAGGGGGGGGTTTGGGGAGGAGAGAGAAAAGGGAAGGGGTGGTTCTTTTTTTATTTTGTTTTTATGTTTTTGCTTTTGTTAAATGGTTTAATCTCAACCATTGATTTTGGGTGGATGTGTGACTCAGATTACTTCTGACCTTCTGACATAAAATTACTAGTACAAAATACGAATATGAATACACATTACTAGTACAAAATACGGGGGGGGGGGGCACCGGTGGAGAGTACTATTTTATGACCCTGGTTGAAATTATTGACCATGCATATATATACTTGGGTTAATGGGATTGCCATAGACCCCCTATAAAGTATAAGGTAGTGTCAATAGACATGTCTATGATCGAAACGATAGTGGTAGACCGTAGACTGGTAGGTAGCCAAACGAAAAATATCCACCTCTAACCCAATATGTTTATTTCGTTTGTGCCAGCTTGTTCTCCGGTTTTGCTACCTTATCGAGTTGTCCAAGCCCTAAACCTCAATGTTCAAGCATTGGGCTTACATATCTCTCCCCATGAAGGTGAATTTCTAATTAGCCAAAACTAGTCAACACCTCTTCATTCGTTGTTTTCTTTTTCGGATTGTCACTTTTAATTTTTAACGCATCTAAAAGCATGGAAATAGAGGAAGTACAAAAAAAAAAAAAAAAAAAAAAAAACCTGTAAAATAGAAGTGGGTAAGAACAACTCGCTTTAATTTTCCTAATAAGATTATACTTCTGTGCAGATCAAAACATGAACCAAAAGGGTAGAGATGATAATCATTCTGGATATAAGAACGAAGGAAACGACTTTAGAGATCATTGTTTTGTCATCTCCGAAGACCAAGCTTGTTCTCCAGAAGCATTCCTTCCTAAGGAGTGGAGTTACTAGCAAATCTCGTGGTTTTGTTAAACAACCTAATAATAATATATTGTTGTATCGAGAATACATAAATAAAATGATCGCCATAAAAAGTAAGAAGTCTTGTCTTAGATCGACTTCTTCATTTGTTGGCTAGTATATTGCCTTGGCCAATTGTATGGCCAAGTTCCTCTGTGGGCTATTGTACAAAATTTCACTAAAAATCAATGTAAAAGCTGGCCACTTCCCTTCATGCATGAATTGAATTATGAACTAAAGGATGTCTATTATCGTTGGACTAAAAGTGTTGTTGACGTCAATTATAATGCTCCTTGGCACGCGACGAGTCCAAGAATTGTTAATTTTTAAAAACACTGGTCTCAAAAATAATGTAATTGAGGTATGTAACGTTCATTTCTGCATGCCATTGATGCGAAAGCTCCATAATTATTGTGTTAGGTATGATAAACGGTACTATTATTGTTGGAAAATGTGCCTTGAACACGGTTTTCGCCAACGGAATGATACGTCGGAGATGAGCAAAGCGAGGAGAAGAGGCAACCATGAAATTGTGCCTTTGGGGTGGTCGAAAGCCACCCATGACCGAGATGTACTGCCGCCCAGATCAGGAAGTCGGTGGCGGTTCGCCAAGGTGTTGAGCGCAGACCGCGATTGAGAGCGCGTGGCTCGCGACACATTGAAAGGCTCTCCCTAATTTTGTCCCATAAGCAATTAGACTAGATTTTGGGTGGTTTATATATTAACACCCTTGACAAAGACCTAACTAACTAATAAAATTCAATTTAGGAAAGTCAATAAACAAACTAGGCAAACAACCGACCAAAAACTCGCGCAAGGACAAAACGCGTGAATCAGCCGACAAACACCGCGGGCTGTGCCGGGCTTCACCGCGGACCGCGCCAGGTCTACCGCGCCCCGCACCAGGTCCACCGCGCCTCGCGCCACACCTTTGGCGGACCGCCAAAAGTCTCTGCCTCGTGTTCTCGGCTGCACATCCTTAGAGCTCCGCGCGCCGCGCTTCTTTACCCGCGGGCCGCGACAACTTCCTGCTCATGTTTTTAGTTGGCATCCATGGTGGTTTTCTGACCACCCCACGACAAGCCTTAACTTGCCCATTTCCGTGCTTGCTCATCTCTATTGTATCGATCCGTTGGCGAAACCTAGTGCTCAAGGCACATTTTCCAACAATTCTCCACCTTGACTTGAACACGTGTTTAGAAAACGTAATCCAAAGTCAAACAACACGACTCCCTGCAAGTATTCCCGCAAGAATACCAAACTGAGTTCTAGCTAATGTGCGCACAGTTAGAACTCCATAGACTCGACCCGAATCTATAACCGTCCAATATCCCCTGGACTGGGTATCCGTCCAATGTACCCTGGACTGGGTCTTCAATCCTCTAAACCCGAATAAGATCGCTCAAAGCTCCATCTTGAGCTCAACACCCCAAAGGGATAAGACACACATGTCTTACTACATTCCGTTAGTTCATGCAACAAATGAACTAATAGAACTCCACCAGGTTAGCAAAGAAATATCCGAGATTGTCAGCGATCTCCATTTCTTTTCACATTCTCAATGCCCAAGAAGTAATAACTGACATCAATGTGCTTGCAACCGTGTACTTGACAATTGATCAACAATAAGATAGTCCTCAAACTATCACCCCTTGCCGCATCAAACCTGTAGAACAAACTAGCCAACTAGCTGCAACAACTCAACACACCATTGACTTCTTTTGTAAGAGTCACTTGTCTTTGTGGGTGACAAGTCTACAAATGACACAACCCGACTTCTAACACAACAAAAGAATCCCCAAGTGTCAAGTAACAAACTAGTTACACAACTAGTACCATCTACCCAAGTAACACAACTAGGAATCCGCGAATTCCTAACCAACAAGCACCTACAATTACTTAAACAAGTGAGAATAACCAAGCCGATCTTCCATGATGAATGATATCCACCACAAGCAAGTGTTCTCCCTCAGGTTGAGTCATAAACCTGAATAACACTAGCTACGTGCAACTTCCGACTTACATATACCACAATATAAAACAAAGCCAACTACCATCCTAACACATGATACTCAAAACATGCAAAATTTTCAGTTTTAGATAGAGGTAACCAACAATATCGAAAGTCCCATACCTACCATATTGCCAACGCTAAAACTGAATAATGCCAACAAAATGCTAGAAACCCACCTCAGCATCAACAACTGTATAAGTCCACTTATGGACTCACCAATCAAAGAACACCGTTCTCACTCCACAAAATCTCGAACTCCCAAATAGCTTTATCTGAAAACCATCTTCAATACCACATGAAGACCACACGATCTTGACATAAATTGCTCAAATTCTCTGTCAAACACATGCTACTAATACTAGCAACACTAACCAGATTTATGTTGAATCTCCGCTGAAGATACTTCAACCTTATCAACTCCACCTAAATGACTGAACTCTGTTGCAACTTGTAAGACCACACATCTTGTAACACTACGAAATTTGGAAAGTGGTTTCTGGAGTTGGTTTGTCCAACATTTGGGTTGTGTTGCGACGTATGATGGATCGGGCTGTTACACATCTGACCCACACTATCAATGGTATTCCCCAATTCCTCTTGTGAACATCCTTGCAAATCCACAACTCTATGCTTCGAGGTAACGACATCAACTCACATGTCTCGAACATGTAGCAACAAGTCATTGCGCCCGACTTGCTCCTATCTATTGCTTCAATATTGATGATTTTTCCATGACTCGATCCCATCGGCTACTAAGATGCATCAATGATCCAATAAGTAAGCAATTTCACTACAAAACATTGTAGTGCGACATCTTCCCAATGAATTTGTCAACAATCATGTCCACGCATATAGATAAAACAGTAACCACCAACAGAATCATAAGATGTCCTTTGTGTATATTCCTTCTCAAAGGAACACACAGAAGCTAGGCAAATACTGGGTCGGCATCCACCTTGATCAACAAATATAGCAACATGGACAAAGTGGCTGGAGCCACCTCATGCTCCACCTCTCTCTCGACACCACTATTCTTGTCAACACCTACAAACACAACCATGAAATACAATAATAGAATTTTGTCAAAAGTTTAAGCCATGTCACAACATGACACTTTGAACCGACAATTCTATCTCCGTATCTCTCAAAGTGTCAAACCCTCTCGGCCTCAAATGAAGAATACTCAATCGAACACGATCATAATCTTCATCACCAAGAAATATGTAGACAAGAATATCACCCATGTCGATCCATAACTCACTCGAAACTCCGCAGTCTATCCCAGACTGTGAGGTCCACATCTGATCAAGTAATCAAGCAGTTTCAACAACTGCTATCAGCATCTCCTAGCACGACCTGCAAATGAAAGTATGCATCAAACTCTCTTGCAGCGTCCAGTTCATGTGTTTTGCTACACCCATCTGCCAATGATGTATATCCCACGGTATGATACCCCAAATACCGTCACAAAACTTAATGAACACAAAGTAAACAATACTAGCTATTATCCCATGCGTAGCCATTTGATTTTCTTGCAATTCTTGATCTTCAATTCAAAGTCTTTTGTTTCCCCCAAGACTTTGAAGAACTGGCTCCACACTAGAACCTGTTCATCAACGAATGAACCCTATCAAGAACTGCGGGTGTGAGCACCTATGCTAAACTTACCCATGTGTTTCCCAACCGAAAAACACACACATCCCTCACAACACTCAAGAAATCACATCTTGAGACAACAAGAAAATCCACCCGGGATAATAACTACATCAACCTATCACCCCATGACCCAAGCTCAAATCACATGACTTAATCAACCCTGGCGATTAGAAGACAAAAAACCCAGTAGAACTAGTCAGTAACCTCACCTTGTAAACATACAAATTGAATCTCTTGATACTTACAAGTACCAAGCTGGAACTCTTCAACGAGACAATTCCCTATCTAAGCCTAGAACACACCAATCAATCCGTATGGCCAAACCATTAATCGGAGACAGGTTCAATCAAACTCAGACCTTGAACCTGTCTCAACGATCAAAGTATATGCCTCTCAAGTCACTTGTCTTTAACTAGACTGATCCAACCACAACCACCTTACATGCAGCATCCATTGTCATAACAATACAACCACAAACAAAAGGTGTTGTATGAACACAACCAATCACCATAAGAGACACATGACACAAGCAACCCCGAATAAAGATCCAATGATCTTTGTATGTACCACTACCACTGCGAAAAGTACACACCCAAGATCATCTCTTATTCTACTTCGATCAATCTCACATATAACCATATGTAAAAAATTCCCTGCAGAAGTAATAAACCACGGTGCCACTAGATCCAAATAACCTAGACTCCAACTCCTTGTACAAAGGAATTCCGCAATTAGCTGGGCTAACAACTAACCATAAAACGCACCAACCCAATTTACTACTTTTAATTCCGTTGCTCCACGCAACATCCTAGCAAGACGTCTGACTCAACATCTTGTAAGATATCAGTTTCAATATTGACAACAATGTGATCGCACAAGAACATACAACAACACCAATAATGAAACTCGAGCAGATAACCAAGCAACATCCGAATATAACAACTTAACATCTATTTTTGAGCAGATCCACAATATATTTAAACATACAAGATGATAGCTAAGTGACGAACTTACATGCAAAAACTGGCAAATAATGGTCGTTCCAAAAACAACTTACCCCGACGAGCGGATTTGTCAAGTCCACTCTCCAAATTCGCCAAATTGGCCAAACCCGAATAATTGTCATATCAAAGAGCCCTAAGATACGTCCAACAGCTAAACATCGCATGATCATGGATTGAGTCCTCTCCACCATGATTACCGCAACAGTCTCAATAAGTCCGCTCTGATGTGCTTCACCCCTTTGCCTATCACAAAAGACAAAATCTCATCTTTATCTGTCATAGCCTGAAATTATTCCGCCCAAATAATCTCGCCGATCTTCATTGTCTTCAACAAGCCATCGAGTTGTCCATGATCTTTACAACCAATAGCTCTGATGCCAATTGTTGTGCGGAAGCGTGTAGGCGCTAAGATAATCGATGGCAAAAACAACAATAAAGAACACAAAAATTTAACGAGGTTCACTATCAACGCGATAGCTACGTCCTCCGGGGTCTAGAATCAATCTCACTATGATGATGAGAGTTTACAGATACAAAAGATGATCTGGGTTCTCAAGATCTGCCCTTCTTGAGAACCCTGGTTGGCTCTCCCTAATTTTGTCCCATAAGCAATTAGACTAGGCTTTGGGTAGTTTATATATTAACACCCTTGACAAAGACCTAATTAACTAATAAAATTCAATTTAGAAAGTCAATAAACAAATTAGGCAAACAATCGACCAAAAACTCGTGCAAGGACAAAAAGCGTGAATCAGCCGACAAACACCGCGGGCCGCGCCAGGCTTCACTGCGGACCGCACCAGGTCCACCGCGCCCCGCGCCACACCTTTGGCGGACCGCCAAAAGTCCCTGCCTCGCGTTCTCGGCTGCACATCCTTAGAGCTCCGCGCACCGCGCTTCTTCACCCGCGGCCCGCGACAACCTCCTGCTCATGTTTTAGTCGGCATCCATGGTGGTTTTCCGACCACCCCACGACAAGCCTTAACTTGCCCATTTCCATGCTTGCTCATCTCCATTGTATCGATCGGTTGGCGAAACCCAGTGCTCAAGCCACATTTCCCAACATCTAATTGAAGATTATTATGACCACAAGTCCACACTCAATATCGATATTTGGCAGCAGATTTTTCTGCTAGGATGATTGGATTAGGAATTATCTACATTCATCATGCTGATCTTAATTTAAGATTCTGCCTAAACTCGATATTTATCATTTCGCATTATTGACATACAAGAGAATGTCTGCCCTCATTACACCCTTGTGATGAAACCCTTTTTCCGGACCCTTGCTTAGCGAGGACGCCAATGTGCACCGGGTTGCCCTTGATTATAGACATACAAGGGCTTTTGGTTTTTTTCATGTTGTCAAAGAGTTTACCAGTGGTTTTTTCGTGTTGTCAAAGAATTTAACAATGAAAATAGATGGCGAATGCCGGATCGAATTGATCGGGTCATGTAGGAACAAGGTTCAAGTATAATGACATTGATTTACAATTAAGACTATATCTTATATAATATGGAGGAATCCATAACAATCAATGGTATCAATTTGGTTGAACTCAACAAACATATTCAATTTTGTTCTATACTTCTAAAATACACATTTCAAATACACATAATCAAATGATTTAAGGCGTAATTGTGTTAATGACAATGAAAATTCATAAAGCTTGAAAACTCCGAGACCTTTAATAATCCAGAGCATCATTTGCCAACTATATATCACTATTTTCCACCTCCGATCCATTTCAAGTTCAACCTTAACATACACTGTCGTCCATTTCATCATCATCATCATCATTGATATTTTCATCGCTTTCACCATCATTGACATAATCATCATCATAATCACCTTCATTAGCATCACCTTGTTCATCCCCTTGGACATAATCCTTAAAACTCGAAGTTGAAGACCCACTTATGAATTGTAGCTCAAGCTTTCCATCCTGTCTTTGGGCCTTAAAACAAGTTTGAGGCGTACCAACACTAACAACTTCTATAATTAACCTTCCATCTTCCCTTAAAGATTTAACTTGAACACCACTAGAAGAACCACTCCTAATAGTACTTAAAGGAGGGGGGAAATTAGCAGTGTGACTCGGCCGCTTCTTAATAGTACTGCAAGGCATTCTTGAGGAAAACTCGATTTCGAGATGCGAAAATGACGAGATTAAATCATCCCCATTTTCACTTATAGTGCTCCCAGTTTCACTCCCTAAATTTTCAGTACACATCTCCAAACTTTTCTCACTTAGGGCAGAAGTTGGCCTTTTCGCAAGTGGGTGCACGTACACTTTGTCATTCTCAATTTGGACATTTTGAGTTGGATTTGAGAGAGCTTGTAAGAAACTCCACCCACCAAAATTTCCATTTTGGGACGCTGAATTCTTTATTTCATACTCATTGCAAAAATGAATTTTCCCTGTATCTTGTAATGGAGCTTGAATATTGTGTCCTAAGACCGAGTTCTCGGCCAATGCATGTCGAGGAGAACACCTAGATGAGAATTGGAGCTGGATTCGGCATGGCTCTACGAGTCGTGAATCGAACTGTGGTTGTACCCTTTGACATACTGTTGTTGACATGGTGTAGGTATCTTGAATTGTATTAAAGGTAATTTTGAGATGGTGAACAGGGGAAAAACAGAGTACTAGTGATTTTGAAAACAGAGAAAGTAAAAATATTGGTTGGATTTGAAAGAAAAATTGAATAAACTTGTGAATTTATAGTGCAATGATGATACTGTAGCTATGGGGAGGTGCTCTTGGATGGCTTTTACATCCTTTGATTTATTTTTGTTAATACTTGCTTTAGAGTAACATGAAACAAAAAGAATCAAGGAAAAGCTTACCTGATACTTTTCTCTGTGTTTTTATTACCATGCACATTAAAAATTGAGCAATGCCTAATTGTAGATTTTTTATCATGAATGATATGACTACATAGGAGTGAAATAAGTTACAAATTTGGCTTTAATAAGATCCATATTTAAAATGACTCGACTATTTAAACAGTTTGAGTTTAACCTAAAATCATAGATTATTAGATTTGTCATTGCAAGAATTATTATAACGTCCTAGTCAGAAATATTCATAAAACTCATTGAATATACATTTACCTCAAATTTACAAAGCGAATAAGACCGGAAGAATGTGATAGAGGATTCTATAACCATCCTCTATTATAATGAACCTATGAATTTGAAATTCATTGTACAAACATAAAAACTCATACGGAGTAGAACATTTCACTTGGGCTGAAAAAATCGCGAAAGGAAGCTTAGAAGAAAGCACATACGATATATATGGAGCCCTTTGGTGACATAAGATAACATACACAGAATCTGTGGCATTATTGAGTTTTGATTAGTGTCGAAAAGCATCACAAAGTTGCATCCTTCGACTTTTTCCTACTCCTCCCACCACTGTACGGACAACTTTGTATCAAAGATTTAGAGTCAACTTGCTAGAGTCGATGCAACTGTGAGAACAACAAGTAAATCATGTCTTTGGTACGCCTTATTGGGAAATCACACTGAACAACCTAGCTAAAGTTTGGAAAATCACATAGAGTGTATGGGAACAAGGATTTGATTCTCAAATCCAAATTTGACACAAATCACATGTTTAGGAACTCAAGAAATTGAGAATTTGGATTTGTGTCAAATCTTTGTATCAAATCCAATTAGGCCAAAAACAAATGACACCTCAAGATGTGTCATTTTGAAATCCCACCCTCCTCAAACATTGAATTTATATTTGAATTCTACATTCTCAAATGATGGATTTGAAATGATTACAAATTTCCAAATTCATGTTTCCAAACGCTACCTAATTGAATTTTGATTTAATTTGATCCCTCGTACAGGTGTTTGAACTCTTCATTTACCTATTTACTTGTGTGTCCTAATAAACAAGCGCTCTCAACTTACATATGAGGTGTCATTTCGAACGGAGGGAGTACCTAGAAGCAAGGAGGAAAGCACATTTTGCTTAATTTGTCAGCTTCAATTTAAAGCTTAGTTAATTAATCCATTATGTTCTTAATTCTTAAACTAGGTAGCACTGAAACGGAAACGGAAACAGACACGGACACGGGAAACAGCAGTCCGAAAATTGTAGGACACGGACACGTCTAATTTAAATTATATAAAATACATATTTTATGTTTGAAAACTTATATTACTAATTAAAATATTAATTTAATACTCTACTAATACTGATTATAAAATAAAACTTAAATTAATAATGATCTATATTACGATATTCAAAGAAACATCGATTGCATAATTCATTTTTGATGATAAATACTCCTCAACTCACACCTTTATTATCAATCTTCTATTTAATTTAGTTAATTAAAGTGTATAGGAGGTGTCCTAGAGCTTCCCAATAGGCAAAATATCAATATAATAATGGATACCGATTTAAAAGTTTCGGACACGTATTGTCAGGTGTCGTGTCGATGTCGGTGTCGGAGACGGACACGCTAGATCATGGAAGTGTCCGTGGTACCTAGTTCTTAAACAACCAAATTAAAGTGATCATCATCAGACATCATATCTCGCTTTATAGCAAACCTCCTCTAGATGTGATCTACGTGGTTTCCACTTTAGGCAAGTGTTGAAAGACATGAAAAGCATTTGATCCAATCCCTTTACACGTAATTGTGACGAAATGTCCAACTTTTAAAACTAAAATTTGTATGCAAATATATGTGAGAAAATAGACTTAAAGTAACAAAATTGTCGAGATTTTTATGATTAGTTATTCATGTGTTCGGCTAAATGGTTTCTTAACAATATTACTTTAAATCTATAAAACAACGCATGTTCGAGTAATTAGCAGACTATGAGGCCTTGACATGATCAATAAGCCAACAACTGTGTTTATAGATTTGAATCCTCATTTATATCTAATTTGCACAGTAAAGCCGAAAATTAATAAACTATAAACGAAGATTTTACATGATCTCTATCTACCAAAATTTATCTACCAAAATTTTGACCTACTTATGAGATGGAGTGATTTCTGCATCATTGGCCCATTGCATTAAAAATCTAATCTCCTTGTAAAAGAGGGGACATTGTTAGTATCATTTGCGAGCTAGCAAGGATGTAGGTGATAGCCTAGTGGTAGTAGTATCACCCCCAACCAAAAGGTCGGGGATTCGATCCTTACTTCCTCAACTTGTAAAGTTGGGGATGATTTGCGTGGATGATAGGCCCCCTTGCGAGGGGGTCTCCTATCGGGTTCATGCCCAGTCATTGCGGTCTTAGGTGGGGTCTTCTTGTGAGATATGATTCCCTAAATAATCCCCCTAACTCCGCAAGGACTGACTACTGAGCCCTTCGGGGCCAGTAAATTACCGATTATAAAAAAAAAATCAGACCTAGCAGCCTAGCATCTAGTTAAGCTTGTGTTAGGGGTTAGAGTTGCAATTTGATAACCAACATTGAGCTTTTAAGTTCAACTCCACATTGCTGGTATCAGCCTATCACTACGTTTGCCAATTACCATCTTAATCCCTCTCATAGAGAGTTAATAGCTCTTTTAGGACCCAAATTTTTGATTTCAGGACCTCTAACTTTTTAGAGGTGAAATCAGGAACTCCCCTCAATTTTCCATCCAATTTCTAACCCCGTTAACCTTCCTAACCACCTCTCTCCTCTTTCCTCTATCTTCTTCACATTGTCCACATTTTCGCCCAAATCAATCCAATTTCTCCCATCTTCATCACCCAGGGGTGCCGGAGAAGTGTGGAAATCAAAATTACTAGTATCACAAAATATCATTTATGAACAACAAGAAGAAATCAAAATCTAACAAAAATAAACAAAACCCAAAAACGCCATACTTGCTAACATTACTTTTGTCGTCGAAGGGAAGACCCACGAGTGTTCAATATGCCACAAGTGTTTCCCCACCGGACATGATTTAGGAGGCCACAAACGGTGCGACTATGGAGTATCGGCGGCGCCGCCCACTGGTGTTACCGCCTCAGAATGGGTGGGTTCGTGTCTGAGCCAAGGTGGCTCCGCTGCAGCGTGACATTGACATGAACATACTGCTTTGCCGGGAATTCTTGTCCTACCCAGAACCAAAACCCAGTAAACCGAAAAAATAAAATAAAAAAAGAATCATGCAATTTTGCACATAAATAAACAAAAAAATTCCAGAAAAAGTAAGAAACCCTCAATCCAAAATCCAAAATCCAAAAAAAATTAATACAATTTCAGACAAAATCAATAATAACCACAAAAATTAAACAAACAAAAAAAAAACCAAAAATCAAAAAATGAGATTGAAAAATATACCAGATTGAAAATATAACCCAATAAACCCAGAAACTTCCAGACCAAAACCCCGCTTCAAAACCAGATGGTTACTGCCTCTTTTCTCATCACAGAAAATCATAGTCTGATTAATTAGTTAGACAGAAAGGAAAAAATGTTCTTCTTCTTAGTTATAACCAATAATAGGTTATAACAAATTTTCTGATTTCTTAGGCATGCCGATTTCTGATTTCTAAAGTAATCTGGGTTGTTTTGATTTTGATGACAATATCTTTTTGATGATTGACGATAAATTTTATGGGCAAAGAAGATGAATCATCAAGTATAGTGTTACGATTGATTTTGATTTGAGAATAAGAATCTGGGTAAAATGACCAAGATGAAGGAAAGAGCAGGGAGAGGGGTAGGATGGCTAACGGGGTTAGAAATTGGATGGAAAATTGAGGGGAGGTCCTGATTTCACCTCTAAAAAGTTAGAGGTCCTGAAATCAAAAATTTGGCAAAGTTCGGATCATAAAAGAGTTATTAACTCTCTCATAGATCGCACCATTAATTTTGGGTAATTGAGAATGCCATGACATGAATAAAATAATCCACACTCCTATGAGTCAAAAACCCGCGCAAGTATATTACATACAACACATACATAAGGGGCGTGGATCAGTTGATTCATACCTACACGGCTACACTCGGCTTTAGATGGACCAATATTAGACACTCAGATACTCACAAAGTACACCTCGCACTTGAGACAAAAGGGCGCAAAGTTAGCGCAATGGAGCTGGTCAAATCAAGATAAAAAGGGAAGGATTCGCAATCCTCAGAAGTGGGATAATGGGACAGAAATGTAGCTACACCAGTAGTTTGCTATTTAGAATTGAGTAATGATGCGACTACGTACCATAGATTTCATGTGGACACACTCGTACAATTTCTTATTTTGGACCACTCGGCAAAACTGGTACTAGCCTCACTTAAAAAGTATAGTACTACGGTAGCTATATGTCTAAGCATAATGTATGTAAGCTTGATTATTACGCTACTCGCTACCAAAACAGCTCATAAAGATATGCACCCCTAGTTATTTGACTTGAGCCTTGGTGCGATTCTAGTCAATGTCGTTAAGTAGTCAGCGAGGGCATGGGCGAGTGGCCATCGACCAATTCCAGTTTGTTTTGGTAACACTGCGATTTTTGGCTACGGTGCATTGCTACTCCGTTACTCACTTATTCCTCAATCTCGTCGATGATCTGAGCTGTTAACTTTTCTCTCTCGAAAATAAGGTGCCACTGACACACTCGTTCCCCTTGCTCAACAATCAACACTAACTACATTTAATAAATGTAGAGGGAGTACATACAAAGTTGTTCACGTTGACCAATCTTGAGCCGCAAGTCTACATGTTATATAATGTAATTTGAGCAACACCAAACCAAAAAAAAAAAAAAAAAAAAAAAAAAAAAAAAAAAAAAAAAGAGCATAAGTTGTACTATAACATAATTCAAATTGTGACTTGTGAGACTAGCTTTTTGCTCTAGTGAGTGCAATACGCAATGGCAAAATGCTAAAAGTCTAATGAGACAGATTTGTCATCAACCATCACCATCGCCCATCATATCATTTTACGTCCAAGCAGATCGGAACTACCAAGTTCAGGTGTTGACCAGCGACTGCTACAGGACGACAACAGCATTTGTAATACCATAGCAATTTTCAAGAGATACCTCCGTACATCTGCTGAGGTATGCCAACTAATTGCAAGAACAACTAGCAAAAACGCATCTCAGATTGTACACAACAAAATTAATTTTGACCCGAAAGACGGAAAGAAGAGCAGAATGTAGCTCATAAGCATCTAAACATAGCTTTGCAGCCTGAAAAAAGCCTAAATGCTAAAGGAGGCTGGCAAGAATCTGTGCTCCCTATGAGCCCTAGTACACAAACTGGAGTCCTAACCATCAAAGTTGGTCTAGGAATCCATCTTTGGGGTTAAACATAATGTTTGTTTATCGATCTAGACTAGCTAATCAAGGAAAGAAAAGGGTATCTTGTAAACTAAGCAAAGAAAGGTCCACTGTCCGAATAGTCACATCGGCCGGCCTTTACCTTCACTGAGCCAAAAAAAGAGCCCTCAAAGCTGGCCTTTTCATGGTTGTTTTGCTTTACATTCAGCATACAGATATGATTTTATTACTCTCTAGCACGATATATAGGGTCCCTTTATAAACTAGGGCTTACAAAAGAGGAATCAAATTCATGGCTTACACCAGCATTTGTTAAAGGCTCCTCTTCCTCCTGCTTGCCTCCATCCTCCTTTACGCTTTTGACTGCACTAAAGTTCTCCTTTTCGAGCACTGATTTTTCAGACGTCGTTCCCACATGAGATTAAAGAAAACATATCAGAAAGCAACCTTAGAAAGAATGCAGAGATGTCAGCAAACTGGTGATTGGTTATGCAGCAATCCAGCAGATAGACATATACTAGCACTGTCTGGGATTTATTCACATAGTGAGCAGCAGTAGAATCTTGACTAAGCATAACACACTGGAAGAATCTCAACTGCAGAAAAAGCATGTCCTCTTGTTATTAAGGGAAATAAAGTAGTTTGTTTTTAGTAGATGATAAGATCTGTCATAGAGTTACCACAAATGGCATTGGCCAATAGTCTCCAAAGATTATTGGTCAGAAAAAAAAGATTAGCGACAAACGCAAGATAATAAGGAATATAGGGAATACGAAAACAGAAGAATAAACTTCACTTCTATTTTCTAGTATGAAATATGCATGCAAGATTCCACATCCATGCGCAGAAGCACTAGAAACTGACATGCATGCCTGTGCAAACAAGGACGCAAGACATAAAATCGACATGCTTGAAATAGCAGGGCTCATAGCGGTGTTATTGTGTCTCAATCAAGACATATAATTGTTTCGAACTAGATAACTTATGAAGTGGCCTATATGTCTGCGCAGAAAGATCACAACTTAAGAAAGTTCCAAGTTCAAGAATCACTTACTATACACAAGAAAAGCTATCTCACTTGATTAGGTCTTGCCTTCGGGATGCTTCAAGGCAACAAAATCATTATTCAGGATAAATGGAAATTCTGAAGTTCAACTTGTAATGTTTTCAGTTTCTTCTCAATATCGGTAAGCTGTTCTTGTGTATCCAATAACCGGTCTAATTTTTGCTGGGCCGCCTGCTCATAGGGTTTTCCAATCTCTGCTACAAAGTTTTCCATATTCGTAATTGTGGTGGACAGATCCTTCTGCATGGCTTCTTCAATCTCTTGACCAACCATATCTCCAATGGTTTTCACCTTGTTCACCATCATTTGCTTACGAGCTGGGAAGCTTGAAATTGCCAACAATCTGAACAAAGAAAGGCGGACGAATTAGTACAGCCTAGCATACGAGCAGTATACTGCCAAAAAAAAAAAAAAAAAAAAAAAAAAAAAAAAAAGCAATCTCCAGGCATACGACTAATACGAGAGGCACACAAGTAATAGTTACCGCGTTCTTCAGAGTTGGATTAATGGCTTAGCCTCCATCAATATATTATAAATAATAATATTAGTAATATCGGTCATCCACAGCAGTTATTAGTCATCCCAAAACAACGCTAAACCGGTAACAATCTGCAAGCCAGGAGTCTGAACTGATTACAGCTATAGCTCGGAGACTTTTTAAAATAAGTACTGTACTGGAAGGTGATGCATAATAGGCAGGATGAGATATATATTTAGCTTACACCCAACTTCTGGACACGTGGAACGGCAAGGAAAAATGGAAATAAACATGAGGAAGGAGAATGAAGGTTAAGCAAAACATATTGCACATCCATTACATTAGGGATTGTTTTCCCATAAGATGCAAAGGATAATCCTTTCATATACCAACTAACCAAAGGAAGCTATCCAGCTAGGGATTCTAATTGTAATTTTCACTAACATCTCACCTTCGAGCAAATTTTAGTTTCCATGCACAAACAAGAGCACCCAAGAATCAAACTTCACACACCAGATTACGACAAGAGGCCACATTCATAACCCTTACTGTACATGAGAAAAGGGAATAGTTATTTGAGTAGATGGTCAGGAATCAGACTCAGTTATTTGAAGAAACTTCCACTTTTTTGAATTATATGAGGTGTCTAATTCTCCTACCACCATGCCAACATATGTTTGAGAGGAAGGGAATAGTTGGAATACCATAGTCATAGATACAAGTACAGGTGTATGCAGCTATCGAAGAGTTATAGATTAAGCTATGACAAATGATCACAAGGGAAAAGACAAGCAGTTATTAGCTGGAACTTTTTGATGCAATTTTCATTATGGGCTATTTGGAAGTAGTCACTGTATGTTTTTGGAATAGGGAAAAGGCTGCATACATCCAACCCCCCATTAGCTTGACAAAGGCAGGAGCCTTTGAGGCACTGTAATGATATTGTTGGTGGGGTGTTGCGTAAAGAGATTGACCTTCATTGCACAGAAGCTGAAAATAAGACTACATATACGAGGAGGTGAAAACCCCACCCTTCCCTCGTTCCCCTTACTTTAAAGATGTCCTTCTCAAAGACTTATAATTATCTTCTGTATTGCTTCTAGTTTATGTCTTATTTACTGTTTTATATCTTTTCCCCTTCTTTGTAAACACAGACAGCATGTTGAAAATCAAAGGAATATAAGCTCAGATCAGGAAAGATATCTCACCCTCCAGCTGAGCAAAGCCCAAGTGCGAGAAGATCTTCTAATGTAGTGGGTAGCACTGATGTGAGAAGTGAAGCAGACAATCCAGCAGCTCCTAGACCTCCAAAAGCTCCAAGAAACTGCAGAATAAAAAAAAAAAAAATTAAAAATGTAGAATAACACGAACAAATTGTGCATTTGGTGACATAAAAATGTCATTATTAAATGATATTTAGGATTTTAAGATAATTCATAGGACATTACAATGGTACTTCTGGAAAACACCAAAAAGATACATTGAGATTTAAGTTCAAGACTTCCCCATAATCAGATATTCAGAATGCTTTAAAAGCTATACTACTGGCTTACTAAATTACCTACGTTGAAAATACAGCTGGCCTACATTCCTACCATCCATGTTACCATTATTAACCAGAGCATAAAGCATGACTTATGTGTGACTCATTACCTTCACTGCCATGTAAAATTGTCCATTAGGATTCGATAGATTGACCAAATGTGTACAGGCTTACCGCTTTACAGCCGTTTCTTCACATAAACAGAGTGGCAGTAAAGAGAAAGACCTGCTTTGAGGTTGCTCTGACAAGCTGTCTTCTAGTGCTTAGTTGTGTTAGTTTGATCGCCACTTTAATTCCTAGGAGGGGGACAGTTGTGTAGTTGTTTGTCATAGTTGTAGGGGATAGAAATTCCTAGAAAGCTTCACTTCCTAGAAAGTAATGGAAATTTACCCAAGGGGGCCTACTTAAGGAGACTCCCCCACGGAAGTTCTACTTCTGTTGTTCATCCACATTCCGATGCAGTCCAAAATTCCAAGTAAATATTTATTCAAAGGAACTTTGAGTTCCCATGGGCATCCATACGAGCAATCATTTCTTCCAATCAAGTCTCATTTTAGCTTTTATATAAAGGTTTTACCTTCAAAAGAAATTTGTCTTTCCTTTGCTTCTCTTTGAACTTCTTTTTTTGCGTCTTTCCTGCTTCATTTTACCATCTTTTCTTTCCCTATTCTCCACAGTCTACTTAATTCCACCTCAGGTTGACGGGTCCATAGGTTTGTCTTTAGGCTAAACAAATAGTGACATTGAATGGAAAGCTGATCAGCAGTGAAAAACGAATGGAAGAACCAACTGCACAACTATTGATACCGCAAATTTGGCACTGATGTCAAAGGCATGGCAAAACTGATATGAAAACATAATATTGTCTTGAATTTCCATTCGATGTCATTATTTCATCAATTTCCAACTCATGTTGACGTTAACGCAAGTGCTGCACTAGCATATCCTTGGGCTAAGGCTGTAGTAGACTCAACGTAGGTTCCAAATAGCTTCTCTCCAAAGAGATTTGCCTCTTCTAAATTTTTTTTTTATTCAGAATCTCCTCATTGTTGGTTCCTTTACAACCATTTCTATGTTTCTTATAAAAGGAACTCATAAATTCTTTCCAGATTTGTCTTGAGGCCACCAACACCCCTTGCACCCACTACCCGACCCCTCAAACAGTTCTCTTCTACTTCTAAATGAGTCTTAAATTCCTTTCTATTTCCTCCTCCCAATCACCGTAAATACTACAGTTGCACAAAAATATAGCTAATTAGCTACAAATCAGATTTATATTAAAAAATAAAAACAGAGAAAACGGGCTCAATGACCAACTAAAAAAAACTAAGAATTTTACTTCAGACATGAACTTACCACTTGACGAATTTCTTGGTCAAATAATATCGAGGCAGCAGTTCCACTAAACTTTTTGACTGATTTTATGCTGTGTCCATCAACTTCGTTGAGTAGAAATTTGGTGCTATACTCAACCTGATTGAGTGAGCTAACATCCGAAGGCCATCTTTTCTCAAATGTCACCTTGTAACTTGCAGCTTCCTGAGCATAGTTCTCTTTTAACCAGGCACTATAATCCTCAAGAAGTTTCTGTTACAGCAACCAGGTATAGAAAGTCCCAAGACTTAGTAATCGATAAAATGACATCACATGGAAAGCTGATTAACATTCAACAGTAAGAAACGAATGGAAGGACCAACTGTAGAAATATTGATACAGCAAATTTGGCACTAATGTCAAAGATATGGCAAGACTGATATGATATATTGTTATGACTTGGAGTCAAGACATCCATGTCTTCAAATGAAAATGGAAAACTTTTGTGCCTGGTCTCATATTCCCATACAAGAAGATATTCGAAAGAAAAATCGAAGGGGCCCCCGCAATGAAGTACTAGCAAAGCATTTCATCAAGGGCTTAATTACAAAACTCAACGTTATAGCTTATTAATTCAAACATTCATATTGAGAAACTACAGTTTCAATATAATAGTGTAAAACCTTTTTATAAAAAAAGAAAAATAAGCTACTAAAAAAATTAATGTTCAAATTTTACGATATAACAGTGGTAGTTGTGATAAGTTCATCATCAAACCTTAAGATATACTTCTGTTTCTCACTCTTTCTCTTTATTTTTTTTATTTTTTTTTTAATCAAATTAGTAGGAGTGGGCTTTTCTCTTTTTGGGCCCGTCTCACAGGAGATTTACTGATGGTTTTATACTTTCAACAAACACATAGAATGTCAACATCAAAAGGCAAACTTCTAATCATTCTCACTCTGGAAACCGACATGTCTCATTTAAAAAATTGGTTGCTCAGTTTTCTCTCACATAGGAAACGAACTTTTGTACAAAATAGAAGTTTAACAGACAAAAAGACTAGAAACTAGATAAGTGCAAGTCAGTTAATAACACTCTTCTTACTTGTGCATCAGACAGAGCAGGGCTAACAATGTCATCATGAACACTCTGTGTGGCTGGAATCAACGAAGATTTATCTCCTTTAGAAATCAATGAAAAGGCAATATCCAGATTGGAAAGCTGGAGAGTAGATTCCACAAGCTTTACCACACGTAGCTTTGTATTCTCAACCTATAAAACAAAATCCCAATGCAAGGGATAATTTAAGAGTTTACATGGAAACTGGTAAGAAGTATATGTTGGCATGGAAGTGATCAGCATGTGGCAATCACACTAAATTCCATGTGACCATTGGTTCAGCACCTAAAATTAAATCCATATCATAGAGAGTAAATGATAAATATCCTCGAGGTATCTTTACCAGGGAGGAAATTTGCCGCCTCCAAGAGATGCTCTCCCGTTCCATTCTTAGTGCATAATTCTCAACAGATCCCATTAAGTCCTTCACAGACATCAGGTCTCTCTTGGCACACCGATAATCTTGTGTCACTAGTGTTTGACACGAAAATAATAGTCGCTCAGTAATTGCTATAGGTGTTTCAAGCTTGATTTTCATTCTTTCCAGGCCAGCAGTTGTTGAACGATCCAAAAAGCCATATAAGAAATTCTCAAATTCAATAAAGCTGTGAGTGCGCCAGTGGGTTTGGAACTCTGACAAATCCAGCTGATCCAAGCCAGCGTCGGTTCCTGCAAGTTTTGCTTCAAGAGCAGACCTTGCAGAGATAGGGAAGAGCTTTATATCTTCTACATTCAGCAACTTCTGCAAATTTTGTCTAACAAAGGAAATGGCTTCATCGAGCTGCATTAATTCACAAATTAGGGCTATAGCACATCTTAAACTAGAAATATTATGGAAAAAACAAGCGTGTTGTATGCATCTGCCGATGAATACTGCATTCATATATATCATAATATCCTATGATTAAAATACTCAGAAGCTGAAGGTTTCAGATATGAATTTACACAGCATATGCAGATATACCTCCCTGGGATTCCTGTAGATGTCAGCTTTGTTCAACAAGAAAACAACTTTCTTTTTCCATTGTTGTGTGTAACGAAGAAATGCAACCTGAAGCTCATCAACAGAGTAAATCAGACTAATTTTAAATAGTTGTGGACAAGCACAAAAACAGACAGTATCAGATACATAACTAATCAGCAGCACACACCAAATAAACAAACAAACAAAAAAATAAAATAAAATGTACAGAATCCAAAGCCAAAGGTCGCATAAAGTTCAACCGATACCCAGTAGCATTCTCATGTTCCGGACTTCCTGTAAAGCATATTCTTAGTATTGAGTGTCTCCCCGGTGTTGCATTCTCACACATCATACATTCATACGAATACTTCAATGTGTTGCTGAAGCCATATTTAATTGAATCATGTCATTATATCTAATTGTAAAGTCCAATGGGCAAGTCTGCTTTGTGGTCTCAAGGAAACCACAAACCCAACATAAAACGACCCACTATTTAATATACCATCTTGCAGTTCCCAAGTTTTCCAAGATTTTCATGTAAGAAATGAGGTCTAAAAATGGACTTTTCATTGAACATGAAAGTATGGTGAGTTAAAGACTTTACTTCTACCAATAATGAAACCAAACTACACGTTTGTTGCACCAATCATCTAGCCTCCCTTCATCGCCACTCTTAAACCTTCACGTGGCATCAATAAGAGAAACTGACAACACAACCCAACATCAAAAACAAACTCTTATTTGAAATTTAAGTACCAAATACCAGTCATCCGAAGATATTGGTTTAATAAATGCCTAAAGGGGAGACACCACTGATCAAACAACGATAGTGTGAAAAGTACGTTTCTGAAGCCCTGGCTTCCTGGTTTTCACAATTGCATATGGTGAAGATCCAACATTATTGTGTTCAAATGCCCTTGATATGTACAGTAATTCATGCAGTACCATTTAGAAGCAAGTAGGAAACGAAAAGGTGGAATATAAGTCAATTTCACAGTTTCTAGGGTATAAATAAGCTGTTCTCTGAGCATAGAAGTCTGCATCATTCAACTATATATTTGAAAATTACTAAATGAACATCTCAGCCTCATCCTACTCCTACTCCATGAAATAATAAAGGTAATAAGAGGTAAGAAGCAACTTATTCATGAAAGAGGTTAGAAGCAACTTATACCTCACTCTCAGTTAATGGGCGATCTGCGGAAAGGACGAAAAGAAGCAAATCTGCTCGAGGGATAAATTCCTCAGTGAGGCTCTGTTGCCTTTGCAAAATGACATTAGTTCCAGGGGTATCAACGATAATCATCTGGTGTGGCACAATGAAAAGGAATTAGATAAGAGTTGATTTAAGAATAAATCTCGCACAATAATATTTTCGAAACAGCACTTATAACACTAGCCTTCTGAGTTAAGAAAATGCAAAGATAACTCATGTCGCTTGAGCACAATTAAAGTTAGTAAACATCGCTGAAGGCTACAAAATATGGAAAGAAGTTAAGGTTCAAGTCCCTGGGTGAAGAAACGTGTCACATGCATTCTCAATTATATCATTTGGAATAGATTCCTTGTAGGATGACTACCTTCAAGTTGAACCCATAGTTTTGTCAAGAGTGAAAGGCTGCCCTCCTTTTCTGATACGTAAGAAAGTTATACATTTTAAACATCAAGGAAGTAACTCCCATACACAAAACGAGAGCTGCAAAATTATGCTACCAAACTATCACGGGCAATTTTATCTACGAAGGTCAAGTCACAAATGCCAGTAAGGATAGAGCACTTGACTCCAACAAAAAACCAGCTTCAAAAGCAAACTCTCAAAAGTTGGCAGAAACAAGCAACATCACTTAAAACAAAAAAAAACAAAAAAGATTCCTTTCAATCCCAGAGAATCATTGAATAAGCTTAGGGACCATCTTCCAAAGTTCAACATTTCCATCCTTCACTCCCAAGCAATGAGACGTTCTATTAAAGAATACCCCCTCCATGGCTCCATGTAAGTTTAAATTTTCTACTTTCCTTTTCCGGATATCCTGTTTCAAACTTCTCATCTATATCTCTTCTCTCTTCTCTCTTCTCTCTTCTCTCTTCTCTCTTCTAAATTTGTGTCCCACTTGTTTCTTCTTCACTCTTCTCTGTACTAACTCCTAATTCTTATTTTGTGGGCGAAAACTAATGGGATGTTTATGTGGGAGAAGCAAGTACTTGATAGGTTAGAGTATGTATGGTTAGGCTAATTCCATATCCCAACAGTAACATGAGCTTGTAACCCAAGCGGGGGCATCAATGTGGTGGCACTTGGGCTTGGTTGTTCCGGTCGAATGTTGGGTTAGCTGTATCCAGACCCGCCCTCTCCGACTAGAGAGCTAGTCCATATAACTTGGCCTAAGGGGCGGATCAACTGGATCCTAGAGAAGAGAGGACCATGTGAGGCTGGAGTGCTGGACCCACAGAGCATCGGATAACAAGCCGGTATTGGGATCTGTTAGTGCTTGGTTGGCTCAGATCTCCATTGGACCATCACTTTAGAAATTAAAAAAAAAAATAATAAGAAATACCACATCCTAACCGAAAGAGGGCGAAAATGTTTAAATACCAAACACTGGGTGGTCACTAAATTTCTTGAGGTACCACAATCTCCAATGCTTGAAAAGTTGGATAATTCCATGCAGTTCATGGGTTAACATCAGGCAGGTCTGCACATCGCAAATGTGTGTACTCATCTTTGTTGCATGTGAAGCCTTCCATCAGCATACATAGTCATGAGCATAGGATTATCTCATAATCATCAAGACTTTAAAGGTTTTCCATGTTCCAACCATTCAAGAGCAGCCACCCCACCCAAAGATGATGAATTACACCTAAATAAAGGTACCCAAAGATAACAAAACTTACACTTCTAGAAAATCTTTTGTTCCTTATATGACTTCCTAGACCAGCATAGCACATTAATGACAAACACCCTCCTTAATCATTGCACGATTACTCAATGCCGAATGCAGACAAATAACGACATATGCAAATTGAAACAACCCTCCTTTATAAATTTCAATTAGTATACATCAACACTCAGTAGATCTCCCTCAAGTACTTTCTCCACGCGCCCATTAGGAATACCCAAGTTCTTTCTCTCATATCTCCTGCGTCCACTGTAGCTTTGTGGTATCTGAGGTGCCACACAACTAAGTCCTAGCAACAAACATGTAATACAATCAAACCCTAGGTATCCCACCTATTTACATTAAAACTCCTGAACTAGACAAACAAAGATAAAAACTATCGCCTTTCATGATAAAAGTTCTCGGAATTTTGGCAAAAGCTTTGGTACGAGTTCCGACATCCCAAATAGGACAGGTGAATATTTGAGGTTTTACGGAGAGTTCTAGAGGTTTGCAAGTTGAAAACTCGCCTTAGCTTTCAAACCTCAACGAATATTACTGTGTCCTGCAGCTGCATTTCTCTAAGGTGCCAAGTTGTACTAGTTTGTCAAAATTCTGTTAGTTAGCTGGTTAGCTTCTTAACCTAGTTGGTTATACCTGTAGCTTCCATGAGAAGCCTTGTATATGCATTTATATATATGTATATACCTCAATCCTGTACATCTGCAACTTAACACAATCAATACAAACTCAGTTATTTAGATTGTTGTTTTCCTCTGTTTCACTTGAGTGAATCTTGTCTTATTTTACCTAAGACTTCCTGATGCTATTCTAATGCTAGGAATACTATTGCTTTCATTCTACGGTACTTGATCTAACAAAAACAAAGCTGTATATTATGTATGTACATTGCTAGTACCAATACACAAAGGAAAGCATTTACCTTCTTCAAAATTTGGGAAGGTAGATAGCAAATATATTGACCATCAGGATGCCTTTCACAAGATTGTTGCTCCATAGTATCAAACTCAGCATAGCGCAAGAAAGTAATCTCATTGGTAGTGGGAACCACGCCATCTTTCAGAAATTTCCCTCCCAGAAATGCGTTTATGAAAGTTGATTTCCCTGAGTTGAACTCACCCTGACAATTCATAAACATACAAAATTGAGTAACTGACTGACAAAATTTAAAAGCGCCAGAAATGTATCGCAGGCACGTCAATTAGATATGTCTTATAGTCGAAGTTTAAGTTATTGAAACTACACACAATGCTATCGAACTCTTTGGACAAAAGGTGATGATGAAATGACAAGAATGTGAAAAACAGAGAGGTCAGAAAGGACACACAGACATTTCTTTCTCTTCTGGCAACTTTTGGTAAGAGAAAGAGAAATATCCAGATTTAGGAATCAGGTAATAACTTATAATAGGAGGTTTGTGCCATGAGTCATTTTATTATAGTAATTTAGCTGGTGGTTGACCATGATGATTCATTTTCTACTACCACCAGAATTACACATAATCAAGCATCTTTATATAACTATGTTTAGAGAGATAAAGACACTTCACATGGGACTTGATGATTATCATACAGCTAGAATTACTATATGAGATTCGTACTCCCTTCTCTATCCATCCTATGCTCTTACTGGCCTTCCACCCAATCAGTCACCTACAATTCATATCACATAGCCGAATTGCACAAAGGCGCACATCCACCATGTCCTTTTAACAAGTCGCCGGAACCAGTGGCAACAGTGCCTGCCAGGGCTCTTTG
The DNA here is from genome assembly GCA_963680865.1 of Spergularia marina. NCBI lineage: Eukaryota > Viridiplantae > Streptophyta > Magnoliopsida > Caryophyllales > Caryophyllaceae > Spergularia > Spergularia marina. The sequence continues at coordinate 23,209,355 of OY804544.1, read as the reverse complement.
TAGCATAAGGTGAACACATCAAATGCCCTATCTCAACCTGAATTGATATCTACTTAACTGGATCTTACATAGCAGGCACATGGATACCTCATAGAGCTGACTTCAAAAGATATAAGGGCGAGGGTATGACAGCTATAAAGAAGGGAAGGCTATATGGTTAAAATGTAGAAAACCTAATGACTCAGGACAATACCCTTGCCTATGGCACGAGTGCATGCAGTCTTACGGTTGCAGTTATAAGAAGACATTCCTATCAGACCTTTGATTATTAAGGCAATAAAACACTTCGCCATTTTGAAGAAAATTAATCAAGGATACTTCATTCACTCTTCATGTGTCATGTTAATATTACCACCCCATATTTTAGCAAGTTTCGAATTCACAATGTTACTCACTTCAGCATGTTAATTGAATGGGCATCATAAACTGGAAAGAAAGAATATCTTAATTGTCCCACTAAAGCAGCTGATACCATGAGCACAGCATCATGCTTTCATCCCTTATGTGGCAAGAGCCTCCATTCTTTATCACTCTAGATCACGCTGAATACTATTGAAGCGTAACGTAAAAGCTCCTTCTTTTCCCAATCTAAGCGAACCACCCCAGTTTAATAACAGCTAAAACAGTCAAAAGATCTATCCTTCAAAGAAAACTGCAAATATGAGAATCACATTATTAGTGACTGAGAACTCGCCATTTTATCTATAATCTAACCTTTAAGAGCTAATCTATTTCTGAATAAGGCATGTACTCCCTCAGTCGCAAATTAAACACTCCAATTTCCTTATTTGCATGTCCCATTCTAAACACCGCATCAATCTTGGGGCATCTCTTCTCTCTCCTACTTTTTGCCAATCTTCACATCCTCTCTCACACTCTCTTTCACACTTGTTAATCCTCACATTCTCTCTCCTACTTTTTACTCATTTCCACCCAACAACCACCACTTCACAATCTTTTATAGTTTTTTTTATTCCTATCAAAATGGCCCACGGCGTGTCTGATGCGAGACAGAGAGAGTATTTACTCTAGTGAGTATACAAGGGTTATATTAAAAATTGAGGTAATTACGAACGTGGAAGCCACAGTTTAAATATAAGATCAGGAGACATGATTGCATTGGAGATGCAAAGTTAGAGTTTAGGATGAAGAAATGTGGATGTTGTGCTGGTTTGGAAGAAATAGGTGGGTGATAATTGATAAAGAACATGAGGATACTTGTTTAAGTTGTCGTTTAAGAACCCAAGTGGACAATGCTAAAACCTAAAGTATCTAGAAAAATTGCAATGAAGTTAGTTGGTATTCGCATTAGCCTAGTGGCCGGGGTAAAGGTAGGAGAAATCTTGCTGGCAAACCACATCACCTGTTTAAGGGTAAATACATAAGGAGGAATCACAAAACAACACCTCAACTGGTGTGCCAAGGCTCATTAGGGTAAATGCATACGTTTTATAAATTTCAGCCCCCCCAAAGCACTTCTATGGGGCCATCATTGATGTTAGTGAACCATACATTCTACTATTTTGGGGCTAAGACATTGTTGAAGTGTTTCTTGGAAAGGCCAATCAACTAATAGACTATCAGTATCTATGAGGTGACAACATAACATGCAGTCAATAAGACAGCACGCAGTAATAGTCCAAAAAACAGAATACACTGTTGGCAATACAAGATGGACTCTGAACTCAACTCACATTGCATAACAACTATGCCAGCCAAATGCATTTCGATCCATCTAAAGGTTAGTAATAGGGTACATGATTCTTTTACCATCATTATCATGAAAAACGAACCCTCGGTTCCTAAATTATTTGAGGTTGCCTCGCGTGAATCTTTACACGGAATTATTAATAAAAAAAGGTCAGCAGATAAAAAGGTGGAGAGAGGGTGGGAGATAACAGCAAGAAAAGCAGAGAGAGCAACAAAGAAAAAGGGGTAAAACACAAGCTAAGTCAGAGACAAAAACAAGTAGGAGGAAAGGATAGAACAGGAAAGAGGGGGCAGAATAGGAGACGGGAGATTCTTTCTTTAACAGAAAGAGAGAGAACAAAAAAAGGAGAGGAGAAAGATAAATGAAAATAAAAAAAAAGTGACAAAGTGATCAAATGAAACAAAAGACCAACTCCAAAATCATTGTCAGCCCATGTTCACTCTCTTCACTTGGGCACTCGACTCTGTCCTTCATTACGAAGTGGCCCCATCCCATGTCACTCTAAAACCAGATCTCCTTTTTCTTACGTCTACTCGGGCTTTCTGCCCCTCAAAATCCCTTCATCTTAACCATTCTTCAAGTCTCCCACATCATAACTCTTACCTTCTTCCTAATTATCTCATTTCCTCAATAGATCGTTCCCTAAATTCTCACACATCCAAAGGACCACATGAATCAATGGCACATTAAGTTATAACCTCTTCACAATTTCGCTATCAATATTCTGTGCTACATAAGAGTGCAGGCATACTTCTCTCTTCCCATCTATAATTCGATATAACATACCAAAATCACGTAAAAGATCACATAGAAATCGCATGGCACTTATCACTTCGAACAACCTGCTTTGATCCTATGAGTCCATCACCATCCAACTCTTAAGTACCTTTTATTTATAAAGTACATAGAGTGATAAAGGTCTCAGCCCAGATAGCCTTGCCATGTCATGTAGCACCATAGCACATCTGGCTCTATTCTTCTATCAACGATTCAACGCTAAACTTACCCTTTAAGTATGCAGTCTTAATTACGCTCTACTTAGGACTAAGATACCAAAGTCACCATTCTACATTGCTCGAAGACCCTATGTTCTCATCCAACTGCAATCATCATGCACCATGGCATATCCTATCAATCGTCCATGACTATGCAAGACTACGGCAAAGAAAGCTGTTAACATTGATGTACTATGATTGTAATAGGCACTCTTTTGTCGTCTCTACACTAATCCCTACATTACGGGTTATGTGCAGGCCATAGTTTTTTCATGTTTGGTTAAAATTTGTACCAACACAAAATCTAAGACAACACTTTGTAACTCCGATATTAAACCAGTGAAAATGGTGAAGGAGCGCTACTTTGTGTGTGTTATAACAGACATTATCTATCTAATGCCATGGTAGAGGACAGAGGGAAGGAATCATGCCTTTCACTTATACATACTAAAACAAAAAACATGAGAAATCTTCCAATTATTTCGATTTATTGGAATCATCCAACTCATGACATAATCAATATTCACGAAGGCAGCAATTACCAAGAGAGGGTACAAGCAAATTATTTAGAAATTCATCCACAGAGATACTGTGAAGCCCTAAAACTGTCATGCAAACACCTACAACGTAGTTTAAAATCCAGAAAGCAAGAGAACCTTCCTCACTTTACAACTCCCACCCCAAAACCTCCCAAAACCACATATCTATATACAGTACCAACAAATAACAAAAGACTTCATTGAAATTTAGAGCTAATACCAATATTATCGTTCGAACCAGAATTTTGTTGAAATTCAGCACACAATTACCACTATGACCAGCAAAAATGGTTCATCAAGTTGAGAAATAGCATCATTGAGAAGTGAAATTTCCTCCATCTGCATTACAGAAAATATTTCATCAGCCCTCTGTCAAAACTAAAGCAATTGAGCCAGTGTTTAAGTCAGCCTCAACAACCAGCTACCCAATTTTAGCAATAAATGTTCACCAGTGGTGCAGCCTTCTCGATGACATTAGCTGCAGCAACTAAAAGGCGTCTCTCCTTTTTTATAAAAAGGGCTTCATTGTCTTCTAATTCGACATAACTAGCAAATCCTGATTCTCCTGCTAAACCACTTGTGGTATCCAACACGTTCAACGTACTGAATCTTGAGATTTCTTTATTACTACTGTCATTAGCAGCTGTTTCATACACCAACTTGCCAAGATGATCCCCATTAGACATAAGTTCCTCCAAAGTAGTAACAACACCACATAAAGGAGACAAAATTTTCTTCGAAACTTCACTGAGAAACCCATCATTCTTTATCAATGAGCTTTCAACAAAGACTGGGATCTTAATGTTCTGAGTAATAGACTTCCTGGAGATATCAATGTGTTCCTCCTCAAGAGAACTATATATAAGGAAATCAGCACCTTCAGAATCAGAAGCAAAGATTGCAGCATCGACTGTTTGAACCAGTTTCCCTACTACAGGAAGGAATACTGCCTCAGCTTTTGAACCCATCATTGTATTCCTTGCCACAATTGGAGGAAGACCTATATATATAAGCAATATTAACCTCACAGTAATAACAAAAGGGAACCAGTTTTAGGAAAAAAAGGGCATGAGCAGCGTGCATGTGAAAGAAGCATCTCAACCAAAAGTCTAAACTAATGGTTGAAGCCAATCAATAGTTATATTACTACTGCTAAAAGGCTTTATGAGTTTAGTAATGTATCACAGACTTGTAAATTTACTAGAAGCATTCCACAACATGTCATTGTCACTTATATCTGCAATACGAAATATACTTCCAAGCTAATGTGTTTTCTCGTCATCCATCACTCATCACAACCCAAATTTCTATTAAAAAAAAAAAGGGTCTTCCGCTTATGAGTTATGACAAGGTTCAGACACACACAACCTTTCCATGCAATCAAACAGGAACTGTTTAAGAAAAGTAGCTTAAAGAAAAAAAAAAGGGAATAACATAATACAATGATGCAAAAGTTAGTGTTCCTTTCATCCGAGGAAGATAGGCCAAAATTACTTTTTTGGTTGACCACGCAAGCTAAATAAATCTTGTAAACTAGAGGTTTAACTTTCTCTTATTGCATCAATTAATACAAAAAAATCTGCTTTTACTTCCAGATTTTCACAGTAAAAAGGACAAAAACTTTCATTGTAGTCCAACTTTAGGGATTTAAAATGCTTTGCCTTACAGAGTTACATCTGTGCTCAAACTCAATGCTGTCCAAGAGGGGGCAGCGATACAATAACTATGTCATCATCTTTGAACGACAACACTCATTGTAACACCCATACACGCCACACTCTGCAACAACCTGCATTGATCTCTTAGAAACTAAATTTGGAGTGGAAGTGAGGGGAAGGGAGAATAATGGAATTGAGAAGATAAGTGGGAAGTGATGGTAAAATCATGAAGGAGATGGGACGTGCACCCTTAGTTTTAAAAGCAGGGAGGCACACCAAGGCGATGAGGGCATGTGGCGACGAGGTGCAAAGGGCGAGGCAAAGGCGTCTGCCTTATGGAAGTGAGGCGCTCTCTTTTTCAAATAAATTTCTATTTTCCAGACAATATTTTGCAAAAGATTACCCCTCTTTTGGTTTTTAAAGACGAACAATAAGTAAAAGAGTAAAGCTAGAGATTAAGGGCCAAAGGAAAGGCTACACTGAAAGAACTAGATGAACAAATATGCGAATTGCATAGTCGAATGCCTCAGGTGCTTTAGGGGCGCTCCATGGAATCTGCTCGCCTCAGGAACACTGATGAGTTTTGGCAGGCACATCATGCGAGGCATGCTTGATTAAAGTCATCTGAACTTTACATCTAAACTGTACCGACTAGGTGAGATTTAATTTATAAAGGATGATGAGAAACCGATTATCCGCAGCTCTTTTCCCTCCCTCCCCTTCGTCACCTCCACTCAACGTTACCAAACAATGAATGTTGCATGCCCCTTTCCTTTCTTACCCCTTCAGTCCATCTCTTCCCCACCCCCCCAATCCAAACAAGGGCCATGCGAATACCGGCAGATGCAATCAGAATCCGGAATCACGAAACATATATCCCATTATCAACTCACCAACTATCTATGTAAAGAAACACCTTCTCAACTCCAAACAAGTGTGGCAGTTTTTTCACTCCAAATCTAGATCATATGACAATTGACATTCCAATTGGATTTCTCTATTCCATAATCGGGCATCCTTATCATCAATTGGGTAATGCTAAGATGATCAGACCACTTTAAACACCAATGTTAACAAACTTACTCAACCAAAAGTCCAGATTGATGGTTCAAGCCTACACAATGATTTCTTACCTTAACAACAAGGACTAGGCCAACACATGATTGTTAGTATTGTTCTACTGTTACAGAAAAAACTAAATTAGATAGGCTACCCAATCAATACATCAACATTGATGGAAAAGTTGACTAAATAGTGGGGAAGTGGATTTATACGAATATCTTGATGAGTCACCTAGCCAACTATGATTATCAGGATGAGTCAGCTAAAATCAGTGAGCATGCTAAGCAAGGACAAGTCTGGAATGTGCTGAATATCACAGGGGATGAATACGGTCCTAGGATCTGTTGCAATTATCATTAAGGGCTTGCCTGGTATGAGGGGAATTATTAGGGGGGGAAAGATTGGGGGTAAAAGATTAGGGGGGAATCTTTCCTTGGGGGAGTGAGGGAGGAAAGTTTTAGGCCTTTTAGGGGTAATGGATTCCAAGCCTATTTTTTCCTCTCAATCCAAACCTGTAAAATGGGCCTGAATCATTACTCCTTAATTCTTTCAGACCCATTACTGGCAATCCAGGCAGGCCCTAAGGAAAGTGTCGATTATCACCTAGCTAATATGTCATGTAATGGAGCTGGTAGCATCTGGGGCAAACTCATATCCTCGCGTTACTTACTGATACAAAAAAGGAGCATTAGCTAAATTTTGTGCCATGTTATGATGGTACTCTTCTCATTTCTCATCATTAATCTTTCAGTCTCACATTAATCTCTTTCTGAAGTCTGTATCCCCTTCTTCTGAGTCTTTATCCCCTTCTCCATATCTAGTAGTAATACAAGGTAACCGTTGGTAATCATTGTTCCATACTATCATCATTGTACTTCTATTAAAGTTCCAACCTTCATCAAATGATTCATGGATATACTGAAACATGGTTGAACCGAGAGAGCAAAGAATCCTAGAATATTTACTTGTTCATGTCCACGCTCAGCAAGTCGCAAGCACAACCAAGATGTAACCTGAGGTCAAGTAGTAGTATCCAAAACTCCAACCTTTCTACACAAAGCAATCAATCCATCATCATCCAACCCTACTGATACAATAGGAACATGTCTATATACTCATGACGAGAGCTCCACCAAAATCCAATTTTCGAGGTTTGCACCCGTGCATTAAAACCGGTGCAAATGACTCATGTACACTCCACTTAGGATCTCCTTTATTACTACCTCATGTACACTTGGCAAACGAACATCCAAACCTAACTGCCAAAATAGGAACATGTCAATTTGCTCATGATGACAGCTCCACCAAACCCCACGTTTCGAGATCGGCATCAGTGTGTTAAGGTATAAAACCGTTGTCGGGTCCTCATATAAGTTACTACCTCAATCACTAAAGAGAATCCTCCACTTGACCAATTCCACCTTTATTTCGTCCCCAAATTTACTCCCATTTACGTTTAACCAATTAAATTCTATAGCAACAATTTAAACAGCCAAAATTGGCTCCAAATAAATAAATAAATATAAAGTAAAAAAAATCATCACATAATATGAAAAATGAAGTAAAAAAGAGTACCTTGATCAGATAAGAGGACACCACTAGCATTAACAGCAGCAGCAATATCAACACGCTCGGCAACCAACAGGTATGCGCGGTCACGAATCACGGACTTGAGTAAACAAGAAGCCTCATACAGCTTCCCGCCACTCCCTTCACCACCACTGACAACCACAATACCCACCCTGTCCGCGACGGCGGCATCGATGAAGTCCAAGGCAGGGCCGTTGCTGAGGACCTCTTCAGGGGTGACACGGAGGATTATGCTCGGCACCTTGATCTCGGCCCGCTTGAACCCACCTGGGAACAAGGTTCTGGGTTGGGAGGGGGTTGAGGAGGAGTCAAACGCATCGTTTTGGAGGGAGGAGATGGTGAAACGGTGGGGAGAGAGGAGTCTGGGGAAGTGAGAGGAAGAGGAAGTGGGGGTGGGGAGGGGTGGTGGCTTGAAGAAGAAGAGTGTTGTTGTGGAGGAGAGAGAGAGGGAGTGTGGTGAGGAGAGGGAGTGAAGAGGAACCATGGATGGAGAAGAGGTGGAGGATGATTTTGGATGAGGTTCAAGTTGGGAGAAATGGGTGGGAAAATAAGAGAATTTGGGTGAGTGTTTGAGAGGCATTTATCTACATTGAACAAATACAAGTTGATTCCAATTTTCGAGGAGATATACATTTTGTTTCGTATTATTCCCTTTAATTTGTTGAATTTCTCACATTAATGTTACAAATAAGTATTAAGGAGGCAGCTTTGGATACCGAAAAATACTACACATACACCTAGTGTATGTGAATCATTCATACTTCATCACCTCATTGGCCAATAAACATTAAAAATAATTAATAAAAAAAAAATTCTTTTGTCAATAAAAATTGAAATTTAAATCTAAAAATCAATATATAATAAAATTTGTATTCTGAGATGAGACAACACAAATTTCAATACAAATTGTCAATTCCAATTAATTTGCACACATTCCCATAAGTTCGCCATTTTTCGAGACAATTTGTTTGATAACACTGACTAGAATTTTTTATACTAATTATAATATGTCGAGACTATGGAATAGACGTTCTAAAAAAAAAAAAAAAAAAAAATTAAACCAGGTTAATTAACATTTATTTTAAATGAATTTCGAATAGATACTAAATAATACATATATGTTTCTTAAAACTTAAGATGTGTAAAAAGAAATGTCATGTAATACTAAAATAGTTTCTGATCGTATTCTATACATTTAAAAATTCAATAACTTTTTTAGGAGTAAAATTTGATAAATTTAGTAGTATTGTAATGTAAATAATTTTATATAAAGTTCCATTAAATAAGTTGTTTTACTAGCACCGTGTAGAATTTATACGTTTGGACGATCATATAGGTGAACTAGTGTGCTTGCATGATGAAATCTTTAGGTTTGTTAAAGTTTATGATTAATTTGAAGTAGTAAAAATTTGATTTGATACTAAACACTAGATATATTCATATGTAGAGTTGTACAATGGGTCGAGCAGCCCACGGGACCCTCTACCCCGCCCTCATAAATTAGGGCTCGGCCCATTTATTACACATTTGGGTAGGGCTTATATGGGTTGCTTAAAAAATGGTTGGGTTGTAGGCTGCCCATAAAACCCACTTAACAATAAATGACAAAAAAAACAAAAAAAAACAAAAAAAAAAACTGAAATATATGTTTATTCTTTTCTTAGGCATTCACGACATTTCTGATTTTTTTACCATTAGCTTCCATACTTCCATCTTTGCATCACTTTCTCTCATCTGCTACCACCACCGCACCGACCACCGCGGTATCATCGCCACTGTCTAGCCATCGCGGCATCACCGCCACCCTATCGCCACCACATCCTCTTCTTTTCTTTCCTTTCTTCTCTCTCCTAGATTTTCTATCTCCCCTATACGGTGAGAAAGCGTGAGCGGGAATCGATGATGGTGCCAGCGTAATCAGAGGCGGTCGATGATCCAAATGGTGGTGGCGATCAGATGGAGGTGGTGGTACGTGCAATCGCCGGTTGTTGACTTTTTCTGTGTGTTATTTTTTTCTATTTTGTGAGTAATGGGGTATGCTTTGTTTAATGATGATGGTAGCCCATGGGTAGCTCTATCCAGCCCATTACTCTATGGGTAAGGCCCTACCCTACCCATTTCAGTTTTTGTACAACCCATTTAAAGTCCAGCCCTTTTAAACCCAGCCCCAACCATCCCTAACCCGTCCATTGTACAGGTCTACTCATATGTTACTGAAAACTATAATATTCGGAAAGAGTGCCAAGTAATAATAGTTTTTGAATTGATACTATACATTAGTAACTAGAAACACATGCAATTGACAATTACACTATAGAGAGTATCACAGCGTTTGACAATTTTGGCTTTATAATACACACCTATTGACATCCAATTATCTCGCACTTAATGTGATAGTTGTACTAATTTGGGTTAAAAATGTATATATTTCAAAATGTTAGCAACTTAATAGTAATAGTTTCATGTAAACTTTTTATACAGATTCAATTTAATAAGAATAGTATCAAATGATATTTCAACCAGAAATTATGTCCCTTTATTAGCAACGAGTGGAAAAAGCTATGGGTATGGATGCATAATGTGAACAATTGTACTTGCTAGTGTTTACAGTCATGGTTGAACTTGTATATAATCCGTAATAGTCTTATGTCAATTATATTCGCTAGTATTTTTTGATGAGATTTACTAGTCCGTATGCATTAAAAGTAAGAATTTTCGCTATAAGGGTAGAGTAGTTATGGTCTGTGGTTGGCCTTGGATAATAGACTTTTTTCATATAGCGTTCTTATTTAAAAAAAAAATACTAAATATTAAATATGTGACACATAAAATAGTTTGTGTTCGTATTGTATGTAGTTTTACAGTATTAATAGTTTCAAATTTACTTTCAAGCAACACTGATTCGTTGTGTTAACAATCAGTGTAGACCCGAATTACTACGTTTAACCTTGGATAATTAAATTGGACAATATAATTTAATTTTATGGGGTTTGTTTAGCTTAGATGATTCTTTAAGTAATCAGGCTAAAGATACATGTCTGGCTAATCGCCTATCTACGTGGTAATATGGCTAATGCCACTCGGCCACTACTATTTGTAATACCCCGGATTTCAGAGGAAATCTCTGAGAGAATAAGGCCTCATATGAGGTGCTTAAAAGGATTAAGAGTGTTATTCATACCAACAAAATTGACTTTCCTTTTAGAAATCCCATGTGATAAGAACTCTAAAGTTAAGCGTGCTTGACTGGGAGTAATTTCAGGATGGGTGACCTCCTGGGAAGTTTTCCAGGGTGCGCATGAGTGAGGTAAAAATGCGCCGAAAGGACCCGTGTTGGTTTGTGAGGTCAGCCCACAGCCTGGCAAGTGTAGACGCCAAATTTTGTCTCACCTTTTTTTATTTCGTTTTTATTAATCCATTTCTATTCTCTAATTCAATTTCACCTTATTCATTCGTATTCACCCATTTTTATTCGTTTATTTGTAAATAAAACGATTTCTCAACAATTTCAATTTCACCATTTTTTTTATTATTATTTATATAAATTTTGAAAATTGTGTAAATAATACTAGTAATATTTGTTTTTCATTGTTTTTAAATCCAAATTCGTTTATTCATCACCTCATTTTACCCGGTTTTCTTTTTGCGCAAACCGGGCCAAAATTGTTCGAAATGAGTCTAACCCGACTTTATTTTTTCTAACTACTAATGTAACACCCCCAAATTTCCTTTCCCTTTTAAAAACATTTTCATCACGAACCAAAATACAAATAAGGAAATTCAGAGGTGTCACTCCGCACTCAAGTCAAAGACCCGAATGCTAGGAGATTCCAAAAGCCAGAATATGAATATCTAATGGTCTAAATTAATCTATTACAATTTGAAATTAAATTACAACAATCCGAAATCCAAAATACGAAATATAAATGGTCTAAGTATTATCAATAGTCTATAGCTTAAAGTCTAAGCTTTATTTGATTCAACTACTATCTAGTGAGTCGTCATCCCCGCAATGCACCATCTACTTCATACCTGTGGTGGATTTAAAACACAAAAACCACAGTTTGAAAAGTCAGTGAAATTGAGTAAGCTAACACCTCAACTCGTAGAAAACCAAAACCCTTACCTGGATTTTGAAAACGTTTTAGTTTTATTTTCGAAAACGCACTTAGCACATAACCATATCAACCAAATGAATTCAATTCAACGACAAAAGATCAAATTCTACGAAATTCACAATCATCAATCCAAGCTTAGTTAAATAAAGAATCCACTCCGAACTTTCAATCCAATCCAACGTATCACTTCACAACTTTGTCAATTTATTGTATCATACCAAACCAAAGACTACTAGACCTTAAGTGTGCACACCCCCCATTAAGTATTTTTAACCTTAATAGAGTAGTACTAGAGCCAATCCCACTTATAAACCGATGCGGTGAGGCTGTAATTAGGAATCGATGCGACTCCGTCACAATAATTAGGAGCAACTCTGAGGCTCCGACACATTAGGGGCAACTCCGAGGCCCCGACACATTCATTATACCACCATACTCCGTCAAATCTCCATATCACCATCATAGTTCATGTTCACAATTTGAATCATTCATAAACCAATCACAACCAATATCATACATAAAACCACTTATACTTTCATTGCAACAAACCACACAAGTACAATATAATAACCATGAAGAAAACTGAATCGTTCTCCACCTAGCATGATACTAAGTTCTCATCCATCACACCAAACACACTTAGCACATAATTTTGAAAGGTTTCTACAAGTTTAAGAAAGGTTGAGCATGCTAGCTTACCTTTTCAATGCACACAAGGACACGACAGCACAACGGTCACTAATATTCTTCGTCTACGAACTCAGGGGCTACAATTACAACCAATAATCCCAAATCAATACTAATCTCACCTAATCATTCATCTAATACTTTATTAATTCTATTCTATATGCAATGCCATGATAATTTAAATCTAACCCAACAATTAACAATTAACCAGCAATTCCAATTCTAATTCAATACTTTGCTTCTAATACTCAAACAACACTCAATTTATTTTAAAAAATTCTCAAAGACTTGCAATTACTTTTAAAACAGAATCCAATTCATAAAAACAAACTTTTAATTATTATGATTTATTTAGGATTTATTTATACAATTTATATTATGTGTTAATTATGAAAAACATGCTTTAAATTACATAAAATTATAGAAAAACGAATTAAATCGATCTAAATTCGAAAATCAGATTATAATTCCCTAAATTATCATAATTTCGAGTTATTGATCATTAAAATTAATTTGGGTTAATTAACTAATCAAGAAACAATTAACCAAATTTCCCCCAAATTGAAATTTCTACAAACTTGAACAAAACCCCAATTAAATCTCAAACTAAATTCAAGAACCCTAATTAACAGCTTACGAACATGCTAGAATCATAATTCACGAACTAATCGAACCTAATTCGAATAATTACACTAATTAAACCCAAATTCGTAATTAAAGAAATTCAACTCAAAAACATCATCAAAATCAAATATTTATGCATAAAACTAACCCTAATCGATTACCCAATACTTATAACATATACTAGGACTGATTAATCATGATTTGAAGTAAGAAAACGAATTAGAATCGATGTTTAATAAGGAAGACGAAAACAGGGGAAGAAGGAGGGGCGATATTGCTCACGAGATTGAACGAGGAAGAAAGAGAACACGGTGGTTGGGAGGTAGGCGCGGCGGCGAGCAGCTGGGCAGGAAGAGGGAATGATCGGCGGCGGCGATGGGTGAGGAGGACGAGCGAAGAAGAAGGGGACGGGGTGCGTCCTCTGTTTTATACAGGGGACGGGGGTGTTTTCTTTTTCTTTTCTTTTTTTCTTTTTTTTTTCTTTTTCCTTTTTCCTTTTATTTCCTTTTTTTCCTTTTATTCTGATTTCTTTTTTTTTTTTTTTGGGTTGGGTTGGGGTATAAGTTGGTGTTTGGGCCAATATTGTTGGTTTTGGGTTGGTGTTGGTCCATTAGCTAAAGTTGACCCAATTTAGGAATAGATGCCCAAATAGAAATTCCGATTTTAGAAACCATTTTCAAACTCATTTTGAAAACGACTCACAATTAACATTTAAAATCTTTTGCACTCCAATAATCTAGTTAATAAATTAAAATTATTAATATAAAATACTTTGAAATTTCGGGATATTACATCCTTCCCCCCTTAAGAAAAATGCTTCGTCCTCGAAGCGCAAAGTAATTAGGTGAACTCGTTAAACAAACACATCACACATACCAAATCATATGATGCAAGTGTATGAATGCAATGCATGCTCAAAGTAAAAGAACGAAGTTAGTATCACATTCTTCCCCCCTTAAAAGGGAGTTACGTCCTCGTAACTCTAGTTATACCTGATCAAAGAGGTGTGGGTATTTTCGTTTCATGTCATCCTCGGCTTCCCATGTACCTTCTTCAGTTTGGTGGTTAGTCCACAACACCTTGACCAACTTGGTGAACTTGGTACGGGTATTCCTAGTTTTGGTGTCTAAGATTTTCACTGGATGTTCCTCATAAGTCAAAGATGGATCTAATTCGACTGTTTCAGGTTCTAAAACATGAGAATGATGTGAAATGTATTTTTTGAGTTGTGACACATGAAAAACATTATGAACCCTATGGAGGTCTGAAGGAAGATCTAGTCTATAGGCCACCTTTCCAATTTTCTCTAGAATATCATAAGGACCAATGAATTTAGGACTTAGTTTCCTTTTCTGACCAAATCGCATAACCCCTTTTGTCGGTGAAACTTTCAAAAATGCTTTCTCTCCTATTTCGAATTCAACTGGTCGCCGTTTCTGGTCTGCATATGACTTCTGACGATCTTGTGCTGATTTCATTCTTTCCTGTATCAAACGAACTTGGTTCATTGTATCTTCGATCAACTCTGGTCCTAGAACCACTGTCTCACTTATGTCGCTCCAACACAAAGGTGTCCTACATTTTCTACCATAAAGTGCTTCGTACGGTGCCATCCCTATACTTGCATGGTAGCTATTGTTGTAGGAGAATTCAATCAATGGTAACCTATCAATCCACGAACCTTGGTAATCCATAGCACAAGCTCTCAACATATCCTCTAAGGTCTGAATCGTGCGCTCAGTCTGACCGTCTGTGGCTGGGTGAAACGCAGTGCTGAAGTTCAATTTAGTACCCAAGGCCTTCTGAAATTCTTTCCAAAAATGAGCTAAGTAATTGGGATCTCTATCAGAAACAATCGTACTAGGTACACCATGATATCTCACAACATTGTTGATATACGCGTGCGCCCTTTGCTCCATGTTCCAAGTGTCCTTCATAGGAATAAATCGAGCAGTCTTAGTCAGTCTATCTACAACCACCCAAATTTGATTCATACCATTCTTTGTAACTGGCAATGCTGTCACGAAATCCATGGATATTGAATCCCATTTCCAAGTAGGTACATCTAATGGTTGCACTAGTCCTCCCATTCTTTTGTGCTCAAACTTTACCTTCTGACAAGTAAGACACCTAGAAACAAATTCTGCAACCTCGTTCTTCATCCTTGGCCACCAAAAGAACTTCTTTAAATCCTTGTACAACTTATCACCCCCAGGGTGAACTGAGTATGGAGTGTTATGTGCCTCAGTCATCAATCTTTCTTTCACATCACTACACTTCTGAGGTACACACCATCTACCTTTGAATCTAATACTACCATCACCGAAAATCTGAAACTCATTGGTCAAACCACTCTCAATCTTCTTTCTGATTCTTTCCAACTTGACATCACCAGGTTGTTCTTGACGAATCTCATCAAATATGTCCGAAGTGGCAGTCATACTAAACAAATGATTCTCCAAAGCCCCATGTTCTACCACCTCTAGATTCATTTTCTGAAACTCCACGCACTGTTCATTAGGGACAACCCACATAGAGTTCAAGGTATGACTCGATTTCCTACTCAAAGCATCTGCAACAACATTAGCTTTCCCTTCATGATACTGAATCTCTAAATCATAATCCTTAATGAGTTCTAACCATCTCCTTTGTCTCATGTTCAGTTCTTTCTGTGTGAAGATATACTTAAGGCTTTTATGGTCAGTAAAGATTTTACAAGTCGTGCCATATAAGTAATGTCTCCATATCTTCAATGCAAACACAACAGCAGCTAATTCTAAGTCATGGGTGGGATAATTTTCTTCATGAGGTTTTAGTTGTCTAGACGCATAAGCAATAAATTTCCCTTTCTGCATCAACACACAACCTAAACCCTTTTTCGATGCATTACTGTACACCTCAAATCCCTCAGATTCTGACGGTAAGGTTAAAACAGGTGCCGTAGTCAACAATTCTTTCAATTTCTGAAATGCTTCCTCACAACGGTCATCCCACTCATACTTTGTAGTCTTTTTCATTAAATTAGTGAGGGGTCTAGCAATGGTCGAGAAATCCTTCACAAATTTCCTATAGTAGCCAGCCAAACCCAAGAAACTCCTGATATTAGTAACTGATTTAGGTGTAGGCCAATCTTTCACAGCTTTAATCTTTCCTGGATCAACAGAAATTCCTTCACTACTAATGACATGTCCCAAGAAGGCTACCTTATTAATCCAGAACTCACATTTAGACAATTTCTCATATAACTTATGGTCTCTCAATGTTTGCAAAACTAGACTAAGATGCTTTTCATGTTCTTCCTTACCCTTTGAATACACCAAAATATCATCAATGAAAACCACGACAAAACGATCAAGATAAGTTCTGAAGATTCTATTCATCACATCCATGAACACAGTAGGAGCATTAGTCAATCCAAAAGGCATCACAGTGAACTCATAATGACCATAACGTGTCCGAAAAGCAGTTTTAGGGATATCTTGTTCAGCAATCCTAAGTTGATGATACCCAGATCGCAAGTCAATCTTAGAAAAAGTGTCAGCACCTCTTAACTGGTCAAACAAATCATCTATTCTCGGCAATGGGTACTTGTTCTTAATGGTCACATTATTCAGCTCTCGATAGTCAATGCACAACCTTAACCCACCATCCTTCTTCTTAACAAACAAAACAGGAGCTCCCCATGGCGATACACTCGGTCTTATGTATCCCTTCTCTATCAACTCTTGTATCTGATCTTTCAATTCTTTCATCTCAGCTGGTGCCATCCTATATGGTGCTTTGGAAATTGGTGCAGTTCCTGGCACTAAGTCAATGGTAAACTCTACTTCTCTATTAGGAGGCATTCCTGGTATTTCATCTGGAAACACATCTGGAAACTCATTTACCACGGCAATTTCATCAAGTCCTTTTTCTTCCACACTCGTGTCCTGGATAAAGCAGAGATAGGCTAGGTGGCCCTTCCTAATTTTGGTGAAGATGGACATGGCAGACACAATTTTGATAGCAGGTTTATGAACTACCCCTCTATAAGAAATTCTTTGCCCCTTGGGTCCTTTCATACTAACTTTTTGTTCAAAACAGTCAATGTTGGCCTTATACCTACCCAACCAGTCCATCCCTAGGATAACATCTATATTTAGAAAGTCGAATTGGATAAGGTCTGCAGGTAGTTTGGTTCCCATTATTTCTACATCTACCCCTTCAAAGATTTTATCACATGTAACGACTTTACCAGATGGAACAGCTATAGGTGTAGAAATTTGAGAACTAGGTTCAAGACACAACTTATGAACAAATGAAGATGAAATGAAAGAATAAGAGGCTCCAGAATCAAATAAGACAAAAGCAGGAGTATTATGGACTAGGAAAGTACCGGTCACCACATTGGTCGTAGTATCAGCCTGAGCTCTATTCATGACAAAGATTTGGCCTGGATTGCGTTGGTTATTCCCTCCTTGAGCATTAATGTTGGCATTCCCACCAGCGTTCCCATTGGCATTCCTAACAGCAGCTCCATTGTTGTTACCATTACCAGCTTGAGCATTGTTGTTGTTACCTTGGAATCTAGCATTGTTCCCATTATAGTTGCCCCTGAATTGGTTCTGGTTTTGGTTGTTGCCTTGGTAGTTGGGGCGAGTGTTATTGTTGTAGGAATTTTGGTTGTTGTTTTGGTAAGTAGGACGAGGATTGTTATTGTATGAATTTTGGTTGAAGTTTTGGTTTCCCCTATTGTTTCCCACATAACCATTTCCCATTTGATTTTGGGGTTTAGACCTACACTCAAATGCTCTATGCCCCATCTTTCCACAATTAAGACAGTTGATAGTCTTCCCAAAGCAGTCAGTACCAGGATGGTCCCCATTGCATCTCCTACAGTAAAAGTGGCGCTCAATTTTCCTGTCTCGGCCATGGTTCTTGAAGTTGTTCCCATGAAAGTTCCCGTTGAACCCTTGGTTGCCTCCAAAGTTATTTGGTTTCCCCCTCTTGTCATTTCCATGGTTGTGGTTCTTGCCAGTCTCATTTGGGTTGGATGTTTGGGGTTCAAACTTTCTCTTGTTTCGGGTTTCTTCCCTAAGCTCATGCACTCTCCACCCATTAGCAGCTTTTCTATAAGCCTCATGCACATCAGCAAAGGTCATCATGACCATGGTTTCCTGGAGGCTGTAGTCAAGTCCCTCAATGAATCTAGTGATCTTTGAGGCATCATCTGGTAAAATAGTGGTTGCAAAACGAGAAAGTTCAAGGAATTTGGCATAGTAATCACTCACACTTCCCCGGTTTTGTTTCAGTGCTAGGAATTCAGAGAGTTTCCTTTGCCTAACATGCTCGGGGTAGAATCTTTGTCTTAGGGCATCCTTAAGGCTATCCCAATTGAAGTTTGGTTGAGCTTGGAAGGCTACTCCTGTGGCTGACCACCAAATATCAGCTTCTCCTTTAAAGTAGAAGACAGCTCCATCTACCTTTTGGTTTGCTGGACAGTTAATGGTGTTGAAGATTTTCTCCATATCTCTTATCCAATTCTCAAGTTCAGTAGGATCTTCACGCCCATAATAAAACTCAGGTTTCCTTTGGGATATCTTCTTAGCTCAGTCAATCACATGTGGTTGGTTATTGTTTTGCAGCAAACCACAGCAGCTGCAAACTGGTGAAATCCATCGTTTTGTTGTTGTTGGTTCATGTTTCTTTTAATTCGTCTTGTGTAGTAGCGATGAATGGGGTGCATATAACCTACACTAACGAGTTATTTATGATTACATTTCTACTTTACTTAATGGTTCAATATATAATGCAATTAGCACAAAATAACATTTCAAGTAATTAATAAAAGAAGTCATATAAATTTCATTAACAATAAAGCTTAAAGCATCCATAAATAATAAAGCATATAAATCATCGACGCAGCGATGTCCAAACAATAATCTAAGATGCTACTATAGAGCATTTTTATTATAGTTATTATGCTAGTCACTAACTCCCATTACTAAGGGTAGGGTGGGAGGGCACTATCCATGTTTTATTATGCTTCCTCTATAGTCGAGTCAACTACTTCTCCATCCTCTAGTCATTCCTTGTGTGCCTCTAGGAGTCTCGTAGCTAGGATCTCTGGTGTGATCAACCATCTACCTTGATGGGTGTACTTCTCTACATTGGGTAATGCTCCTTTCTTAATAAGATCTTTATATTTACCCTTGAAATACGCCCAGGGCGCTCTATTTGGTAGAGTCCTTAGAATAAATCTGGCTTGAGCAAGAGGGTGAAAATAGTAGTCATCCTTATATTTTCGCCCATAATAGTCACATTGATTAGCTACCCTTTGACAATATGCCACGATCTCTTCATCGTCTCCCATCCTAAGCCTCAAGGGGTTGTCGGCTTTAATTTCAGCTTTGGTTGGTGTCCTAATTAAACGAACCATCCTATAAAAGGTACACATTAACTTAGCACTTATCCCCAAAGAAGCAATTATGAGTACAATAATCAACATATAAATGAATTAACTTGAAATTCCTAACATTTCAATCTCCACCAGCTCAAATGTGGATTATTCCAATCATCACAAGAGATTATGACATTCACACCTTAGTTACAGTACATTAACCAACCATAGACATTTCATAGCATGCTTGTAACATTCATAATTTCGTAACGTGATCCATATCATTCCAAGCAATTAAGGTAGCTTTTGATCTTCTGGAATTCTATCAATCTCATTCATTGCATTCCAATCATTTAAATTTTCAAATCATCGCATTCATTTATCAGACCTTCACCACCATAATTTGAATTCAATCAAGAGTAATCATACATAACCTAACATGCAATATTAATACAAGTAGTAAGTAAGGAGGAATTAAGCACACATAAATAAGTAAACACATCCCCCATACGGCTTAGTTCATTTTAATTTCTATATTATTATTTTGTCTTGTTCATTCTTTCATTCTATTTCCTAATCTTATTAATTCATTTTAAGTTTTTGACCTAGCCTGACTCTGATACCAACTGTAACACCCCCAAATTTCCATTCCCTTTTAAAAACATTTTCATCACGAACCAAAATACAAATAAGGAAATTCAGAGGTGTCACTCCGCACTCAAGTCAAAGACCCGAATGCTAGGAGATTCCAAAAGCCAGAATATGAATATCTAGTGGTCTAAATTAATCTATTACAATTTGAAATTAAATTACAACAATCCGAAATCCAAAATACGAAATATAAATGGTCTAAGTATTATCAATAGTCTATAGCTTAAAGCCTAAGCTTTATTTGATTCAACTACTATCTAGTGAGTCGTCATCCCCGCAATGCACCATCTACTTCATACCTGTGGTGGATTTAAAACACAAAAACCACAGTTTGAAAAGTCAGTGAAATTGAGTAAGCTAACACCTCAACTCGTAGAAAACCAAAACCCTTACCTGGATTTTGAAAACGTTTTAGTTTTATTTTCGAAAACGCACTTAGCACATAACCATATCAACCAAATGAATTCAATTCAACGACAAAAGATCAAATTCTACGAAATTCACAATCATCAATCCAAGCTTAGTTAAATAAAGAATCCACTCCGAACTTTCAATCCAATCCAACGTATCACTTCACAACTTTGTCAATTTATTGTATCATACCAAACCAAAGACTACTAGACCTTAAGTGTGCACACCCCGCATTAAGTATTTTTAACCTTAATAGAGTAGTACTAGAGCCAAGCCCACTTATAAACCGATGCGGTGAGGCTGTAATTAGGAATCGATGCGACTCCGTCACAATAATTAGGAGCAACTCCGAGGCTCCGACACATTAGGGGCAACTCCGAGGCCCCGACACATTCATTATACCACCATACTCCGTCAAATCTCCATATCACCATCATAGTTCACGTTCACAATTTGAATCATTCATAAACCAATCACAACCAATATCATACATAAAACCACTTATACTTTCATTGCAACAAACCACACAAGTACAATATAATAACCATAAAGAAAACTGAATCGTTCTCCACCTAGCATGATACTAAGTTCTCATCCATCACACCAAACACACTTAGCACATAATTTTGAAAGGTTTCTACAAGTTTAAGAAAGGTTGAGCATGCTAGCTTACCTTTTCAATGCACACAAGGACACGACAGCACAACGGTCACTAATATTTTTCGTCTACGAACTCAGGGGCTACAATTACAACCAATAATCCCAAATCAATACTAATCTCACCTAATCATTCATCTAATACTTATATTAATTCTATTCTATATGCAATGCCATGATAATTTAAATCTAACCCAACAATTAACAATTAACCAGCAATTCCAATTCTAATTCAATACTTTGCTTCTAATACTCAAACAACACTCAATTTATTTTAAAAAATTCTCAAAGACTTGCAATTACTTTTAAAACAGAATCCAATTCATAAAAACAAACTTTTAATTATTATGATTTATTTATACAATTTATATTATGTGTTAATTATGAAAAACATGCTTTAAATTACATAAAATTATAGAAAAACGAATTAAATCGATCTAAATTCGAAAATCAGATTATAATTCCCTAAATTATCGTAATTTAGAGTTATTGATCATTAAAATTAATTTGGGTTAATTAACTAATTAAGAAACAATTAACCAAATTTCCCCCAAATTGAAATTTCTACAAACTTGAACAAAACCCCAATCAAATCTCAAACTAAATTCAAGAACCCTAATTAACAGCTTACGAACATGCTAGAATCATAATTCACGAAATAATCGAACCTAATTCGAATACTTACACTAATTAAACCCAAATTCGTAATTAAAGAAATTCAACTCAAAAACATCATCAAAATCAAATATTTATGCATAAAACTAACCCTAATCGATTACCCAATACTTATAACATATACTAGGACTGATTAATCATGATTTGAAGTAAGAAAACGAATTAGAATCGATGTTTAATAAGGAAGACGAAAACAGGGGAAGAAGGAGGGGCGGTATTGCTCACGAGATTGAACGAGGAAGAAAGAGAACACGGTGGTTGGGAGGTAGGTGCGGCGGCGAGCAGCTGGGCAGGAAGAGGGAACGATCGGCGGCGGCGATGGGTGAGGAGGACGTGCGAAGAAGAAGGGGACGGGGTGCGTCCTCTGTTTTATACAAGGGACGGGGGTGTTTTTTTTTTCTTTTTCCTTTTTCCTTTTATTTCCTTTATTTCCTTTTATTCTGATTTCTTCTTTTTTTTTTTTTTTCTTTTTGGGTTGGGTTGGGGTAAGTTGGTGTTTGGGCCAATATTGTTGGTTTTGGGTTGGTGTTGGTCCATTAGCTAAAGTTGACCCAATTTAGGAATAGATGCCCAAATAGAAATTCCGATTTTAGAAACCATTTTCGAACTCATTTTGAAAACGACTCACAATTAACATTTAAAATCTTTTGCACTCCAATAATCTAGTTAATAAATTAAAATTATTAATATAAAATACTTTGAAATTTCGGGATATTACAACTAAACCACCTAGGCAATGACCTCACCCTTATGTCACTCATATTTACACTAACTATATACTAAAAAAATGCTAACTATTTCATTTTTGTTTTATTTTTCAAGTAATGACTCACTATTCTTTCCTAACAACATACAATAGCAAAAGACAAAAAAAAAAAAAAAAAAAAAAAAAAAAAGTGATGTGTGAGGCTATGAAGGAGCCGGCCAAGTGAGTGGTATGCAAGGAGATTTTTGTTCTTTTTATTTGCTAAATTAATGAGATGTTTATCTCACTCATTCAATCTCATTCACTCATATTTTCTCCTCTTTATACTTAAACAAAAACACTTCTCATTTACTACCATTCACTACTCATCACAAACAAAAGTAAAGAAAAAAAGAGAGGAAAGAGAGAGAAGAGCCGGCCCTCACACAAGAAATAAAGAGAGATTACTCTTTTACATTCATTTCCACATTTGATCATATTCCCTCATTTATTTCTCACATCAAACTCCACTTTAAATCTAATCATTTACTAATAAATGTGTAGCATTTATTGCATTTCAATTCATTTTTTCTCTCCAATACATTACTAACATTTTGATTTGTCTAGCCTTGCTTGGTAATAGGTTTAATGTGGTTTATTGAGCCACACCAAAATCCATAAGCCAACTTCTAGGGCCTTACGGGGGCCG
Organism: Spergularia marina; assembly: GCA_963680865.1. Lineage (NCBI taxonomy): Eukaryota > Viridiplantae > Streptophyta > Magnoliopsida > Caryophyllales > Caryophyllaceae > Spergularia > Spergularia marina. Next base: position 23,186,204 of record OY804544.1, on the reverse strand, counting down.
TTCCCTTTATTGAGGGGAACATTAGTTTGCGAGAGTATAAGGAGCGGAGCGTTTTTTTTTTTTTTTTTTTTTTTTTTTTTTTTTTTTTGTGTGTGTGTTGTTTTGATGTTCCATTGATTTGTTAACTTCATGAGTAGATTTTGTATTTTTTACAAATTTTTACCACATTTTTCCATGTACAAAATGATCCAAAACCCTAACCCGGATTTCAGCCTATTTCCAATTGTTTTTCAGTCCAATTTGTAAAATCTGTATAAAAACAATCATTTGCTTAAAAACCTTGATCTTATGAAAGAACCTTATTTTGAGTCTTAAAAACCTCTCTACAAACTTTTAGACCCAAAATCGTAACAGAACATTTATGACAATTTTTGTGATAAAATTGCTCAACCCTGGTCCTAGGTCCGACCAACTGACTTCAACGCGTTTTTTAGCATTGAAAATGACCGTTTCTGGGTATGTCTCCTTCATGAAAGCTGAAGAGAATATTCCCAGGTTTCCATAAAGCTATTCAAAAATTATTCATGTCCCTATTAATAGCTGTGATTTTTTGAAAACAGATCCTGTTTTTTTAGAAATCCGATTTTCAACCTTAAATTTGTTTTGTGAGTAAATCAACTCTTGGGATCATGAAAAAATTCATGATGATCCCAAGATGTTCATGAGCCCACCTTCAACCCAGAAAAATTTGAAGACTTCACTCGATCTTTCAAACCATTCAACTTCCACCAACTTTCTCTTTTTTGGGGTTCAAAATGACAAGTTTCTTACCCAAATTAATTGATTTAATTAATTAAATAATTAGACTTAATCGGGAGTCTAAGTAATCCACCTCTTTGAAACATCAAAATGTTAAAAATAATTTTAACTTAATTAGGAGTCTATTTAATCCAATTCATAAATAATTAGACTTAATAGGGAGTCTAATTAATCACCATTTTGTTTGATGACTTTAAACACTTACAATGGAATCTAAGTGAACCTAATTCAAGTGAACCTAAGTCAAGTCAATCGAAGTCAAGTCAACCTAAGTCAAGTCAACCGAGGTCAAGTCAATGAAAGTCAACCATGGTGTAAAATTAATCAAAATGCAACCAAGTCTACCAAAGCCTACTAAAATCCGACAAATAATCTAAATCTACTCGAGTCAACCAAAGTCAACCAAAGTCAAACAAATATACCCTAGTCTATCAATGACAACCAATATATACCCAAGTCTACCAATGTCTACCCAAGTCTACCAATGTCAACCAATGTCCACCCAAGTCTACTAAGGTCAACCCAAGTCAACCCGACTCTACCTAAAATCGATTAAAGTCGACTTTGGAAATAGGTGCAAGTCAACCCAAGTCGATTAAAGTCAATAAGAACTAAAATTGACCCCTTTTGTAAATAATGTAATTAATAAAATCAAAAACCCCTAAAAATGTTTCTTATTTATTTCCAAACGTCTTTTTCTTAGTTTTTCTAATTAAAGTCGTTTTCTCCATTTTCCCCAACGTTTTAAGAATTTCCATTTTTTTTTTCAAAACCTTTTGTACATGGAAGTAAATAAACTTTTCTTGATGTGTTTTGCATGTAAAGTTTTCTTTTCCCGTTCTTTGTATGGACTTTGGACGGGGTGTCATGGCCCAAAATCATTATTGGGACATATCAAACGGCAACCCACGAAAAGTAGGCTAAGCCATTCTTATTCCTCAGAAGTCGAGGGTACACAAAATATATTACACAATATTATACATACGAATACTATTGTACAAACGATCACTAAGGCCATTTATTTATGTTACAAGTCGATTTGGGTAGCTCATTCAAATTCCCACCTCCATCTAGTATTGATCACCTGAAAAGATTTATTATTGAAAGGGTGAGCTCAACAGCCCAGTAAAAGACAGTTTCCGATTTAACCGGATCTAAACAACTGCTAAAATAGTAAAACAATAATAATTCGTAAAAGCATAAATAAATCCAAGTAGTGGGTAGTATAGTCCTGGTTAGTTTAGAAGTTCTCAGTCAGTGCCAGTTTACTCCCTTGGCAGGGCCAGACAGATATCCTCGTTTCAAAGTTAGCCAGAACATAAAACTAATCCACAAAATCAAAGTAGTTCAGAAAATAATCAGAGTTTACTGTACTTGATCCTCTTTAAAAATAAGCATTAAAGTATACAAAAATAATAGTATAAGCTAAATCAGAAACAGTCCCTTACCTGGATTCCAAATCACCGCGTTAATACTCCGTGCGTTTTCTTGATCTAAGTAAATAAAGTCGCGTAAATTATTTATTTAAGGATATATTGGCAAGGTAATCATGTTGTCATTTATTTGATAATTAACTGTCCAATGGTCCAACGACGTCCGAATTCTAAAAGTGACGATTATCTAGTCAAATTGTTCATTTACTATTTATCGTCTTTTAGTGGAAATCATTCACTCTAAGATTATTTTCACCACTGGGGTAATTCCGCCGGGTTTTTTTTATAATCATGGGGCTACTGTTTACCACTAATATAGTTTATTCTTGGGTTAGTTGTTAATATGGTGACGTTCACAAATTGAGGTAATTCTGCCGAGTTACTTGCACCGTAATAACTATTCGCCCCAAGGTTAATCAATTATCGAAAACGTGTACGAAAATATTAACAGCGTTGTCTAACGATAATAATTTCATAACAGTTTAAGAGTTATACCTTCGCTACGTTAAGTGACGATGACTATTTCGAAAGGGCCTTGCTAAAAAGATGTCACTTTTCGCACGTACGTAACAACTACTTATTTCGTAAATTATCTTTACGAAATCTTATAATACTCGGAACTTACTTTATATGTGGTGTGCTTATGGTCTGAAGCACTTCAGTTTTAATTTCGCTCAGTACAACACTTGTGTGTTGATTTGCGTCGAACAATGAGCGAAATGTGGAGCTATTTATAGGCGATTACATCTGCGCACTTGCCTAGGGTAAAAGACATTACCCCCCTGAATCAAGGAGAGTAAAAGCAAGGCATTAAATGCCTAGAGGACTTCCAACGTAACTGTTTTTTTTTTAATACCATTATATTTATTATTATTGTTAAAAAGTGGGTTATTACATCCACCCCTCCTAATGAAAAGTTTCGTCCCTAAACTTACCGATATTAAGATTCGAACAAGTGCGGATAGTTTTCCCTCATGTCCGCCTCTTTTTCCCAAATGGCTTCTCTTTCATCGTGATTGTTCCAATGCACCTTGACGAACGAAATTGTCTTGTTTCTTAACACCTTGATTTCTTGGCCCAAGATTTTTAGTGGTCGTTCTTCGTAACTCAAATCTGGCTGGAGTTGAATAGGTTTGACTTCCATAATTTGTTCGTCCGGTTGAACAAACCTCTTAAGCATCGAAACATGGAACACATTATGGACTCCTGAGAGTATTGGCGGTAAGGCCAACTTATAGGATACCCTCCCAACCCTCTCAAGAATTTCATATGGACCAATAAATCTCGGGCTGAGTTTTCCGCAAACTCCAAATCTGTACACTCCTCTGGTTAGCGAAACCTTGAGATACACTTTCTCTCCTTCCTTCAAATCCATGTCTCGTCTTTTCTTGTCGGCGTAACTCTTTTTTCGACTCTGAGCAGCTCTCATACGCCCCCTTATTACATGTATCTTGTCGACGGTTTGTTGTACCGGTTCGGGACCTAAAAGTTGTCTTTTGCCCACATCATCCCAACACAAAGGTGACCTGCACTTTCGTCCATACAAAGCCTCGAAGGGCGTGACACCAATATTGGAATGGTAACTGTTGTTATACGCAAACTCCACAAGATGTAACCATTCCTCCCATGAACCCCCGAAATCTAGGACACATGCCCTGAGCATGTCTTCCAATGTCTGAATGGTCCTTTATGTCTGTCCATCAGTTTGAGGGTGATAAGTGGTGCTGAAGTTTAATTTTGTTCCCATCGCATCATGTAGACTCTGCCAAAATCGTGCAACATACTTTGAGTCTCTGTCCGTGGAACATACATTTTGTTGCCATGATTATATTAAAATAAAATTTTGCATAAAGAAAAAAAAAGACCCAATTATTTGAAGCTGATAAAAAGTTTGACTAATCCCAAGTTATTTTTTTATTTAAGAGGGGACTCCTTTATTAACATTTCATCACGTCAGTCAAGAGCCTTATTTGCATTACCATTTTGGCACTAGGCAGTACCCATTGATCACGATGTTATACGTAATAGCATCCGGCTACGTACCCTTTTCTCCCATCTTCTTCATCAAAGTATCAGTAACATCATCCTTACTCTCCATAAACAGCTGAGTCACTAACACGTTATAAAGTCGACAATGTCGAGACAACACCCTTTTTAATCATCTCATGTCGGTAGCTAATGTGTTTCCTATCAATATAGTATGAACCAAGGTCGATTTTTTTTTTTTTTTTAGTATGATTCAATTAATGTAGCAACATATTTTTTTTTGGGAATGGTAAAATAGTACAAACATATTGTAGGTTACATTTTGAGCACAAAGTCGTACAAGCATCCAACCTACCCATATGGCCATATGAACAATAACAAAATAACGCTAAGTTTTTATATTGATTACTAATAACATGAAAAACCTCAATTACAATTAGCTTATTGGGTGAAGTTATTAGATCTTCTATTCATCCCAAATTTGTCATTGAATTCTTATTAGTATATTTGTTATTCTTTCTCAGATGCACTCTAACAAGCATTGTTTTGCCTTTTTCATTGTTGACAGAATGGAACGCCTAAAGCATGCATGAGAATATGGATGTGTAAACGACAATTTTATCTAGCTAATGCGAGGGGGTCAACAATATGTATAAAATATCATTTCTCTAAATGGTAGCTGAGGGTATAAAATTAGGTGGAAATGATCGTCTTTATTTTGGCCCCCACTTTATCAAAAAATCAGTAGATCGTATGTCCTATAGTTTAAGGAACCTTAATATTATTATCTATTAAAATAATAATATCTATATCTGTGTAGTACACCCACAACGAAATTACTGTACTACTTGTGAGTAACCTTAGTACCTGTTTGGCCAAAATTTTCTAAATCAAAATTAATTATTGGTATTGCTCACCTATGTCAGATGTATTCACCTCTTCATCAACCCCTTTACGAGTTGGTCTTATCACGATAACATTACAATGATCTATTTCTATGAATATTTTACTATGATTTAGAATGAATACCAACAACTTACTTTAATTTCAATTCCTAGATATTTTTTTGGATATTAACGATGTGCTACTTATGACTCATGTTACTATGGAGATAGAATAATATTGATTCTTTCAGTGTGAATTACCCAAGATTACGCTTTTGTATTCTCGAAATATCTTCTTATCTCTACTCTACCGCTTAATAAATTAAACTTACCTAAGGGGATTCATAAAATTGTACTACTCCCTCTGATTAATACCTTATCTCTGGTTTGGGCACAAAAGGTAAGACAAGTTGAGAGAAACAATTATTCAATTAGAAAGTACATGGGGAGTGGGCACATTGAGGATATAATGGTAATTTTGCAACCAAAAACACTTGGGGAGTGGCTTAAGTAGGGTTAGAATCACCATTTTGCAATCCGAAAATGACCTAAAAATTGAAAGGTAGAGTACTTACTGAAACGGCTCGAAATTAAAAGAGTAAAGAGTCGATCGGGGCAGAGGGGAGTATCACATAGTAACGAAAAGTGTCATATCGACTAATTTTGCGGAGGACAAAAAAGGGTGAGTGATGACTATAACGGTTAGACCGATAGTTACATAAGAGTTATCACTACTCACTACTCACAAAGAAAAATAAATAATATTTATATTCATGTAATACACCCACAAGGAAAAAACAATACGGGTTTGGAAAACTTCTGTTGTCCTATTAATTCCTATCAAATTGCTTATCTTTTATGATCTTTGCCCAAGTCAAAACAATAACTTTCATATATAAAATCAATTCCAAAAAACTGTATATTTAATGAAATATTTTTTCGATCGAAAGTGGTTTACACATGATCTCAAATAAGATAAAAAGAAACATAAAAATAAAAATACGGAGTGCATTTTTATTTTCCCAGCAAAGTAAACTGTGATCATTCTCTCGATTCATTATCCAAAAGTGGTTCATGATATAAAAGCGCGCGGCAAATAGATTGGTTTAAGTTAGGGGGTACGGTGTTGGTTTAATTCATTTTACATTTTACAATAAATAGTTTCCTAAAATCTAATTGAGAGTATACAAGAAATTATATCATGGTCCTAAGACCATGAGTAACATGATGACCCTTCTTATATTATGTGTAGCAGCCACAACTTAAAAAAATTGACCATAACCTGGTAGCGTTAAGGTTGACCAATGGGTCAACATTTCGAGCGTGAGTTTATGTCCAATCATGGTGCCTCTTTACTACAATGTACTCACTAATTGAGTGTTGACCTTCTTGAACTTAATGAGTAAAATTTGCATGAGTTTACTTTGTATATAACGGGTTTTTTTTATAGTAGGGGACTAAATTACGCTAAAATAAGCAACAGATACACGTCAATTAATTTCTTATACGTAAATTTAACTATTGAAACATATGCACACTAATTACTAGCCCTTATTTACGAGTGGATTTCAAATTCGACCATGATTAAAGTCTCCGAATATAGGCACTGGCCACTACATCTATGAGATGAGTACATGATGGGAGCAGGAACTTCATGGATGTATGTAAATCCTAATTTGACTACAATCCATTCTGAACGTGTTTTGGGTTAACTACGACCTTTATACTACTTTTGTATTTTTCTAATACATTTTGGTTTCAGTTGGCCTGAACTCAATCACGGGTCCACGGGTTTGGTCACATCTGACTCGAAGATATTTGTGTCAAATTAAAATGAGTTGGGATTGAAATGGGTCATATGTCATAAAAACGGTTTCATAACTAAAAAATAATGTGTTCATTAGCGTAAGTAGCGGGTCACGAGTCTTAAAAAGCAATTTCACGACTCAAGAAAAAAATTAATATAACGTCCCGTGCAATATTGCACGGGCTAAAAAACTAGTATATATAGGAATTGTATCAGGTCAGAAATAGTCTTATGTCAAAAGGTCAGAAATAATCTGGCGCGTCCATCTTGATGATCCGACGGGTGAGACCGTGAGATGTCGCGCGAGTTTTGTTTTTGGGCAGCTAACTGTACCTTACCCAAGCGCTAACTCCGAGATCTGGGGATATTTTGGTCATTTCAATAGTAAGATAGAGAGGGGTATACGCGTATCTCATTTCATTTCTTTCACTTTCCCTTCTCTCTCTACTTTCTCTCTCCTCTCGTTCTCCCCCTTTTTCTCTCTGTTTTCTTCACAAATCGCAAAATCAAACATATCAATCACGTCAATCTTACGACATCAAATTGAAGGACAAAATCAGATTTTTCTATAGAGGTGATTCTTCGAATTTTTAGAATTTTGAATTTGTTTCTCAGTATCGATCTGTTTCTTAGGGTTTTCAATGTTTTTTTTTTTATGAATTTCGATTTGTATGAGTTTATATATGTGGTTCTTAGGATATTCATACTTGATTTCGTTGATTTTATCGTCATATATGATTCAATTTGTTGAATTTGTCCATATTTTGACTAATTAATTAGTTTCGATTGAATCTGATGTTTTATTCGAATATAGCTTCGATTTTTTCAGATTTTAATTGATAGATTAGTTTCAATTCGTTTTCTTAGGGTTTTCGATTATTTTCTGACATTTTTCTTCAAATTTAGTTTCACTTTCAATTTTTTCATATTTTTGCTCGTTTTTCTTAATCTGACTCCTTGGATTTCCCTAACTCTTTTGCCAAAACTTTTTACCTTGTGTTCCAAGTTCATATTTTTTTTTTTTTAACTCTTTTAATTTATTTTGACGACTTTATAAAACTTCCTTTGAAAGTGTTTAAATACTCCGAAAAGGTTTACAACGCTTTGAAATTTCATGGCGTACACAAGATGGTTACTAGACGACGATTCATGTTAGCCGACCCCAAATCATTTTGGGAATAAGGCTTGGTTGTTGTTGTTGTTGTTGTTGCTCGCTTTTTTGGTTGTTCTACTGATGATTTTAGTTTTTCATTTACATTTCCAGATGAAATGCAGGGGATGTGTTGGTGATGGTGTCGCAGAAGCCGAAAAGAAGCTAAAATCGGCGTCGAAATCATGTCATAGATTGAAGACGGTAATTCATTCATCTTTCGGAACATAATTACGCATATTCATTAGCGTTTGGTGTTGTAGCAACTGGAGTTATGCAACTGGTGTTTAGCGTTTTGGGAACATAATTACGCAAATTTATTCGAATTTCATTGAATTTTATCATTCCAAACTCAATTATAGATAAATTGTGAAATCGAGGTATCTGATAGGTTGAATTTCTGTTGTATTGAAACTTGCTAAATCGATAGTCAATTTCTGAAACTGTCTTCTCATTTGTCATTGTCAGGAAATCTCAAGGACCGAAAACCTGGTCTTGTGTTCATTTATTTTGGAGTCTAATTGTTGTATTGGATTTAGTGTTCTAGCAATTGGAGTTGGGTAATGTGCTTACTAGAGTTTGGTGTGTTATTTGTCTATTAATCTTCTCGAAGGTGTCTAACTGGAAATGTTTTGAATTTCTCGTTTATTCTATTGGGACATTTTTTGTGCTTGCTGAATTCATTTAATTGTGAAAATTGTGTTGTAGGTTGTGGATTTGCCAGAAATTGGCTTGGATTCTACTCTATTTTCATGGTGGGGCTAATCGACTGTAAACCTAATTTGTTTGATGTGCGTTATGTAGTAGGTGTTTTATAAATGAGGTGAGGTGTGTCTGTATATAGTAGATACATATTAGACATAAGGTTCGGTTTGGTTCAGTTATGAAGCTAGTACTTTTATAGCGTATACCGTACCTGTCACATTTTTTTTTCTTATGAAGATTGTTTCTTTGGATTCCATTGTTGCCTTTGTCTACCCGCTATTTGATCTGGAACTTTCTGCTGGATTTCTTGAAGGTTTCATGAAATAACATGGAATCAGTTGATGATGCGAAATGAGTGTGATCTTAGGAACTAAGATCGTCCTGCTCAAATATTTGCTGCTGAGCTACTGATTCCCAATGCAGGCACATATAACTGTCAGTTTAAGAGTTGTGGTGATTATAGTTAGATATTCTAGTAATTAGACTTGCGCCTTTTGCTCGTCAGAGTTATTCATTTGCAGTGTATCTTTGTTTCCTTGTTTTCTTTAAAGTAGCAGTGTGGCTCTGTTACCCGCATTGAAGCATTGTACGATTATATTTGCTCCCAATCATGTTTCTTATTGTTCTCAATATGTGGATCAGTTGTCTTCAAGAATTTTGAGGTTTAATAGCTTGACCGTTTGAAGAAATATGCAGGTTTGATCCTCAATATACAGATCGCTTGTCTTCAAGGTGAAACATGTTTGATATGTTGATTGAATTTCGGGCAGATAGCTAATGACTTTGCCGCTTTGCTTCATATGTTATTTTGCTATAGTTTGGATTGCTGTAAGTTAGATTTCTAGCCTGTTAGCTCAGTTGAAAGAACATTGTGCCTCGCACAAAGACGTGGGTTTGAATCCTACATAGGCTTTGTATCTGGTCATGCAGGAAGCATGTTTTGCGAGATTTGTGTCTCCTTGTTTTATTCTTGGTTCGACAATTCTGGGTTCAGTAGATCTCTTGCAAAGACGTGGGCTTACTAATAGTAGCTGACCTCTGTCAGTTTCATTCCAAAGTTCCTGACCGTCGGCATGGTCAATCAGCCAGTAGTATTTGACATCAGCCTTTTCGCAGGAGCTTGATTTCAATCATGTCAATTTATGAGTGAAATGAAGCTGAAACTTGTGTCAGTTGTGTATAATGTGTATGCTAGACGGACAACCCTTTCTTTGAGAAGTTCTAAGTCTGACTTTTGCCACTGGTAAGAGGCCCCTGTGAGCTCCGATTGCATCATTCAAAGGTTGGCTGGAACACAGAGCTCAACAAGGGAGCCAGTACAGGCTTGCAACTAAAAAAAATTTGGAACTCCAATGCCCACATGACTTCTTTCTACTATGTTAACAGTCTACGTAGGATTTGAACCTACACCATCCGCAACACGCGGTGCTCTACCAATTGAGCTAGTAGACTAAATGCGGTTTCATATGTCTAATGCTCAATTAGAAAACTTTGAAAATTATAAATCCGCCTCCTATGCAGCTCATCTACACATGAATGAATTTCTGGGTATATAAAAGGCTCTCCTACATTCCACAAGTGACAATGCACAATGCCTTGGCAAAAGACCCTCTGCTAGACGCTCTTCTTGCACACCGAGAGATTGAACTCTTTTTTAGTAAATCCCGATCAATGCATTCAGCAGTAAGCATAGAAATTACCCCTCAAATCGATAGTATCACAGATTCACGTTATTATGACCTTACCAATAGCATTCTATATATCACATTGCAATGAGTGTGAAAATTCCCAACAAGTGAACTAGTTCTTTCATAACTTTGATAACTCTAACTAATACTTCTTGACTAATAACTCTACTAGATATACCCGTAACTCTAATAACTTCTCTAACTCTAATAACTCTTAGCATAACTCTACTAGATAAACCCGTAATTCTAATAACTCATGTAACTCTAATAAATCTTAACACAACTCTACTAGATATATCCGTAACTCTAATAACTCATGTAACTCTAATAAACACAACTCTACTAGATACCCGTAACTCTAATAACTCATGTAACTCTAATAACTCTTAACATAACTCTACTAGATATACCCGTAACTCTAATTACTCGTGTAACTCTAATAAACACAACTCTACTAGACACCCGTAACTCTAATAACTCATGTAACTCTAATAACTCCTAACACAACTCCATTAGATATACCCGTAACTCTAATAACTCCTCTAACTCTAACAACTCTTAACACAACCGTAACTCTAATAACACCTCTAACTCTACAAACTCTTAACATAACTCTACTAGATATATCTGTAACTCTAATAACTCTAACTCAAATAACTCTCAACGTAACTCTACTAGATATACCCGTAACTCTAATCTGTCCTCCAACTCTAGCTCTTAACATAACATAACTTTTCAGTAACTATAGAAAAGAAACTCAAATAACTTTGATAACTCCAGTAGCTACAGAAAAGAAACTCCAATAACTTTGATAATAGTTACTACAATACCGCCAATGCCTAACTTCAATAACTTTGATGACTCTAGTAACTATAGAAATGCCAATGCCTAACTCCAATAACCTCTCGTCTCATAACACCAATAACTTTGTTAACTCTAAGGGCCTGCCTGGATTGGGGGGAATGGGCCCGAATTATTAGGGGAGTAAAAATTTCAGGCCCGTTTGTAAGTTTGGAAGGAAAGGAAAAATTATGGTCCTGAATTCATTACCTCCAAATAGGGGTAATACATTACCGGCCCACCCACCCAAGGAATGATTACCCGAGTAATCATTTCCTTCCTAAATCACTTTTTCACTCTTTTCTTCTGCGTTCTTCCCTTCTTCTTCTCTCAGGTAATCCTTCTCTCTCCTCTGTCCTTCTTGTTCTTCTCTTTTTTTTTTTTTGTGCCAATTTCAGAATTTTCCCTACCAAATCATGCCATGGGTTGTAAATTTTGGTCAATTTTTTGTAAATTTTTTACTGATAATTTGGTCCAAATTTTGATTAAACTTTTGATTTTGATGATGGATTTCAATTTATGTGTTGGATTATAAGATTATATTTGCTTAAAAACTTGCCTTTTCTACATAAAAAATGCTGATTTCGAAGATATCAGGCGTTTGTATTGATGTGTTGATGGGTTTCAATTGATTTTGTTCATCTTTGTTGTTTTGTAAAGTGTTTATTACCCCCTAACCAAACCTAGGTAAAGATTACCTAACTAATTATTATCCTAGTATACCAAACTTGCAAATCAAGGAATTATTATCCCTCTAATTTATCCTCCACTACTTATTCACCCATGAATTTATTCCCCCCTAATCATCACTTGCATACCAGGCAAAGCCTAATAATAACTCCGGTAACACTAACCATAACTACAGGAACTACCTGACTTAACTCCAGTAAACCAAACCCATAATTCTATCAACACGATAACAATAATGTTCAATAACGGTTTTTTATTAACAATGATAACAATGATTTGCTAATGAGTAATGACTTAACGAAAATCAGGAAGAAAAAAAAAGGATTAACGTTGAGGAAATAAAAAACAAATGGGCAAGAACAATGATAACAATGATTTGCTAACATGATTTCAATGATCCAAAAGTTCACCAAATACTTGGAGATAAGTTGAATTAACTCTAATAATGCACACAGTACACCAAACCATCCAATATGAAATCTATAATTAAGAAATCAACGAAATTAAGAAAAGCATCAAAAGAGGTAAAATTTCAAAACCTGATTCCATGGCAAATTAACTTCCTGAATGATTTTTTGACTTAAATCGGCTTGAGATTTGCAGTAATTTGATCCTCCTCCTTTAAATTGCATATTTGTTTTGCCCCAAACTCGATTTCGAAACCCTAATCTCCTCGAAATTTCTGGGAAAGATTTCGAATTATTTTCGTTGAGTTTCGATTATGAGGCTTAAATTTCAATCAATTTCATGAAAAAAAATAAGATGTAATTGATGAAATTCGTGTGATTTATTGAGAGGAAGTTACAAAGAGAGAGAGAGAGAGAGAGAGAGAGAGGAGAGGGAGAAAAGCAGTTAGAGAAAGAAAGCTGAAAAAAATGGAATGAGCCTGGAATTCCTTGTCCAACGCGAACCCCCTCCAAGCGCTAAAAATTGTCCAAACTACCCCTTAATCTTAAAAAACCGCGCGTGTTTACATCCGTTCAGATTTTCGATCGGATGACCTATATTACTTCAGACCTTATGACATATATATAGGGCTGCATCCGGTCAGAAGTAAATTTATGTCAGAAGGTCAGAAGTAATCTGAGCCACACATTTACCCAAGATCAATGGTCAAGATTAAACAAAAAAAAAAACCAAAAAACACCCACCCCCTTCCCTTTTCTCTCTCCTCCCCCAACCCCCCCTCTTACCCCACCCGACCACCCTAGCCCCGCTGGCGACCGTCGCCGACCATCACCATTGACGGCCCCGACCCAGCCACGACGACCGCACCTCTCCCGCGACCTCCCCTCCGCCCCCTTCTTCTCCCCTATTTCCTCCTTTTTCCACTTTGAAAATTGGGGGAGAGGTAACAACAAGGGCACGAGGGGCGGTGACATCGGGGGAGGGGCGGCGAACGTCGGGGGAGGGGCGGCGAGTGTGATGGGAGGGGTGGCGGTTGAGGTTAAGGGCTGGGGAAGGGAGTGTAAGAGGAGAGAGAAAATGAAAAAAAAGGGACATGGAGGATGATGGAGGAGGTGGCGCGGGGAGATCTATGCCGCCGTGGGGTCGCCTGACCGGCGCGAGTCGGGTGGTGGTGGTTGCTTCGAGTGGGCTGGTGGTCGGTGAAGGTGGCCGGTGGTGGTAAGGTGGTTCGTGGTGGTGGTGGTGGGTGGGTATGGGAGGAGAGAGAAAAAAAATGTTGTTCATTTTTCTGATTTTTTTTTTTAATTTTTTTTTGTGTTTTTTTTTATTAAAGTTATTTGAGTTATTAAAGTTATTGGAGTAAAGTCGGGGTTACGTGTTTATAGTTATTGGAGTTATTAAAGTTATTGGAGTTATCAAAGTTATTGGAGTTAAGTTGGGGTTACGTGTTTTATAGTTATTGGAGTTATATTAAAAAACGTGTTTTAGTTGTTGAAGTTATTGGATTTAAGTTGAAGTTACGTATTTTAGTTAAATATTGTTAAGTTAGAGTGGTAAAGTTATTGGAGTTATGTGCTATAGTTACTGGAGTTACGGAGCAACTAAAGTTATGATAGTTAGTGGATTATCAAGATGTGTGGCTGAGATTACTTCTGACCTTCTGACATAACTTTACTTCTAACCTGGTACAATTCGTATATATGTATATACTCCCTCCTACCCAAAGATATTTTTTTTTTGAAATAGTTCTTTTTGCAGTTTTGGGGTGTCATGTTGGAAAATATTTTTAGACCAAATGAATCGTTCACTTGCTCCAAAAATTTGTAAATAATTCATTGTGCATTGTACTCTACCAACCTACTTGATTTTAAGGCAAACGAGACTTTTATTTAGTCTACAAGTAGTCCTAAACTTATCAACTCAAAACTGCAAAAAGAAACAGGAAAATCTCTTTGAATCGGAGGAATATATATATATATATATATATATATTCCTCCTTAGGTGACTACTGCGCACCCAATCTTGACCGTTAGATGAGATAGATCCTATGGTCAACTGATCACACACGTCATAAAGGGCAACTGAGTAATTCGCGATAATAAACAAAACCCTCCCTCCCACTCTCAGTTTCTATCTTCTCTCATTTCTAATTCCAAAATTTTCGAGCTCACCATTTTATCTCTTCATTTTATCTCTCCTCAGTTCCTCCCTAATCATTCGCCGCCACCGTCGCCTCCATCGTTGTCGCCTCCATCTCTTTTTCAATCTCGCGGCTTCTCACTCTCTCGCCGTCGCACCTGCCATCGGCGCCTCCGTTATTCTCTCTCGTCGCCGCTACACACTAGGTTTTCCGGTAAGATTCCGTCACGCCTGGTTCTTCCTCGCGGCCACTCTCTACTTGCTTTGATTTCATTCATTGATTTTTACGAGGTTTGTCTCATTTTCATCTGTAATTTAATTTTTCTAATGGTTTTTTACTTGCTCAAACCCTAATTAATTCGATAGATGCAATTGTAGGTCGAATCGAGGTGGAATTTGCTAGGTTTTTCATTTTTTCACAACTGTTCGACATTTTTTGGAGCTTTGATCGACATCGACGTTGATCGCAGGATAGTTATTCATCCTTTTTCTCGAATGAATTCGATATATACACGATTTGATCTGTTTTTTTTTCGTTAATTATTACATCCGATTTGTGATTAAGATTTTTTATTTCGAAATTGCGTGAAATAGGATTTGATTTTTTATTTGAATCGTCAGTCGCTCTGACTTGAGATAAAGGTAATTGCGATTGATTTCGATTTTCGGCTACCGATCGCCAGAGTTGCTTAGTTTTGTGACAACTTTTTGGTTTTATGCTTATAGTTGAACAGTTTTGGAGGTACAGGTTTCAATTTTGAGTTTGATAACGTAGTTTTAATTTTTCAGTTGAATATGTGTCATTTTATGGGAAACTGTGTGGCATTGTGTGAAGAGTGGGACATTCGGTGGTGTCCTTGTATGGATATTTAGTGGCTATATGGACACACTTTTGTGTCATTGTATTGATATTCGGTGTAATTGTATGGACACTCTTGTGTCATTGGATGAAGGTGTCATTGTATGGACATTGAGTGTCATTGGACGGAGGTGTCATCGTGTGTACGCTCTTCTGTCTTTGTATAGACATTAGGTGTCATTGGATGGAGGTGTCATCGTGTGGACACTCCTGTGTCATTGTATGGTGTTTGGCGCGCACTTTTTTTTTGCGTGATCTTGCTCTCTTTCCAATTTTCCATTTTTGCTGCTTGTGGTGGATTGTGTTTGATTGCTGGCTCTGATGTCAAGCCTATCCTAGTATTAGTATCTTTAGGAACCTTTTGTCTTGTCATAGTGATTGCGAATTTCTGATTCGGGCTCTCTACGTTTAGTTATTGGACTAGAACAACTTTCATATGCTTCTTCTGTAGTTGCTTGTAGTGTATATGTAGTTACTAGTTGTGCTGGAATTGGAATTGCATTGTTGCTAGCTTGTAAACATGGGTAAGATCAAATTTTGGTGACGGTTTGTCATGATGGATTATCCCAGAAGTTAGTTGTTGAAAACTGTAATTTGGTGTTGCTTGAATTACTCTCATTTGTGTTGGATATATTTGAAGCATTTCTTAGGATGTCTTTGGCTGCTGCTGATAATAGCATTTTTGTACTATTAGTTTCTTTCGAAATATGCTATAGCTTATGTAGTGGAGTGCTCGTTATCAATTTGTCATGCTTGTTATCGTTTTTTTTTTTGAAGGATTCTATTTTCTTTCATTGTGGAAAGACCTGATTCTGAGTAGTTGATCTCGGATTAAAAAGAGAGAGGCTTGGAGTTTTTTTAACCTGTCAGAGAACTCTGTGGACTTTCAGTGTCGGTTTGTAGTTCTATTTCCTCTTAAAAGCTGGCTAGCTCAAGTGGAAGAGCATCGTGTAATGCACAAGGTGTGGGTTCGACTCCCACGTCGGCTACAAATTTCTAGAAACTTTCAATCTGGTTATTATTGTTCTAATGTAATTGAACCCACAAAGTTGTGAAAGTTTGCAGAAGTGAGAACGAAGAGGCATGTCGTGTGCCTCTTTTACTAATCGTTGCATGCATTAAGGGGAAATAAGGATGAATAATATGTTTAATTTTAACAGTGAATAGATGTCCTTATCTATTTTGGAAGATAATTGAAGTCATCTTAAGTAAACAAAGCATCTGCCACATTCGTTTCAAAAAGATTTTCAGAAATTGTGCCTATAGTTCAGGTTTGTGTAGCTTACTAGTGAGAATTCTTTTACCAATCTGCAGTTCAAGTTTAAAATGGACTGTCTAGCATGCTTTGTTCAGTATTGGCAATTTACATTACTCTATTTGGAGAGGTGATTTCTCCTAGCATTAGAATCTGTTTTGGGCAAAATTTTGGTGGAAAGAAGTCCTTCAAGATAGAATTCAAATAATACTAGTTAAGGCATTAGATGATCATATTTGCTATGATATATGCTTAAGATATCAGATGCCAGATACAGGTAGCACCTCAGTGCCACCAGTTAGTTAAATATAGGCCTGGTGCAATTTTGCTCTAAACTAAACTACCATAGAATGACACAAACCCAAAATGTATGTATCACTATGAACCAAGCATAGGGGCTGCATTCACGTTCTATGGAAAGGCATATATACAGTATACACCTGTTCCTATGTACCTTCGGAGATTTAAAGCTTCAATTTCCAGCATAAGTGAAGTTGGAGCTTACATAGTATAAGTCCAGTACACGACATAAGCGTATGCAAAACTTATCGACCTGCCATACTCAATCCCACACTGAAGATCCTTATTTTTCAATCACCCGCAACCCTATAAAAGTAGCCATATCACATAGAAAGATGTAAAGAACAAACAAACTTTTGATTCCCCTTTGTTGTCGAGCACCCAACTTCAAGTCCTTGGCTAGAAAAAAAAAAATACAAACCTCACCTACTTTTCGTTCAATCCCCACATCCCTTGAGTAAACACGCGCAAGCTTGAAGAATCCACGGACTCAAGGCTATAGCTCTAATGCGTGTTCTAGGTCGTACAAGCAAGATACTAAAAAAACACCACTTGAAACCAGGGTTTATGAATGATGAGTCCAATGACAAACTTTAGTTTCTGTGATTTTCTAACTTACTAGACTTGAGGAGCCGATATCAACGCATACACCTCAGATGAACAGAAAGAATCATTCCAAACAAGCCATCAAAATAATGCAAGTATTGTAGCATGTCCGTAACAGAATAGAACTACAAAAGACTAACACTCCTCATAATTAAATTTGCTATATTTTCCAAATGTAATGAAACGAGTATAACCTAGACCATCCAGTCAAAATGTGTTCATTCACTTCCAAATGACACATGTTTGTTCATAGAGTGACACAAGTTTGTCGATAGAGTGACACAATTAGTTTCCTGCGTTTAACATAGAATGACACACGTTTATCGACAGAATGACACACGTTTCACACAAGATTGTTCATAGAATTACACAGCCATAGAATGACACACGTTTATACATAGAGTAGGGTTGTCCATAGAGTGACAGAGGTTTCTCCATAGAGTGACAGAGGTTTGTTCATAGAACGACGACACGAGTTTGTCTATAGAACGACACGAGTTTGCCAATAGAATGACACAACCATAGAATGACACACGTTTGTTCATTAAATGACACGGGTTTGTCCATACAATGACACACCATCCAATAAAACAGGTTGTCCATACAATTACAAAGAGTTGTCCATACAATGACACGAGTTTTTCTATAAAATGACACGGGTTTGTCCATACAATGACACATCATCCAATGACATAGGTTGTCCATGGAATCACACCACCACAAATTGGCAAACAATGACACGAGTTTGTTAATAGAATGACACTGGTTTGTCCATACGATTACACTGAGTTGTCCATACAATGACACACCATCTAATGACACAAGTTGTTCATAGAATGGCACATGTTTGTCTATACAATGACACGAGTTTGTCCATACAAATCATGTGACTCCAAAGTCCAAACAATGTGGTTGCGGTTCTAAACATCAAGTAGTGTGAACCAGAAAAGTCATATGGAAGATATATTAAATAAGACATACAACCATGAGATCAATTCAAAGCTGATATATCCGTACCAAAGAAAGATGTATCAAAGCTGGAATTTGAATTTGATGAGCTAAATTATGACATTTTAATCCGATTAAAATTGATTAATACTAATTGAAAATTCAAAATCATACTATAACAATTAGATTCAATTTGATTTAAGTTACGAAATCAATTAATCATAACAAATTTAAACATTACGAAGTAGAACTACTGTGATTTCGATCTAAACATACAAATTTGATAAGAACATCAAACCTAATATTTGACGTCGACGAGGAAGGTGACGCGGTGGAGCTGCGACGGCGAGGTTGAGGGAGATCGAATTTTAATCGATTATATAGATTAAAAGTCTAACCCTAGATTTCGACCAAACAAAAAAATATTAAAAATGAGGATCAAACCTGGATTTCGACGTCGACGGGAAGATGAGAACTGCGACGGCGAGGTGAGGAAGACGCCGGAGATGGAGTTTCTTAGGAGAGAGAAAACAGGAGAGAGAGAGAGAGTACAGGAGGAAAGCTTGGGAGGAGAGAGGAAACGAGGAGTGCGAGATTTTTAGATTGTGACTGAGGAGCTACTGACCCCTCTTTTTTTTATTATTTGTTTTTGCGTCTTTATGCTCGGCTGTCATTCTATGTGACACTCTGTGTCACTCTATGGGAGTGCGCAGTTCTCACGCGAGCATGAGTTCGCACCTAATCTCGCCTATATATATATATACACTAATTCTACAATGGCTACTACACCTTGGTAGCTATTGTAAAGTTTGACCAAAAAATAATTAATAAACTTATTTAATATATTAATGTATAAAAAAGTATTTCTATAATTAAATTTCCCAAATTAAACTAGCCTTAGACGGTGTAATCAATACACTTTTCTCTCCTTTGCTTTAACCACAACGCATCATACACCAGACCACCACCCTCACCGCGACACCGCCAGTCTGCCACCACCACCGTACGCAACCCAACACCCAAGCGCAATGGACCACGCGCCTCAGAGGGCCGCCAACTACTGTATATGGCCGGCAAAACCCCCAATCCCGTGCATGAGGGCGTGGGTTCGTGGAGGCGTATGGCCGGAGATCAGAAGTAGTGGCTGGCGGTTGTGAGAGAGAGGAGCGGAATGAGGGTTATTGACGGTGATGCGGAGGTAGATGGGGCTGATGATGGCTGTTGTCAGTGGTAGATGGAACTAACGATGGGTGGTTAGCGGTGGCGTTAATGGTTGTTGCCGTCAAGCGACCATATGGTCAATGGTTTGCAGACGGATAGAACTTCAACAAGAACTTGATTTTTTTTTTCTTTAATTTCTTTTAGGTTTACCGGGTAGCAAATCACTTGTGTTTTCATTAATTTATTTTTATAAAAGTCAAAATCATGGATGGTGGTGATTGATTTATGCAAATGAACGGTTGGATTTGCTCATTTTACAATGGCTACCGAATATATATATATATATATATATATATATATATATATATATATATATATATATATATATATATATATATATATATATATATATATATATATATATAAGGGTCCATATCCAGTGAGAAATGATAATTTGGTGAGAAATGAGAAGTGAGAAGTAATCTCAGCCATTGATTTCGAGTAACTCCACTACCTAAACTGCATAACTCCAGTCCTATAACTATAGTAACTAAACTGTTTAACTCCATTAACTAAATTATCTAACTATAGTAATAGTAATAATTCCTATAATTTGCACGTTATTCTACTAACCCAAATAACTAAAACACGTAACTCTAATAACTAAAACACGCCAACGTAACTCCACTAACTAAAATACGTAACTCCACTAACTAAAACACATAACTCCAACTTAACCCCACTAGCGAAAACACATAACTCCACAAACTAAAACACGTAACTCCAACTTAACTCTACTAACTAAAACACGTAACTCCAACTTAACTTTACTAACTAAAACACGTAACTCCAACTTAACTCTACTAACTAAAACACGTAACTCTAACGTAACTCCACTAATTAAAACACGAAACTCTAACGTAACTCTAATAATTAAAACTCATAACTCAACTTAACTCTATAATTAAAACCCGTAACTCCACGAACTAAAACACGTAACTCTAACTTAACTCTACTAATTAAAACACATAACTACAACTTAACTACACTTATTAAAACACGCAACTCTAATTAACTCCGACTTAACTCCACCAACTAAAACGCGTAACTCCACTTAACTCCAATAATTAAAACACGTAACTCCAAATAATTAAAACACGTACTCCAAAAAAAAAATGAAAAAATAAAAAAAATTGAAAAAAACCAACCTTAACCCATTTCTCTCTCCTCACGCACCACCCACGCACCACCAGTCCCCCCGCCTTAGCTCAGCCCTGCTAAGAAGTTAATTTAAAGTCAGAAATAAGAAACAATCTAAGCCGTTGGATCCTGTCCATCAACGTCCCAGGACGCGTGGGTGTTTTGTTAAGGAGAGGGGTAGTATGGTCTAAAAGAAAAAAAAAAAAGAAAAACAGGGAAAACACGTGTGTTTCTTCTCTGTCATGAAAAAAAAAGAGAAGCTTCAATAAAAAAAAAAAGAGAAGCTTCAATCATACGAATTCAATCCAAATTCCAAATTTCAATTTCAATCGTTCACTCGATTCCTCCCCGAATTTCCTGTTTCTACGTCGATTTCCCCCAAATTTGCATCTCACAAAAACAAGAGAAGCTTCAATCAATCAGGTATTTGATTCAATAACAATCATTGAATTTGAATTCGATAGATGTAGCTAACACTCGCGAAAATTATATGTTCTTTGATTTTCCTCTTCGATTTTTCTGCGTTTTTTGCAGTTATCAATAGTTACTGAATTATCCTTTGGAGTTACTAGAAGTTATTGTGACTTAAGTATGGAGTTACGAGAGTTATATATGTCTGATAAGAATGTTTGTTTCTATTGTTAATCGAATTATCAAAACTTATTGAAGTTACCGTTTAGAGTTATTAGAGTTAACAAAAAGTTATTAAAAGTTAATATCAGCCAGAAATTATTT
Source organism: Spergularia marina (assembly GCA_963680865.1). NCBI lineage: Eukaryota > Viridiplantae > Streptophyta > Magnoliopsida > Caryophyllales > Caryophyllaceae > Spergularia > Spergularia marina. Next base: position 23,164,651 of record OY804544.1, on the reverse strand, counting down.
GTTCTTTGATTTTCCTCTTCGATTTTTCTGCGTTTATTGGAGTTATCAATAGTTACTGAAGTATCCTTTGGAGTTACTAAAAGTTATTGTCACTTAACTATGGAGTTACAAAGAGTTATGTCTGATAAGAATGTTTGTTTCCATTGTTAATTGAATTATCAAAACTTATTGAAGTTACCGTTTAGAGTTACTAGAGTTACAAAAAGTTATTAAAAGTTATGCACAACAGTTTCAATAGTTTACTATAGTTATCTAAGTTATTCGAGTTACCTATAAGAGATACATTAGTTACTAAACTTATCTAAAGTTATTGAAGTTATCCATAAGAGTTGAAATAGTTACACAAGAGTTGTCAAAAGTAACAAAAGTTCACAAGAGTTTCCAAACATGTTTTTGGAGTTGCACAATGGAGTTACTAAAGTTATAAAAAGTTACAATAGTTACGCATTAGACATTCATTAGTTATCAAAAGTTATAATTGTAACACTACGAAATTTGGAAAGTGGATTATGGAGTTGGTTTGTCCCACATTGGGAAATTAAGGCTCATATGATCAGTTTATAATAGATTCCTACCATCATACTAACAACAAGGCCTTCACCTTTTAGAGTCCGGAGAGGATATATGGACTTAAGGGGTGACTTCCCATCTTATTGGGTTGTGTTGCGACGTATGATGGATCGGGCTGTTACAGATGGTATCAGAGCAACCCTGCGACCGCGTGCTGAGTGCTGGGGTTAGGCCTAGGTCAGCCGTCTAGCGGGGGAGATCTTGGACCTGTGTTGTTGATGTTGGTATGGAATGGTTGAGGCGCGCCGGGGACGTCGCGTTCTCTAAGTGGGGGAGTTTGTAACACTACGAAATTTGGAAAGTGGATTATGGAGTTGGTTTGTCCCACATTGGGAAATTAAAGCTCATATGATCAGTTTATAATAGATTCCTACCATCATACTAACAACAAGGCCTTCACCTTTTAGAGTCCGGAGAGGATATATGGGCTTAAGGGGTGACTTCCCATCTTATTGGGTTGTGTTGCGACGTATGATGGATCGGGCTGTTACAATAATAGTTACTAAGTGCATTTTCTTTTATATGAATTCAGGAAAATATGAATGTGCAAACTCCAAACGAACAAATGCTTGCATCAAGCTCTTCCCCTCAACCACAAAACAGGGCAAGACGATCATCCAACCATACTCCAGGAGGCACTGAGGAATGGATTTCAACAATGGAAGAAGAATTGATACCACACATTGGTCAGAAGTTCGCAACATTGGAAATGGCAGAAGAATTCTATGATCGGTATGCAGCTGCTTGTGGCTTTGATGTAAGAAAGGGCACTTGCATTTCAAAGGATGAGACAGTCATCCTGAGATATATAAACTGCAATAGAGAAGGGGAGAGGCGTAAAGATGCTGTTATCAGTTCGATACCCCCGGAAGCAGTAGGTGATGAGACTGGTCAAGTTAAAAAGGTGCGTAGGGTCATGAGAACAACTCAGGTAGGCTGTAAGTCTATGATTGCCTTTAAACTTCAAGGGAGACAGTATGTTGTATATCTATTTTACCCAGGTCATAAACATGGATTGGTTTCTCCTAGATATGAAAGATTTCAAAAGATCAACAGAAAGAGTTCTTTCTACCATAAAAAACTCCTGATCCAGAATGCAGAAGTTAATGTTGGGACTGCAAAGACATTTAAATGTCTCAAGGAACAAGGTGGAGGATATGAGAATGTTGGGGGAACTCTTGTTGACATGAACAACTTCAGAAGGGACATGAAGCGTATAATTGGTGAGAGAGACGCCCAATTTTTTTTGGATAAGCTGCAAAGACTGAAAAACGAATCGGAGTCATTTTACTATGCTGTAGAAAAGAATGAGGATGGAATTAAAGCTCGCAAAAATCAACCCGACCCACCAACCCGACCTGAAAATGACCCGTTTACCGTAGGTTTGGGTCAATGATTTCTAACCCGTTTAGCTAATTGGGTTGACCTACCCAACCCGTTTAGATAAATAGGTCGGGTTCAGGTTCAAACTTTCAACCTGAAAATAACCTGATCTGACCCGTTTACATTAACAGGTTAATAATGGGTCGAGTCTAACTTGGGTTGACCCATTTACCCGGGCAAAAAAATAAAAGTAAAAAGAAAAATTCACCTAAATGGGTAAAAAATGGGTCAGTTTGGGTTGCTTAATGGGTTGGCAGGTCGGGTTGACCCATTTGACCCATTTAAAACCAAATTTAAAAGGGTTGGCAGGTTGGGTCAGGTCGCCCATTTATAAGGCAGGTCGGGTTTAGGTTGCAAGTTCTTGACCCTTTTAGTAAACGGCTCGGGTTCAGGTCAGAGGACCTCCAACCCGTTTATATGCCGACCTGGGTCGGGTTGACCCAACCCGACCTGTTTGCCAGGACTAGATGGAATTTTGACGAGAGCATTTTAGGCAGATTCTTGTTCTAGAAGAAATTACCAACTGTTTGGAGATGGAGTTTCATTTGATCCCACATACAAGATAAATAATTATAAAGCTGTTTTCACACCTTTCACGGGGTTGATCAACACAAAAGGTGTGTTACATTTGCAGCTGCTTTAATAGTAAAAGAGGACATAGGGTCATTTGTTTGGATATTTGAGAAAGTTTTGGAGTGTATGGATTACAAGGAAACTAAATGGATAATAACTGACCAAGACCCAACTGTGAAGATTGCTATACCTTCAGTTTTCAAGACTGCATTTCCCCGTTTTTGTGCTTGGCACATAATGGACAAATTAACAGACTAGGTTGGTCATGGTGTGGCAAATGATGACACGGGTTTTCTGTAACACCCCGTAATTTTTAGGATTTTTATTTATTTAGGGTGTTACATTTAATTGAGGAATTTAAGAACCAATTACTGATTTGGGAACTTTCCTACTTTGGACCGATTTCCTAATTGGGTTGATTTTAGGGAAACTACCTAAACACCCTTACTAATACTCCCTCACTCTACTACTACAATAAAAAAAAAACAAACCCACCTCAAACCCCATCACACGTGAAACGCAGAGAAGAGGAAAAGAAAGGAGAAGAGAAGAAAGAGAAGAGAAGAAGAAGAAAGAGGAGAAGAGCCGCCGCCCTTCCCCCTGTCGGACCGCCGCCGGCCACCCACGCCGCCGCCCCACCTCTCTGCCTTGATCATCTTTCCTCCCCTCTTGATTTTATATCAAGAGTAGTAAGAACCCTAAGCCCCTTTTTATGAATTAAAATTAGGGTTTCTATTATTTCATGTTGATTGTGGAATTAAAAGCATGAATATGGATATAGGATGTTAGTTTGATGTTTCTACTTATTGTTATTTTGGATTGTGAACATGAAATCATGAATTTATAAATTAGGGTTTGAGAATTAGGGTTTATGTTTATTTGATGATGTTATTGTAATCGGAATCGCATGAAATTTAAAGGAGTGACTTATAACGAATTGGGTAACGTATTATATTAAATTGGGAAGGTTTTATGATGCTTTGTGTGAATTGTTTAGGTTCTGTCCAGATCTGATTTTCGGGTATTTCGGGTGTTATTATCGATGTTTTGATGTTTAGATGATGGGAAAATATTACTAGTATGATTGTGGAGTTGTGGTATAAGTTTGGTGCGAATTGGAGTTGATTTGGTTATCGTATGACCAAGATTTGTTGGAATTGTTATGATATGGGAGTATGGCGTTTGTGAGATATGAGATAGCATGGTTATGTATGTATGTCTACTTGGGAGTTGTAGTAATCCATCTCTATTTGGTGCTTACCTAGGTGGTGGTTTCAAGGAAGTACCCTTCACGGACTTTTGATATTTATTAAGCTTTTCCTGAATTGAAGGTAAGAACGTTGATCATCCTAATGTTTAAGCATGATTCTCAATCCCACTCTCTTGAGCTTTCATTAATCATCTCCAATTGATTCATTGGTTTTCTAACCATTATCGCTTCACAATCAATTGTTTATATGATACATATGTTGTTTCATAACTATGTTGCCCAATTTCATTGAGCTTATTGTATATTGTTTCTGGCTACGGCCGTTTATAAATTGAAAAAGCGCTTGCACAAAATAATATACTTGAAAGATAAAGGATTGAAATAAATATTGTGACCCCATCTAGAGTGACGGACTTTGCGCCGTCACCATGTCCTATGGACATGTTTTGTTTACAACCTCTGATCAGGGTACATATTCTAGGTTGGAGATCAGCTACCAACCTCCTAATTGACTTCCTCCTAGATGGGAACTCGTCCTACCGGCCCTCTAGCGGGGGGTGTGCACACTCGAGTCTTTAGGGTAGTTTTACATTAACTCTAGATGTGGGATGGCTTGGGGTAGGACCCTTGTCCATACTAGGGACCTGTCGAAGGCCCTACACGTTTACTACAAAAAGAATGCTCGAAAGCAAAATAATGAACAAAGAAATAACGTGACCGTGGTCGTAAAGTTTGGCCTCAGTGGTGGGCACGACTCGTGATCGGCGCCTCTTTGTTTCTCTATTTCTTCGCGCGGTTGCGTTTCTTTGATTGACAGCTACGCGCCATTAAGGCGCGTATCTTATTTTATTTTGTTTTCTTCATTCCTTATTGCTTAAACTACTTACTCAGCCTGAGCTGACGTTCTTTCTGTTTGGGTTTGTCCCTACCCTATTCTGGGGCCTGTGTCATTGTTGTAATGGCGCAGTTGACAGGTCTTGAAGGTGATTGATTGTCTGTTTGAAAGTCGATTGCATGGCATGGGATAATAGAATAAATTCGTCAGACATTTGGTTTTATGAACGATTGTAATTTGTTTCATTTGATTTGATTTCGAATTGTAATCTTAGCTACAAGTCTTCCGCTGACACTTTTTATTACTTTTCAGAAGTCTGTTTTAATAAGCCTTGTCGTTGACTTGATAGTCAATGGCGGCATAACAATCCTTTATATTCGCATTTTTAAGTTGTCAAAATTTAGGGTTGTTACAGTTGGTATCAGAGCCTTTGCTCTGGTTAGCTAAGTTTGCAAAACGATTTCAAATTAAGAATTTCAATGATTTAAAATTTGGGAGTTTGGTTGGGTGCATTCATTCGCATGCTACATGCTAATTGCTATGTGATTTTAGAAAAGGAGTTACACTGATAGGATTAACTCGTGAAATATGTGGTGTGGAACTATCGTATGGATTACTAATGCACGTGGGGTTTTTCTCTAGTATACCAGCAGAATGGCAAGCCAAAATGCGTATGTTTGGGAGTTTGGACCGTCTGGTGTAAGGTCAATTGCTGGTCCATGGACGATACCGGACCATATAGCCTTTTCATCTGAGACTTTTCAGGACCGCATGAGGATTGGTGAATCGGTGGAAGAGTACGTTACCAGAATGAGAACAAAACTGACTGAGGCAGCCAAAAGATTCCCATGGGCAGTTAGACCTGAAGTCCAAGTCTTTGTGACTCTAGTTAATCTGAGGGTACATCCCCGCTGGGAGGAGGTTCGAGCTAGACTGGAAAGGAATGCTTATTATGCATGTCTCACAGGAAACTCACAATATTTGAGGGACAGATCAGGTAGAGTGATAAACCTTGACAGATTGGAGGTAATTCTGGAGTGGGAATATGAAGTGTCCCTTAGCCCTGTTCAAATACCTGAGGATCACCCAATCTACATACCTCCTGTACCCTCGAACCCCGATGATGGTAACCCTACCCCGGAACCTCATGAAACTTACGAGATGAAAGGAAGGAAGGTTCAGCTACAAGGACATGAAATACCTGGTCAAATGAACCAGAAGAAAGCTAAAGTTGAGGGATGTAACCATCCTCCTGGTCCCCCATTCCCACCTGTTGGAGAGGATGCACCAGAGGACATGGAGGAGGAGCCTGAGGAAGTCCCCACGAGTGAAGAGGAGGATGATGCTATTGGGGCTAGTGACACTGAGATAATTGTTATTAGCTCGGATGAAGAGTTGGACGACTCAGATCAAGATGATGGAGGGGAAGTCCCTAATGATGAGGATTATGATCCAAGTGACGATGTTTAAAGGATCAGTAGACACTTATAAATAAAGGCATAAGGCCTACTAGCTATCTAAAGCTTGTTAAGTTTTATCTTTGTTTACTTTGGAGTTGAATGTTACCCGTACTCTTTGTTTTTTTTTTATGTTTATTATTTCGTTCTGGTACTTAAATTAGGGGACAACACCCCTAAGACTTATTATGTTGCTTTAATAAAGATTATGAGTAGTATTATATGCTAATTGTGTTTTGTTAATAAGCTTATGCTATAGTCCCTTCGTTTTAATTTGTCCTCTTTACGCTGTGGAGCTGCTGATCTCGGCACAGCACGGGCCACCCCGGGACACGAGTCGTGAAAAAAAAAAAAAAAAAAGAAAAAAAAAAAAAAAAGTTTCAAAACGTCAGAACTAAGCGAGACGAATAACTTGCAGGCGTCTGTTTCAATTATTTATTGTTCTTATCCTACTAAGCTTTGCAGTTTGCATCAAAAGGGTGGAATGCCCCGAGATGATTGTTCTATACTACTAATCTAATCCGTCACTACCATTTAGAGTATGGCGCGCGGAAGTAGCTCTACCAACCAAGGGAACCCAGAGTTGACAGCCATCCTCCAGCAATTGGCTGCAGGACAGGAGGCTTCGAACCAACAATTGGCTGCCATGACTACTTTCATGGCCCAGGTATTGGCAAACCAAAACCAAAATGCCAACAACGCTCAGAACAACAATGACACCTCTGCTACACAAGCTGTCAATCCACCGCACAATGAGGAAATGACCTTAGCAAAGATGTCTAATATTGTTCAAAAGAAGAACCCTCCGAACTACTCGGGGAAAGGTGATCCTGTTGAATTGGATGAATGGATCGAAGACATGGAGAGGATCTTCCTTTCAGTAGGCTGCCCTGAAGCGTATAAGGTACGAATCGGAGCCTATTATTTGAGGGATGTGGCTGGACGATGGTGGCAAGGAATTCGTGATGATTTCTTTAAACCAATGATGGAAAGGGAAGCTGATGGCACCATGACCCCTTATGAACGAACTTGGGCTTACCTTAAGAAGTACTTGACAAACGAGTTTTTCCCTGAACACTTGAGGAGACAGAAAAAGGCTGAATTCGAGGAATTTAAGCACTGAGAAGATGAGCGTTAGGGATTTTCACGAAAAGTTCATAGATTTGAGCAGGTTTGGTGGCGATCTGGTGTCCACTGATGAGGCCCAGGTTAACAGATATTTAGAGAAGCTTCACTGGAAGGTTAAGGGCTGGTTTGTTGGAGAAGATTTCCCAACCGTTAAAGCACTTTATGCCAAGGCTAGCAATACTGAAAGGATGGTGGCCAAGATGGAGTTAGACACAGGACTAAAAAGGAAGGATAGCCCACTTGATCTCTTGGAATTACCTAACAAGAAAGGAAACTTTGGAAACTTGGAAGGCACATTCCGCTAATGTTGGGAACCTCAGTAACAAAAGATTCCAGACGGCTAAGGCCCAATCCCAAGGTGGGATTCGAAGTTCAGTCTGTAGGAAATGTAACAAAGACCATCCTTCCACAGACTGCAATGGCGAATTAATTAAGTGTTTCCACTGTCTGAAGTTAGGGCATAGAGCTAATGTTTGTTACTCCAAACTAGCTGGGAAACCAGCTACACAAAGCGTCGCTGGGCCAGTAGCAGCACCCAGGTTTCCGAATCAAAGAGCACAAAGTGGCTATGCAGGGTCTAATACTTACAGAAACCCAGTGCCTACAAAGGGAAATGTGTCTACTGCAACTACAAAGCCGAATGGGTCAGTTAATGCTGCAACAAGGAACAGTAAAGCCACAGGTCAATTGTATGTGATGAATCAGGAGGAAGCAGACAAGACTGATGTGGTTTCTGGTAAATTTCCTGTCAATTCTGTTGTTGCGCATGTTTTGTTTGATAGTGGTGCTTCCCATTCCTTTATTGCTGCTAAAGTTTGTAGTTAGATGTGGTCTTAAGTCGGGTTTAGCTGTAGATTTCGATTTTTCTTTGCCTACTGGGGCGAATGTCAATTGTAAAAACATGTTTAAAGACGTATCTGTAGTGATTGGAGGCCATGAGTTCAAAACTGACTTAGTGGAATTTCCTCTACCCTATTTTGACGTTATTCTGGGGATGGATTGGATGGGCAAGTACAAGGCTAGGTTGGACTGCTGGTTGGGGAAAATCTCGCTGAGAGTATCTAAGGATGTAAGGGTTTCCTACCGAGTAAACGCTAAAAGACCAAAAGTCAAGTTAATCTCTGTAATGAACCTAAAGAAACATATTTCCAAAGGCAATCCCTTGTTCTTGTGTCACGTTCGAGATACTACTGCGGAGTATCCCGATTTGAGTGATGTACCCATAGTGAAAGACTTCGAGGATGTGTTTCCAGACGAGATCCCAGGGATGCCACCAAAAAGGGAGGTTGAGTTCAAGATCGAGTTAGTTCCTGGAACTGGCCCCATTGCTAAGACGCCCTATAGAATGGCACCCGCAGAAATGCAAGAACTCAAGAAACAACTGGATGAACTTGTGGAAAAAGGGTATGTGAAACCTAGTGTGTCGCCGTGGGGTGCGCCAGTCCTGTTTGTTCGGAAGAAGGATGGAAGTATGAGGTTGTGTATCGATTATCGTGAACTTAACAATGTCACAGTTAAAAATAGGTATCCTCTACCTAGAATTGACGATTTGTTCGATCAACTCAAAGGAGCAAGCGCATTTTCTAAAATCGATCTGAGGTCAGGGTACTACCAACTTAAAGTGGCCGAGGAGGATGTCCCCAAAACAGCATTCTCCACTAGGTATGGGCATTATGAGTTCACTGTGATGCCGTTTGGTTTGACGAACGCACCCGCTGTGTTCATGGACCTTATGAACCGCACCTTTAGACCTTATCTGGACAAATTTGTGGTAGTTTTCATTGATGATATCTTGATATACTCGAAAAATGAAGACGAACACAAAGTACATTTGAGGATTGTACTAGAGATTCTGAGGGAGAAGAAACTGTATGGTAAATTCTCAAAGTGTGAATTTTGGTTGGATAGAGTTGCTTTCTTAGGTCACATAATTTCTAAGGAAGGAGTAGCTGTTGACCCTTCCAAGATTAAGGCAGTCAAAGAGTGGCCTGCACCTAAAAGTGTGACGGAGATTAGAAGCTTTCTGGGACTTGCCGGCTACTACAGGAGGTTTGTAAAGGACTTTTCAAAGATAGCTAAACCCATGACAACATTGATGAGGAAAGCAACTAAGTTTAAGTGGGACGACCCATGTGAGGAGGCCTTCCAAACCCTGAAAACTAGGTTGACATCTGCACCAGTTTTAGCACTGCCAGATGAGAATATTCCGTATAAGGTCTACACGGATGCCTCTAAGAATGGATTAGGTTGTGTCCTTATGCAGAACCGAAGAGTAATTGCCTATGCGTCTAGGCAACTCAAAAGTTATGAGGAGAACTACCCAACACATGACTTGGAGTTAGCTGCGGTAGTGTTTGCGTTAAAACTGTGGAGACATTATCTATTCGGGGTAACATTTAAGGTATTCTCTGATCATAAGAGTCTCAAATATATATTCACACAGAAGGAACTTAACATGAGACAGAGGAGATGGCTTGAACTCATTAAAGACTACGACATGGAAATCCAATACCACGAGGGTAAGGCCAACGTGGTAGCAGATGCTCTCAGTCGGAAGTCTTTACATAGTATTCAATTGGTGGTACAACGGCAGAGACTCAGAGATGAATTCCTAAATTTTGGGATACAGTTATCTGAACATGGAGTTACTACCTTTCAAAATGATCTATTAGGTGAAATCAAGGAACTTCAGAACTCAGATGAGTACCTCAAAGGAAAATTGGACAAGGAGGGCGAATTATTCAAGATGACTGGGGATGGATTGATTCGCTTTCAAAACCGTTTATGCGTCCCTGACAATGTCGAATTAAAGGAGAAGATCTTAACCGAAGCTCATGCTACCTTATACTCTGTGCATCCTGGGGGAGACAAAATGTATCAGGATCTGAAACAAGTATTTTGGTGGTCTGGGATGAAAAAGGACATAGCTGAATTTGTAGCTAAATGCCTTATCTGTCAAAAGGTAAAAAGTGAACACAAGAGGCCACAAGGCAAACTACAACCTCTACCAGTACCAAAGTGGAAGTGGAGCTCAATATCCATGGACTTTGTCGCTGGCTTACCCAGAACATCTAAAGGAAACAATATGATTTGGGTGATTGTGGATAGACTGACAAAGAGTGCTCACTTCATACCTATGAAAGACACGTGGAAGAAGAAGCAGTTGGCTACAGCCTATGTACATCACGTGTTGAGGCTACATGGAGTCCCCGACGAAATAGTTTCTGATCGTGATGCACGATTTGTGTCTTGGTTTTGGGCAAAGCTACAAGAAGCTTTGGGCACGAAACTCTTAAAGAGTACTGCCTTTCACCCGACTACTGATGGTCAAACCGAAAGAACAAATCAGACAATGGAAGACATGCTTCGGGCTTGTGCTTTACAGTTTCAGGGAGGTTGGGAAGATAAGTTGGACTTAATTGAATTCTCGTATAACAATAGCTTCCAAGCTTCGATCAAGATGGCACCCTATGAAGCATTGTATGGAAGGAAGTGCAGGAGTCCAATTTGTTGGAATGACATTAGTGAAACTGTAGTCTTGGGTCTTGACTACATCCAAGAAATGACCGACCATGTATAGTTGATTCAGGATAGACTCAAGGCAGCTCAGGATAGACAGAAGAGTTACGCCGATAGAACTCGAAGCCACATAGAATTCGAGGAAGGTGACATGGTCTTATTACGAGTGTCACCTACCAAAGGTGTTATGAGGTTTGGTAAAAAGGGTAAATTGAGTCCTAAGTTCATTGGACCATACAAAATCTTGAAACGCGTTGGTGAAGTGGCTTACGAGCTAGAGTTACCTGCAAATTTAGAGCAAGTCCATAACGTATTTCATGTGTCACAACTGAGGAAATATGTTAGTGACCCGTCTCATGTGCTCGACCCAGAAACGATCGAGCTTGATGAAACGATGACATATGAGGAGACACCGCTAAAGATTCTAGACAGTAAAACAAGAAAGACTCGGCGCAACGAGACCAACATGGTCAAAGTGTTGTGGTGTAACAACAACGTTGAGGAAGCAACTTGGGAGGTTGAGTCCGCCATGCGAGAGAAATACCCCCACCTTTTCCATTAAGGTACTTTCGGTTCGGGACGAACCTTTACTTTAAGGGGGATGAGAACCTCGTGCGTTCCGTCTCTCTTGCTTTACTTCGAGAACTTGCTATTTTATGAGCATGATTAATTGAACTTGCTATTTTATGAGCATGATTAATTGATTTGAATTTTAATAATTGTGCGCGCAATCTCAGAAATGCATTAATGATGCGTTTCTTCCTAAACACAACTCTCCATATAGAAGTGCATTAACGATGTACCCTGTGATGTACTCTCCCTGTATACATTTCTATAATCCTGTTTATCCTACTCCTCACCTTTCTCCTCCCTTGTTAACCTTCATTTACCTCGTTAAGATGAGAATATGGTATGAGTCACCAAAATATGTGGTGATACAACCTTGGTGATTTTCAGCAATGAGGGACCTAAATCTTCGGGACGAAGATTTGTTTTAAGGAGGGAAGTCTGTAACACCCCGTAATTTTTAGGATTTTTATTTATTTAGGGTGTTACATTTAATTGAGAAATTTAAGAACCAGTTACTGATTTGGGAACTTTCCTACTTTGGACCGATTTCCTAATTGGGTTGATTTTAGGGAAACTACCTAAACACCCTTACTAATACTCCCTCACTCTACTACTACAATAAAAAAAAAAAAAAAAAAAACCCACCCCAAACCCCATCACACGTGAAACGCAGAGAAGAGGAAAAGAAAGGAGAAGAGAAGAAAGAGAAGAGAAGAAGAAGAAAGAGGAGAAGAGCCGCCGCCCTTCCCCCTGTCGGACCGCCGCCGGCCACCCACGCCGCCGCCCCACCTCTCTGCCTTGATCATCTTTCCTCCCCTCTTGATTTTATATCAAGAGTAGTAAGAACCCTAAGCCCCTTTTTATGAATTAAAATTAGGGTTTCTATTATTTCATGTTGATTGTGGAATTAAAAGCATGAATATGGATATAGGATGTTAGTTTGATGTTTCTACTTATTGTTATTTGGGATTGTGAACATGAAATCATGAATTTATAAATTAGGGTTTGAGAATTAGGGTTTATGTTTATTTGATGATGTTATTGTAATCGGAATCGCATGAAATTTAAAGGAGTGACTTATAACGAATTGGGTAACGTATTATATTAAATTGGGAAGGTTTTATGATGCTTTGTGTGAATTGTTTAGGTTCTGTCCAGATCTGATTTTCGGGTATTTCGGGTGTTATTATCGATATTTTGATGTTTAGATGATGGGAAAATATTACTAGTATGATTGTGGAGTTGTGGTATAAGTTTGGTGCGAATTGGAGTTGATTTGGTTATCGTATGACCAAGATTTGTTGGAATTGTTATGATATGGGAGTATGGCGTTTGTGAGATATGAGATAGCATGGTTATGTATGTATGTCTACTTGGGAGTTGTAGTAATCCATCTCTATTTGGTGCTTACCTAGGTGGTGGTTTCAAGGAAGTACCCTTCACGGACTTTTGATATTTATTAAGCTTTTCCTAAATTGAAGGTAAGAACGTTGATCATCCTAATGTTTAAGCATGATTCTCAATCCCACTCTCTTGAGCTTTCATTAATCATCTCCAATTGATTCATTGGTTTTCTAACCATTATCGCTTCACAATCAATTGTTTATATGATACATATGTTGTTTCATAACTATGTTGCCCAATTTCATTGAGCTTATTGTATATTGTTTCTGGCTACGGCCGTTTATAAATTGAAAAAGCGCTTGCACAAAATAATATACTTGAAAGATAAAGGATTGAAATAAATATTGTGACCCCATCTAGAGTGACGGACTTTGCGCCGTCACCATGTCCTATGGACATGTTTTGTTTACAACCTCTGATCAGGGTACATATTCTAGGTTGGAGATCAGCTACCAACCTCCTAATTGACTTCCTCCTAGATGGGAACTCGTCCTACCGGCCCTCTAGCGGGGGGTGTGCACACTCGAGTCTTTAGGGTAGTTTTACATTAACTCTAGATGTGGGATGGCTTGGGGTAGGACCCTTGTCCATACTAGGGACCTGTCGAAGGCCCTACACGTTTACTACAAAAAGAATGCTCGAAAGCAAAATAATGAACATAGAAATAACGTGACCGTGGTCGTAAAGTTCGGCCTCAGTGGTGGGCATGACTCGTGATCGGCGCCTCTTTGTTTCTCTATTTCTTCGCGCGGTTGCGTTTCTTTGATTGACAGCTACGCGCCATTAAGGCGCGTATCTTATTTTATTTTGTTTTCTTCATTCCTTATTGCTTAAACTACTTACTCAGCCTGAGCTGACGTTCTTTCTGTTTGGGTTTGTCCCTACCCTATTCTGGGGCTTGTGTCATTGTTGTAATGGCGCAGTTGACAGGTCTTGAAGGTGATTGATTGTCTGTTTGAACGTCGATTGCATGGCATGGGATAATACAATAAATTCGTCAGACATTTGGTTTTATGAACGATTGTAATTTGTTTCATTTGATTTGATTTCGAATTGTAATCTTAGCTACAAGTCTTCCGCTGACACTTTTTATTACTTTTCAGAAGTCTGTTTTAATAAGCCTTGTCGTTGACTTGATAGTCAATGGCGGCATAACAATCCTTTATATTCGCATTTTTAAGTTGTCAAAATTTAGGGTTGTTACATTTTCTGTCTCGCTTCACTGGACTGGTTTGGAATAATAGAATTGAACCCAATGAATTCGACACTGAATGGGAAACTATAATTCAAGAGTATGTGTTGGATTTGAAGCCATGGTTGATAGATATATTTAACATTAGACTACAGTGGGTTCCTTCTTATTTCCGAGATACATATCTTGGACTAATTCTAAGAAGTAGCCAACGGTCAGAAAGTGAAAACAGTTTCTTCAAGACATTCTTGGATGAGAGTGCTACTCTCATTGAATTTTGGATGAGATTTGAAAGTGCAATTGCTCAATAGAGGAATGCAGTGGACAAACTTAACTACGAGTCTAAGAATTCAATGCCTGTGCTACAAACTCCTAACCCTCTAGAGAAGCATGCTTCTCAAGTTTACACACGCAACGTGTTCTACTAAATTCAAGCAGAGATTGTGGCGACTTTAAGATGTGGAGTTGGTGGGTTCAAAAAAATAGAACAATATGAGGAGACAGTTGTAAAGGACTCGATAAGAATGGATCAGGTAAGCTATTTTCCTGCTTCTCAAATTTACACTTGTGTGCTTTTTTCTTTACTTCTATTATTGTTGTTGTTATTATTGCAGTAAGTAAATCTGTGTGATTGACTAGCTAATTGTTGTAATGGTCTGTTTTCTTAACTCTCGAGTGTTTTGTGCAGGTTCAAGTGGTTTTCGACACTTCAAACAACAATATACAATGCTCCTGTAAGCTATTCACTAGAAAAGGCATATTGTGCAGACACGCCTTGTGGGTTTTGGCTGGTAAGGATTTAGTACAATCCCAAAGGAGTACATGCTTGATAGGTGGACAATTGAGTCATATCGAAAGCTTGTATTTGACTTACAAGGTAAAAAAATTTATGTATCAAAAGTCATTCAAAGTCACCAAAAACAGTATACCATCATTTTGAATAACTGTAAAATTCTACAATTTCAGGTAATCTTCTCGATGATCACAGGAAGAAGGATACTAAGAGCAATAAAGGCTACTCTACTATGTCGAATGAGATTTATAGTGTCATGCAGGAGATTGAGGGCAACCAAGAAGAAATTGCAAATTTTACTGCCATTCTAAAAAGTTTTAGGGAAAGCTTATCAGTTGGTAAGACGAGTGCACCAAAAACAAAGAGACAACAAATCGAAGCTCTTTTAGATATCTCTGCCTCGTCTGAAGTGACCATCCTTCCTCCAAGCGTATCCAAAAACAAAGGCTCGAGAAAAAGAATGCGCTCTGGAAAAGAGAAGAATATCAAGGCGAAGACAGTGATCAAACCCAAAAAACTAAAGACGTGCTCGATATACAACAAACAAGATTAGCACAATGCAAGAACATGTCCAATGAAGGAAAAATCACAGGTATGGATAAAAGAAACTGTATTTTAGAGAAAATTGTTTAAGTTGATGATTGCCTGATGGGATGAAAGTGTGATGATTAGGTTGTAGTATGATTTGACTTTGGGAATGGAAGAGATATGTTGCTAATTCTGAGTGTGTTGCTAATGACAAGGCGTTTATCGTACCCTGATTTGAGTTTCCTTCATGCTGATGCATACTGTGTGATCATTGAACTCCCAAATGACAATATATTTAGTTCTTGTTATGATGTTTTGCCTATGGTGTTTCATTTCTCACCCATTTGTTTTGCTTGACACATATTGATTGTTGATTTGTGCTGGTATGGAATACGAGTAGTTAATACTAGCATTGACGTGCCTCATGAAATCTAGAGTCTTTTTGTGTGAAACTTATGATTGAATTTGCCAAGTTCTCATATAAAAAAAAAACTTGTGACAGGTGCAAAGGGATGACGACAATGAGGAGAGTCTCGAAAGTGACAGTGATGGAAGTGACGAAACCGAAGATTTAGAATGATAGTCAGAATACTTTAATTGTCGATTCAGAATATTTCAATCCATATTTAATAGTTATGGATTTTTTTGTAGCTATAGAATAACTTTGATAACTTCCATCTATGGAATTCAATGTTCATCAATAATAACTATGATAACTTGTTTCCTTCAGTTATTAGCTTCTTTTAACTATGATAACTTTACTAACTTCAATAATAACTATAATAACATCAGTGACTTTATTGACTATGATACTCCAATTGTTTCACTCTTGTAACTCCAAAAACCTTAAAGAAGACTGACGCGGCGTGAAGTGTTAAACCGTATAATTTTTTATCTAACTGTAGTAACTGCACTAACTCTAATGTTAACACAGACAAAACTACGATTCTAACTGTAGTAACCGTAGATTTTCCAGTGGTTCTCCAAAAACTCAGTGTCTAACTATTGTAACTGTAGTAACTCCGATAACTCTTAATAGCAATAACTCTAGTAACTCCACGTTTACCAGTTGTAAATCCAGCTTCCAACTGTATATAACTTTAATCGTAACTGTAGTAACTCTGATAACTCTTAATGCCTTGATATAAATAACTTTATTGCTTGATAGCAATAACTCTAGTAACTCCTGGTTTAACAGTTTAAATCCAGCTTCAAACTGTATATAACTTTAATAACTCTGATAACTTAGGAAAGAGGCATTCACACACCATACTATTTAACTGCAATAATTATATTAACTACAGTAACTCTTCATTGATTGTAATTTGAAGAGAATGCATTTCAGTCACAAAAAAATCTGTCTACCAAAAAAGGTAATACTGTCTTCCGAAAAATGTACAAAATCATCTTGATAGGGAAAATTTACAATCAAAATGAAGCTCTAATGTTATCTTTGTCACTTTGTTGAGGTATTCTTCTTCGTACGACCAAATTTCTCACATACATTTTTGTTCCTGCTACTACACAAACAAAAGAGACAGAAAAACACAGAATTAAATTAACACATGAAAATCATACCTTTCCTTCCAAAAAAACCATCACAATTCTCCTCTTCTGATAGAAAAAAGAATGTAGCAAAAAAGAGAGTAGATACTAATTACCTTTGTATAGTCTCCAAGGGATATTCAGGACACGGTGGAGGCGGCTTTAATTTGATCTTCAACTTTGGTAGAATGGTATCTGAGAGAGAAATGTTCTTTGTTTCCTTCAACGGTAAAAGGACCTCTTCATTTGTCTTGTCATCAGCCTTCTCATCTCCAAGTTCGCCCATTTTTGGCCCCAAATTCTCAAACTGTACAACCTTTTCCAGCACACCATCTCGACACATGTTTTCGTCGCTTAGAATAAGGGAAGCACAAATCTCAACACGAAGTACCTTCCTCTATTTTGGCTTTCCCAGCAGTGATTTAAACACCTCTCCATCATAGTTTAGACAACAAACCATGGCATAAACAGCCGAATCAAAGTTTGAGTTCTTAATTTGCCAAGGCAACTTCACAAAGTTCCATTCACAATCAACTAGTTCACCGGCATATGGATGATTGTGTGGAACGATAATGAGGCGATAGATGATGATCCAAGGAGCGATACGACAAGATTTGCACAAGTTTGGAAGGAATTTCCTTCCATTCACAGAAGGTCAACTTTGAACCTTCATAACTTTCACACCACTTGGAATTTGGCAGGGAAACCAACAGCATTTTAAAGATCATGATCTCAGCTTTCCAGGAAGTGGTTACACGTTCTAACAGGCCAAATAACGACGAAGTTATGACCATTTGAAAAACGTCGCCAGAACCAGTCAGGAGTTCAGGATCCAGACGACTCGTCCCTTTCTGGACAACTTCAGCAGGGACCTCAGAGATATTTGGATGACTCGTCCCCTGGAAGACGAGTCGTCCCGTTGTGTCGGCGTATTAAACGGGTTTTCTAATCCCGTTTTGTAATCTTTTACTATTTAAACCTAAGTTACGTTTTATTTTCATTATTCAGTTTTTAAGACCTAATTTGTATTATTCGCAAGACTATGCAAGGCTAAAGACTTTATTTCTCGGATTTATTAATTGAAGCTACAAATTCATCCGGACAATTGTGAGTTTTAACTATTTCAATTATTGTTGAGTATTATCATTCTCTTTGTTTTAATTGCTTATTGATTGATTTATCGTTAATTAGGTTGCAAACTAATTAGCCCTAGGTTAAATCATATTGCTAGAATCATTAATCAAAAGACTAATTGTTTGTTTAGTTGATTCACTAGTAGAAACTAAAGCTTAATTATGTGCTGATCATAGATCTAAGGTTTAGGAGAGAATTGATATATTGATTGAAGATCGAAACCGCGTGTGTCTAGATCTTATCTATCCTTAATGTTATCATTCTATTGCTTATTGCTTTCGTTGAATTGAATTTAGGCGCGCGTCTTTGTTATTCTTCGATTAGGGCTAGTTGGTAGGGCTGATCTCTCTTGCTAGCTATTAATTAGGAACGATCGAAAACTCCGTTTTCACAACTAGGTGCTCAACATATTTGATCTCAGTGAGGACAATGATCAATTGGATGAACTGTAGTGGATATTAATCGTCCGAGACTTTTTCCTTAATTGAATTGCAAATTACTTCTTTTCGTTTTATAACTTGATCATTTACAATCACAAAACCCCCCATTTGGTTACTTTACATACTTAGACTATTACCGTTCTCTGTGGATACGAACCTTACTTGCCTATTACTATGTTTTAGGTTAGTATTGATTAATTATATTTGTAGGCATACGACTTTAGCCTGTCAAATTTTGGCGCCGCTGCCGGGGAACGGTTTTAATTTGCTTTGTGTGTTTGTGGTGGATCCTGTACGGTCCACACCCGTGCTACTAGTAAATTTCTAGTTCCCGTTGAGATAGCAAAGCTGTAGATATGAGTATCAGGTCACTCACAGCCCCGAATCTCTCGAAGCAACCATCATGCATCTTATACCCAGAGGAAGAAGTGGGTAAAGCGGTAGAGATTAAGGGGGCGCTATTACACCAACTCCCACACTTTCTTGGGAGTCAATTTGAGGATCCGAATCGGCATGTTTCGGATGTGTTCTTTTATTGTAACGGCATGAAGCCAGCTGCGGTCAATATTGAAGACTACTTATTGAAAGCATTTCCTTTTACACTAAAGGAGAAGGCGAAAGATTGGCTCTACACTCTTCCTGAGAACAGTATCACTTCTTGGGATGATATGAAAAAAGCTTTCATTCAGAAGTACTTCCCGGCCACTAAATCCTCATCTTTGAAGAAGAGTATTAGTAATGTTATGCAAGAAGACAATGAACGATTTTTCACGTATTGGGAGCGATTCAAACAGTTATGCTCTAAATGAAGTTAGATAAGTTGGCATCTATGGTGGAAGCATTCATGAGAGGAGGCAACCCACCAACAGTGAAGACTTGCGGACTATGCTATGCCGAGGGGCACCCAACTGATGCTTGCCCCTCCATTCAAGAGGATAGGGGTGTACAAGAGGTGAATGCTATGGGGTTTCATGGTGGTCGATTCTCTCAATCTAGGTCACAAGGACCCATGCAAGATCAATCCAACAAGCCTATGTCTACGGAGGATATGATCCGTTCTTTGGCCGCCAATATGATCACTATGCAAGGTAGTATGTAGCAGTTGCAAAGTTGTACGCAGCAGTTTTAACACCAAACCCAATCAAGTATCCAAAATTTGGAGAATCAAGTTGGGGAATAATCAAGTACAGTTGCACGATTAGAGGCACAAGATTCTAAGAAGATCTTATCTCAGACGAAAGTCCCCTATGCTAATATAAGTGCCATCATGGTTAAGAGTGAGGATCAACTTGGAAGCAACATCGTGAAGGAGGTGGATGAAGAAAAGGCGTATGTTCCTCCAACATTCATTCCATATAAACCCGTGCCACCTTTTCCGGACGCATTGACTGACACTCGTCCTTACACCAACTATAAGGAGATGTATGAGACATTTTGTGGTTGGGAAGATGATGAACAATTCAAATCTCTCGAGAAAGGTAATTCTAGTATTGCCTAGTTCTTTAGAGGTTTGTACTCCTCTAGAAGAGAGGAAAAGAAGAAGATGAAAAAGGTGGTAGCACGTGAGCATGTATCAGCTATATTTCTGAATAAGTTGCCCAAGAAATGTACAGATCCAGACATGTTTTCTGTTCCGTGCACTATTGTTGAGACTAGTTTCCCCCAAGCTTTGATCGATTTGGGTGCCTCAATCAATGTAATTCCGCATTCTTTGTTGGCGAATTTAAATCTTGGTACATTGCAAAAGACTCATGTGATGATCCAACTTGCTGATCGGTCAATTGTGAAACCTAGGGGAGTGATCCGAGATGTGCATGTGAGGGTAGGGGATTTGATATTTCCGGCGGACTTTTATGTGCTAGATATGGAGGATGATAGGTATGCACCTCCTATTTTGTTGGGGAGACCATTTTTGAAGACTGCTAATACCAAAATTGATGTGAAGATGGGCTCTTTGACTATGGAGTTTGAGGGTAAGGTGGTGCGTTTCGACAATCATCAATGTCCGGAGGAGTCCTCTAACAATAATAAACTTGTCACAAAGCAAAAGAAGGACGGTATAGGAACCGTTGGAAGTGATCATGATCTTGATCCAGGTTTTGCTTTGCATGACCGAACACGAGTAGTGGGTTCGACTCCGGTTCAGTCATCCACTCCCATTAGAAAGGTGTTCTTCATGGCTAAGGTGGACTTTTCCACTTTTCTAAAGGATAGAGGCGGTAAGAAGTTATATTGGAGAATTAGGAAGCCGAAGTCTCCGCTTGGTTACCATGATTGTGTATTTGGTATTGGTTGATTGCGGTGTTACCTCTTGCTTCGAGCCAATGACGTTAAACAAGTGCGCTTCTCGGGAGACAACCCGAGCATTTCTCCATTTCCTATGCTTATTTTTCTTTAGACTTATGCACAACGCGGACGTTGTTTGGTTTAAGCATGGGGGAGGATTGTATATCATTATGTATATTGTTTTGCTTTTTCGCAAAAAAAAAAAAAAAAAAAAAAAATGAAAAAAGAAGAGAGAAGACAGTCAGAAAACAGAGAGGAGCGGAAAAGAAAGTCAGGAAAAGACACGAGAGAAGAAAGTGAGCTGGTGAGCATGGAAAATTTAACGAGAGGCTAGGTGAAAACCCGAAAGGGCGGCTAGGCAAAATGAGTGGAGCGTGCTACTGTACCGGCGGGGCAATAAGAAGGGTGTGTTGAAGGTCGTGTCTGGGTAGGTCTCTCATGGATGATATAAGGAGGTTCGGTTGGTTTGAATAGTATAGGTGATAGGATAGAAAATCCTCGATTCCCTTGGTTGTTTGGGGCGATTGGTGGCTATATCGAGGTAGTCTTTGATCCGACGGTGTTATTCCGGACCAAGGACCACAAGGGTGTTGTGTGTGAGCGGCTTAGGGACATTTAGGGCATTGTAGGTCCCTTTGCCATTTGGTTATTGTTTGTGATTGTGTTTTATGGTGCATAAGATGGTAGAGAACCTTTGCGTTGAGATTAAATCCGTGACGGCTCCTAACTAGGAAGATGAAGACCATAAATGGAGTAGAGGAGCTAGGTAGATGTCATTTTCGCTCGTGCTGCTTGTCAAAAGACCTTGGGGACAATTTGTAACAGCCCGATCCATCATACGTCGCAACACAACCCAATAAGATGGGTAGTCACCTATTAGGCCCATATATCCTCTCCGGGCTCTAAAAGGTGAAGGGCTTGTTGGTAGTATGATGGTAGGAATCTATTATAAACTGATCATATGAGCCTTATTTTCCCAATGTGGGACAAACCAACTCCATAATCCACTTTCCATATTCCGTAGTGTTACAAACTCCCCCACTTAAAGACCGCAATGTCCCCGTTGCGCCTCGACCAAACCATACCAACATTAACACAGGTCCAAGATCTCCCCCGCTAGACGGCTGGTCTGGGCCTAACCCCAGCACTCAGCACGCGGTCGCAGGGTTGCTCTGATACCATCTGTAACAGCCCGATCCATCATACGTCGCAACACAACCCAATAAGATGGGTAGTCACCTATTAGGCCCATATATCCTCTCCGGGCTCTAAAAGGTGAAGGCCTTGTTGGTAGTATGATGGTAGGAATCTATTATAAACTGATCATATGAGCCTTATTTTCCCAATGTGGGACAAACCAACTCCATAATCCACTTTCCATATTCCGTAGTGTTACACAATTTGGAGATGTTGGTATACTCGAGGACGAGTAAAGGTCTAAGCATGGGGGAATTTGATACACACCACTTAGTAGTGTTAAAAGTTGGGTTTTTATGCATTCAAATGGTTTCTTTTGGACAATTTGTTAGCTAATTCTATCATTCATGTATTTGTGGTTTAACATAAGAATTGGCGGTTTTGTGTGTATTTATGGTCTCAATATTTTTGGAAGGAATTTCATTCCATTCACAGAAGGTCAACTTTGAACTTTCATAACTTTCACACCACTTGGAATTTGGCAGGGAAACCAACGGCATTTTAAATATCATGATCTCAGCTTTCTAGGAAGTGGTCACACGTTCTCACAGACCAAATAACGAAGAAGTTATGACCGTTTAAAAAACGTCGCCAGATCCAGTCCGGAGTTCAGGATCCAGACCACTCGTCTGACAGTAGACTCGTCCCTTTCTGGAAGACTTCAGCAGGGACCTCAGAGATATTTGGACGACTAGTCCCCTGGAACGAGTCGTCTGGACGAGTCGTCCCGTATTGGACGGGTCGTCCGGTTGTGTCGGCGTATTAGACGGGTTTCCTAATCCCGTTTTGTAATCTTTTACTATTTAAACCTACGTTACGTTTTATTTTCATTATTCAGTTTTTAAGACCTAATTTGTATTATTCGCAAGACTATGCAAGGCGAAAGACTTTATTTCTCGGATTTATTAATTGAAGCTACAAATTCATCCGGACATTTGTGAGTTTTAACTATTTCAATTATTGTTGAGTATTATCATTCTCTTTGTTTTAATTGCTTATTGATTGATTTATCGTTAATTAGGTTGCAAACTAATTAGCCCGAGGTTAAATCATATTGCTAGAATCATTAATCAAAGGACTAATTGTTTGTTTAGTTGATTCATTAGTAGAAACTAAAGCTTAATTATGTGCTGATCATAGATCTAAGGTTTTGGAGAGAATTGATATATTGATTGAAGATCGAAACCGCGTGTGTCTAGATCTTATCTATCCTTGTTGTTATCGTTCTATTGCTTATTGCTTTCGTTGAATTGAATTTAGGCGCGCGTCTTTGTTATTCTTCGATTAGGGCTAGTTGGTAGGGCTGATCTCTCTTGCTAGCTATTAATTAGGAACGATCGAAAACTCCGTTTTCACAACTAGGTGCTCAACATAGTTGATCTCAGTGAGGACAATGATCAATTGGATGAACTGTAGTGGATATTAATCGTCCGAGACTTTTTCCTTAATTGAATTGCAAATTACTTCTTTTCGTTTGATAACTTGATCATTTACAATCACAAAACCCCCCATTTGGTTACTTTACATACTTAGACTATTACCGTTCTCTGTGGATACGAACCTTACTTGCCTATTACTACGTTTTACGTTAGTATTGATTCATTATATTTGTAGGCATACGATTTTAGTTTGTCAGAGGAGGCTCTAGACTTGTTCTAACACCTCCTCCTATTCTTACTTTAACACAATTTCATGTATTTATGTTTGTGTATGTGCTAGTTTTAATCTTTAATCTTTACGCTTTTGGTTCACTGTGATAAAAAAGGATAGCTCCATATACATAGAGAAAGACAGTGGCTTACCAAAATTTCTGAATTCATTCTGCAAGGTGCAGTGGACCAATCTGTATATTTCAGATTGTCTAAAATGTCAAACCTCTTTGCCTTGAAGTTCACCACAACAACAAAAAAGTGGTTCTCATACTCAATTGGAAAGAAAACCTGAAATAAAACCGTATTTCATCATTTAATTTTGATTACCTTAAGCCCATAACTGAAAAGGGGACAAAAAAATCACAAACATACAAGGTGCTTTTCATCCAAATCAGCAATCTTCGGGTGTAGCTCCAACCATGAATCCCAGATGTCATGCATTTTCTTTTCCGGGGTCGTTTCACTTTCAATAAACGAGATAACATCATGCCCAGCATCCTGATAAACAAAAAAAAAAAAAAGAAAGAGAAAAAGAAAAAGAAAAAAATAACAGTTTATGACCAACACAAAAAAGTTGATCCCGAAAAAGATTAAAACAGGGGGATTTCACTCACCATATGACCAAGTCCAAAGAAAAACCGAAAGGGTTCTACGGCATCTTTATACTCCATCTCATTGAGAAGCAAACACCAACATTCCACAACAATACTGAAAACATTCCCATTGCTGCCCAATGTCAACAAATCTTCCCTCACCAAGCCAAAACTAGATCCGTAATTAAGAAGTTCCTCACTATTAGGAAAAAAACGTTGTAATAGATGGTCACAATCCAAAAAAAAAAAAAAAGACATGAATAAAGTATGCATGATAAATATAAAAAAAGTTTGATTGAAATAAGAAGAGAAATTTACCATGGATCGAAAATACTATCGTCTTTCATGAAATAGTAGTCACAAACAATTTTGCGACGACTTGGCATGTACAAGAGCAAAACTCCGTGTTCTATCATAAAATTTGAATGAACCACAATATTCTCGTGCCCAAGATCCATGGGTAGTGAGCACCTGAATCCATCTTCATAGCTCCGAGAAGATCGAGATGCAGACATAAGAGGGGGTCGAACAATATGTGCAGAGGGGGGGGGGGGGTGAGCTTTTATTAATGCTCGAAGTTCCAAGTTCAATTTTTTCAAAACGCACAGTTGAAACAACCTTGACTTCACTTACACCCTCAGCTCTTCCACCACATTTCGTGGCATTCACGGCTTTGTCCAGAGCACAATCAGTAAGTATGACGCCTTGAATAAGTATTTTGTACATCTTCTATGCTCTGATACCATCTGTAATAGACCGATCCACCGTCCGTCGCAACACAACCCAATAAGATGGGTAGTCACCCCTTAGGCCCATATATCATCTCCGGGCTCTAAAAGGTGAAGGCCTTGTTGGTAGTATGACTGTAGAAATCTATTATAAACTGATCATATGAGCCTTAGTTTCCCAATGTGGGACAAACCGATTCCATAAACCACTTTCCATATTTCGTAGTATTACAACAGGTCTTTGTGTTTCTTCCCCTATCAGCCAGCTCAGCCTTGTCAAGCTCATTTGTCTTAGAATTCTCACCACCTTTCAGCAAACATAAGTCATCCAATAAATGGTCAGATACACTATGGTCACAAACTAGGTTATCCAAACCTTCCACATCTAATGAAGGCTGAACCTTCATTAACCCAACTGCATTCAACATACTCCCAAACGAATAACACTGACTAACCCCACTATTACTAATATCGGGTACAGATAACTCCTCAAAAGAAGGCATGGAAGCAACTGCCTTCTTGCACACCTCATAAGTGCTAGACGCATTGTCAACCGCTGCCAAGATCTCATCCTTGTTGAGATCAAACCATTGTGTGTATGACATTTGAGTGCCAGCTTCTTCATTTGCCACACCACTTTCATGAAGCTCACAAGCAGCATCATTAACAACACTCGACGGTGCTTTATTGACAACACTGGGCGCCTGCTCTAATCCATTCAAAAAACTGTTCTTCAAGTTTAAAAGCTGCGACATACGATTCTCGGCAACTGCAGTGAGGTCCCTCTTAAACAACATCATATTCTTCTGAAAATCCTGTTAATATAGAAAAGTACGCAAATTTACAAGAACATTATTAATAAACAACTTACATTAGACGCTAGTTATACATAACAGAAATGCAAACTTACATTAGACGCTAGAGCACTGATTTCTTCATCAGTTGGCAGTCCCAGTGGCAAGACAATGAAAATTATCCTTTGTGTAGAGTTCGAGGCAGAACTAGGCAATGCAGGGGCACCCAAAATGGCCAGTTTAGGAGCACTCGCTCCACTGGATTCACACAAAATCGTACTCATTGCAGCACCACAACTCTCCCCTCCCACAATAAGCTTTCTTCCCTCACGTTCCTTTAAACATACAAGATACGTAGTCATGTCTTAAGTACCATTTCCAATTCCCCTGCTACTCATTTCATCATTTACCCTTAATACTAACTTTTCCAAATCCCAATGCTGGACCAAGGGGAGGGTATTCGGTTAGCCCTCACCTCTAAACTTGAGCCTATGGAAGTACACAAGATGCAAGAAATAAAGGCAGCCCCCCACATTAGAAGTTTTACGCTTATAGTGATCCGTAATACCCTCGCCTAATCTCTTTAGAACATAAGAACACCAGTCTAGCTTTGGGACTTTACTAGCATCTTCTATGGCATGTAGTAGTTTCATATCAACCAATCGGTTTGCGGTTGGAGCCAAAAACTTCCCAAAAACATACAATATAAAAAGTTGGACAAATTTCTCACCATGGCCACATTCACAAACCCTCTTTTGAATTTGACTTAAAGTTATCAAACCACTGTCATTATCAACCCCAAACTCAGCCCGCCACTTCTTTTTAATTTGAACATCAGCCTCACTAGAATTAGGACCAGTTTCAGTTTCTACAACCTTATCTCCATCCATCGGCAACATAAAACAATCAAACACGTCCTCTTTCATCACTTGAAATTCCTTACCATTGCCAAACTTGAAAAGATAACTTGTTGCATTGAAAGCCTTAAGCAAAGATGGAAGCAAATCTAGAGGAATTGTTGCATTAGACACTTTGAACAAGCCCCCAAATCCAATATTGTTCACAACCTTCTTCTGATCTTCACTTAATTTTAATAGAAAATTGTGTAACTCATCTGGCCGACATTGAGAACTCAACACGATACTACACTAAACAAAATAAAACCACACAAAAATAAACACACCTGCCAAATGATGCATAACCCCAATCAGCACATAAATCAGCACATAAAATCAGCACAAACCAGTAACTTTGATACATAACTCTATGAAATGAAACATATAATTCCAATAACATTCAACACATAAATGTAGTCAATCATAAACAGATAACTCCAATAACTTCAACAAATAAAACAAATAACTACAGTAACTATAACACCTTGCAAAAATCCATCACTAATATATACATAATCTTCATCGCATCTCCAAAACAACATAACTCCCCTTCTCTTTAAAGCATTAGAGTTACGAATAGTTTTACCCATTAGAGTTATCTAAGTTATATAAGTTACGCATTTGAGTTTTACCCATAAAAATTTCAATAGTTACAAGAGTTATCTAAAAGTTATTTTAGTTACGCATAGGAATTTCACCTATTAGAGTAATCTAAAGTTATTTGAGTTACGCATAGGAATTTCAATAGTTACAAGAGTTATCTAAAAGTTATTTAAGTTACGCATAGGAATTTCATCTATTAGAGTTATCTAAATAGTTATTAGAGTTATCTAAAGTTATTTGAGTTACGCATTAGAGTTATCCAAATAGTTTTACTCGTTAGAGATACTAATAGTTACTAGAGTTATCTAAAGTTATTTGAGTCACGCATAGGGATTTCAATAGTTACTAGAGTTATCAATATTCAACAACGCATCCTCCTCCAATAGCAACCAACCATCCAAAAACAACCCAACCAACATAAGACAATAAGGCTATTTTATTGGTTTCAGGGGTAAAATGGGGTGGGTAGAATAAGAATAACGGCGGGGGGGGGGGAGGAGCAAACGCGGCGGGGCACAAAGAGAGATGGTATAGAAACAAGCTAGTGAAACGGGTGGGGAGTAGTGGTTAGAATCGTGAGAGAGAGAGAGAGAAAAGTTAAAGGGAAAGAAATACATACCTCGTGCGAGCTTCATTTCCCTCAATTACCGTCAAAGCAAGTGGCTCATGGTCAAAAGACCGGTAGAAGAGCCACTCTCTCACCTCACAACCCCGTCTTCCTCAAAATACGTCGCCTCCTATCACCTTACAAACTCCCATCTCCCTCGTGTGTTTGTTGGAGCATAATGACCCCACACCAAAAGTTGTCCAAAAACCGGTAGAAGGCCATTTTGTGAATATTTTGTGAGTTTAGGGCCAAATGTCAACGATTTATGAACGAACAAGCATGTGGAACAAACGGGAGGGGTCAATATGAAGAGAGATGGTACAAAACATGGGATAAAACAGAGTGATAGAGTGACTCGACTAGAGATGAGAGGAGAAGAAAGTGTAAGGGATAGAGATTGTCATACCTTGGCTCCTCCGAAAGATTGACAAATGTCGTGATCCAAACAAACAATAAAAACACACAAAACAAGAAAAACAAACAAACTAGAAAATCGGTTAGGCAAACAAAATATATACAAGCAAGATATCCCCTCCCCCATGCTTAAAACATGTGAATACTCATCGAAACAAGCATAAAGAGAGAGGGGGGCCATGTGGGAGGAACTGCTGCCCACTAATGGAGAGGAGGCGAAGACGCTCATCGATCTCCGCGAAGTCGGGGGCCTCGTAGTATGGCGTCTGAGCCTTCACGTGGAGGCTATGGCTAGCCTCCAAAAACATCATCATGCGCTCAGTCTGGGCCTCCTGGACCATCAACCTGTGGTCCATGCCATCTAAGCGATCCCCAAGATCCGTCCTCCATGTCTCGAACTCAGGAGGGAACGCCATCTGGGGCGCAAAGTCGAGTCCTCCCACCTGGACTCGTGGAGGGCTCGGAACTGCCTCAAGCACGGCCTGCCCCTGAGCGACATTTAGTTGCTGCCCTTCCATAAATAGCTCCTCCGCATCCTGACTCTCATCAATCCTCAAATGATCGGCGTTGGTGAGCAACAAGTAGTTATGCGCATCCGTCCCAAACGTCCAATGGTATCGCCCCGCATACTCTCTCAATCTCATAACTGGGGTGATCCACCTGATCTTGCGGAGGGCTGGGATGTTCAATGTCGCGAGCCCCTCCAAAGCCACCTCCTCATCAACCCTCGCTACATTACACCGACGGGCAATGAGGGTAATCATGCCCCCCAACCCGATAGAACGCGCGGGAAACATTTGGCATGCCATGCACGCCTCAACAAAGAGCTCGGCCCACCGTGGTCTACCATTCTTATTCGGGATGAATGAGGCGAGGCCACCCATCTCCATAAACTGTATGTTATTGGGCTCTCCATGCCCAAAAACACACATGCCGATCACCCGGTATATGAGCCTCATGGCCGGGTGAGGGACCATTGAAATCTTCCCCGAGGGAGGAATCACCGGCTCCCTCGTGAGCTTGGTCCATAAGACCTTCACCTCATACCCGCCGTATAAGTTGTGCAGCTTAGGCACATCCACCCGTGGCTGCCACCCAAAGAAACGGTCTAAATCACCATAACTCCACTTACCAAGGCGATTGCCAATGCGGAAGAGGATCCTCTCGTTGTCCGGCTCGTGCTTGAGAGTGGAAAAGAACTCGTAAATCCACCTCTCATAGGTGGGGGGCGACTTACCCAAGAAGTCTAGCATGCCCCCAATATCCAAGTGAAAACGCACGGACTCGAGGAAACCCAATTGCTCTAAAGTGGGCGCATCGAAAAATTTAGTAACCACGAGCTTCTTGCGCTCGTAGAAATCATTGAATCGCGCCTTCTCCGTATCATTCAACCCCTCTACACCCATGGTCTCCTAATGTTTAGGATTCCTCACTTTCTTTTGTTTCTTATAGGGGCCGGCCTCACCATCATTCCTCCCCATTCTCAAGATAGTGCAATTACACTCTAATTCTCCTCAATCAAACACCAACAACTTCCACACACCCAATTACCACAATGCACAAAAATTCCAACACCTAATTCACACCACAAAATCCAAACTTGACACTACCCAACTCGATTCAATCCACAACAACTCTTCACTAAGCTTAAGCAAGCCTAAATACACCCAAAAACCAACAACAAGCAACCAAAACACCACAATGGCAAATTTTTGAATTTGGGGGTTTTCCTTGCCGAATTGGACTCAAATTGAAGAATTCGAGCGAATTTGATCCTCCAAATAGTTAGCCAAAGCCTCACCAATGTCTCTAGGTGCTATTCCACCCTTGAAATCGAGCCAAAAGCTTCAAAAAACAAAACCCTAATTTCTAGGGTTCTTGAGAAAAATTGAGATTTTTGAGTGATTTTTTTATGAAATAAGAGTTTTTGGGGTTGATTTGTTGTATGTGGAGTGATTTTGGTGAAGAAAATGGAAGATTGGAAGTGATTTTGTGTGATTTGATGAGGATTTGATGGGTTTTTGTGCGAATGAGGATGAAGGGAGTCGAAGATGGTGAAGAAATTGGGGAAAAATAAAGATGAAGAAATGAGGGGAGAGAAAGGGGGTCGGGTTTAAGAAAACTGAAGAAATCGGAACTGAAGGATCCTCGAGTCGAGAAAACCAGCCTCGACTCGAGGATTCACACGCTCGACTCGAGAAGATTTTCCTCGAGTCGAGGATTTGCCCCCGCATTTGCACTGTACTACTGAAATTCCTCGAGTCGAGGGGCTTCCTTCTCGACTCGAGGTGGTCCTCCCTCGACTCGAGCCAACACTCGCTCGAGTCGAGGAATTCACCCCATATTTGTATTTCACTGTTCTTATGCCTCGACCCGAGGGACTCACATCTAGAGTCGAGGATGCCCTTATTTGCTCTTATCTTTTTTTCTTGCTTGAACTCTAATCAAAACCGATTTCCAACGCACGAACACACACAACACCAAATATATACACATGACTCGGGTTGCCTCCCATGTAGCGCCTTTGTTTAACGTCGTTGGCTCGACTCATGGATTCCAAATTCTCACTTCTCGATAGTTTGCTCAAAAAGGGCCAATTCCTCCACGGTTTCCACTTTAAATCCTTCGTAGTACGGCTTCAACCTATAGCCATTCACCTTAAAGGTTTTCTCTTCCTCTTTTTCAAAAATTTCAATTGCACCATGAGGATGTACCTTAGAGACGGTGAACGGTCCAATCCATCTAGACCTCAATTTTCCCGGGAAGAGTTTCAACCTTGATTGATAGAGCAACACCTTGTCTCCCACCTTAAAACATCCTCGCTATCAACTTGTCATGCCACGCTTTGGTCTTTTCCTTGTAGATTGCCGCATTATCGTAGGACTACAACCGGATTTCCTCCATCTCATGCAATTAAACCTTCCGGTGCTCTCCCACTTCACTAATTCCCATATGAAGATTCTTGATAGCCCAATATGCTCGGTGTTCTAACTCATCGGGGAGGTGGCATGCTTTACCGAACTCTAATCGGTACAGGGACATACCAATTGGTGTCTTGTAGGCCGTCCGATAAGCCCAAACCGCATCATCCAATATCAAACTTCAATCTTTGCGGTTCGGATTCACCGTTTTCTCAAGTATAGACTTAATCTCCCGATTTGACACCTCGGCTTGCCCATTAGTTTGGGGATGATATGACGTTGAGACCTTGTGAACAACATAGAACTTCCTCAAAAGTGCACTCACCGTCTGGTTACAAAATTGCGTTCCCTTATCACTTATCAATGCCTTTGGAACACAGAAACGGGAGAAGCAAGATACAGGATCGGAAGAAATAAAAAACAACTTTGGAGTCATCAGTTCTAGTGGTTTTCGCCTCCACCCGCTTAGAGACGTAATCCACCGCAAGTAAAATATAGAAATGGCTTTGGGAATTTGGGAAAGGGCCCATGAAATCAATGCCCAAAACGTCAATAATTTCACAAAAGATAATGGGAGTTTGAGGCATTTCATTTCTTTGCAAATTATTTCCCACTCTTTGACATTTGTCACAAGTTTGACAAAACTCGTGAGCGTCTTTAAAGAGTGAAGGCCTATAAAATCCGCACTCGAGCACTTTTAACGCTGTTATCTTTGAACCGAAATGGCCACCACATGCATAGGAATGACAAAAGGTTAAGATGGAACGTACCTCATCGTCGTGAATGCATCGACGTATAATCCTGTCGGATCCTTGTTTCCATAGGTACGGGTCGTCCCAAATGTAAAACCTTGCAACACTCCGAACCTTCTCTCTTTGACCCTTGTTGAAAGCGGGAGGGAATTTGTTGGATGCTAGAAAATTGACGATCTTCGCAAACCACGGCCGCGTAATCTTTTTGATGCTCAAAGAATACAACGCCTTGCCTGGAAACCTCTCTTGGATTCTATCCTTGGCATAAGAGGTATCCTTGTCATGCACGAGCCGGCTTAGGTGATCTGTTACAAGGTTTTCCACACCCTTCTTGTCCCATATCTCAACATCGAATTCACTCATAAGCAACACCTATCGGATGAGTCGGGGCTTAGCCTCTTTCTTTGACATTGAGTAACGGATGGCGGCATGGTCACTATATACAATGACTTTCGTCCCCAAGAGATATGGCCTAAATTTCTCTAAAGCAAAAACAACCGCCAACATCTCTTTCTCCGTAGTTGTATAGTGACATTGCGCCTCGTTCAACATTAAGGAGGCGTAGTGAATGACATGGCTTGCCCTCCCCTCCGTTTGGCCTAACACGGCTCCGACCGCGTAGTCACTCACATTGCACATAATCTCAAAGGGAAGTGACCAACACGGCGCCCTAATGATGGAAGCGGAGATAAGCCGAGCCTTTAACTGATCAAATGAGGCTTGACATTCCACGGAAAAGTCGAAATCCGACTCTTTTTGAAAAAGCTTGCACATGGGGGAGGCGATCTTCGAATAATCTTTGATAAACCGACGGTAGAAACCCGCATGACCCAAGAAAGATCGCACCTCCCTTACATTAGTCGGATAGGGGAGAGTAGAAATCACGTCCACTTTAGCTTTATCGACCTCGATCCCCCGTTCCGAGATTACGTGGCCTAGCACCACACCATCTGCCACCATAAAATGGCACTTTTTCGAATTGAGGACTAAATTAGACTCCAAACACCGATCGAGAACCCACTCTAGATGACCCAAGGCTTGCTCAAAGGTGTCCCCATGCACGGTAAAGTCGTCCATAAACAGTTCCACAAATTCCTCAATATGATCGGAAAATATGCTCATCATAGCCCTTTGAAACGTAGCCAGGGCGTTGCATACACCAAAAGGCATCCTTCGGTATGCAAATGTACAGATGGGACATGTGAACGTGGTCTTTTCTTGGTCCTCCGGGGCTATGGCAATTTGGAAGTACCCGGAGTAACCGTCCAAAAAGTTATAGAACTTGTTCCGGGCTAGCCGTTCCAATATTTGATCAATGAACGGCAACGGAAAATGATCTTTTCATGTCACGGCATTGAGAAGGCGGTTGCGATACATACTCTCCAACCCGTTTGAAGCCTCGTGAGAACCATTTCTCCTTCCTTGTTTGCAACCACGGTGATCCCGCCCTTCTTCGGGACTACTTTGGTGGGGCTCACCCATTGGCTATCCGATATGGGGAAAATCATCCCCATTTTCCAAAGCTTCAAAATCTCTTTCTTGACTACCTCCATCATGGGTGGATTGAGCCGCCTTTGAGGTTGTCTTACGGGCTTCGCCCCCTCCTCCAACATGATTCGATGCATACACGTGGAGGGGGAAATACCCCGTATATCGGCGATCGTCCACCCAATAGCTTCCTTTTGACTTGTCAAAACCCCAATCAACTTCTCCTCTTGACTTTCACTCAATTGGCTCGAAATTATGACGGGGAGAGTTTCTTTATCTCCCAAAAACACGTACTTGAGCTTGTCCGAGAGGGCCTTTAGTTCAACTTGTGGGGCCTCAACGGTAGACGGCTTAGGTCGTTCAAGCGGCTTCTCAAGAGTAACGGGTTTGGCATAGTAGTTCATCCGAAATGGTTTATCCCTCTCATGAGATATTTCCTGCGAGTTAGTGGACAAAGAAACAACCAAAGACTTCTCTATCCTACTAGACTCAATTGAACCAAGCACGTCATCAAGAACATTGGTATGTGAATCAAACACGTCTTGCAAAATAAGATCAAT
This sequence comes from Spergularia marina, assembly GCA_963680865.1. Classification (NCBI taxonomy): domain Eukaryota; kingdom Viridiplantae; phylum Streptophyta; class Magnoliopsida; order Caryophyllales; family Caryophyllaceae; genus Spergularia; species Spergularia marina. Next base: position 23,130,879 of record OY804544.1, on the reverse strand, counting down.
GACATCAATGGACGAGATTGAATGCACATCCGAGGGGTATTTCATGGAATCAAACACGTTAAACTTGACAATTTTACCCTCAAATTCCATTGTTAATGACCCACTCGCAACATTAATTTTAGTTTGAGCCGTTTTAAGAAAGGGGCGCCCTAAAAGAATAGGGGCCGCATGCAAGTCATGTTCCATTTTGATAACATAAAAATCGGCCGGGAAAACAAGTTTATCCACTTCAACAAAAACGTCTTCAATTATGCCCTTAGGATACACATTCGATCTATCGGCCAGTTGAACTATGATATCCGTGTCATGCAATTCCCCAAGTTTCAAAGATTCAAACACGGAATATGGCAAAACATTTATACTAGCACCGAGATCTAACATGGCCTTGTTAAACTTAGCACCCCCTAAAGTACAAGGTATAGAAAACATTCCGGGGTCCATACACTTCTTAGGCAATCGACGTTGGAATACCGCCGACACATGCTCGCTCATTTGAACTTTTTGTTTCAATTTTTTCTTAGGTGCTCGTCTAGGTGTGACTACGTCTTTAACAAATTTTGCCACCTTAGGAAAACTCTTAACAAAATTGAGAAAATGAATGTTTACCTTACAATCTTGGAATAGAGCGTACATGTCGGAGTTGCAGGCGTACTTCCGGTCATCCTTGAGTGCCTCGGGAAACGGAACATCGACCTCATTATCCTCATCTTGTACAAAAGAAGAAGAGCCAAGCAAATCGGCACCAAAAGAGGGATCCTCGACTCGAGGGACTCCATCCTCGAGTCGAGAAGAACAATCCTCGACTCGAGGACAACTCCTCTCGAGTCGAGGAAGATGATCAGTGAAGTTCTTATTCGGGGTCGATTCCTCGACTTAAGGTGCCTTTCCCTCGATTAGAGGAGGACGCTCCTCGACTCGAGGTGATTCCTTCTCGAGTCTAGGAGGATAAACAGTGAGGTTATTTTCGACACTCAATTCCTCGACTCGAGGCATAACACCCTCGACTCGAGGGGCTTTCCTCTTGACTCGAGGGACTTCCTTCTCGAGTCGAGGCTCCTGAACAGTGGTATTGTTTTTGTCTCTCATTTTCTCGTGTCGAGGCAATGACACCCTCGACTCGGGAAAATTCTTTCCTCCAGTAGAGTGTTCTCCACTCCTACTTCCCTCGACTCGAGCTGGATGCTCCTCGAGCCGAGGTTGCTCATTTCCCGACACATTGTTGCTTTCATCAACATTCTCATCCTTAACCCAAACTTCATCATTTCCTCGATCATCCGGCTCATGTGTCTTCCTACCACTCCGTAGACTCACGAAACTCACATTCTTCTTCGGGTTGACCTCCGTTTGAGATGGGAATTTGGTGGAACCTCTTGATTCTATTCGATTCACCGCACTAGATAGTTGGCTCATTTGACCCTTGAAATTTTGGATGCTGGCCTTCGTTTCTTGTTTGTTTTGAACCATGGCGACTTGCATATTCGTGACGTTTTGGGTCAAAGCCTTGATCATGTCCTCGGCGGACATTGAAGATAAGGAACCACCTTGAGATTGTTGGCCGGAGAGAGGTGGTTTTGCTTGGAAACAACCATTTTGAAAGTTGTTTCCACCCCCTTGGCCTTGTTGATTGAATTTACCATGGCCCCCTTGATAATTCCCGTCCCTAGGTCCTTGTGAGTTGAAATTTGAATTGCTACCTTGTCCTTAACCTTGGAACCGGTTACCCTCCTGATTGTAGCCACAGTTTCCCTCATTGTTGCCATAACGCAAATTGGGATAATCTTTCCAACCTGGATTGTATGAGTTAGAGTATCGGTCATATCTACTTGAAAGCCTCCCACGGCATTGACCTCTTCATACTCTAAAGGTGGTGGAGACCGAGATTGATTGCGTAGAAGCTCTCTTACCATATTCGTCAACTCCCCCACTTGAGAGTCATTGGAGAGAGTCTCCACCATGTTGACTCTCTTCACACACCTTTTGGACTCGCGATCGCGCGAATTAGTTGCTAATTCTTCAAGTAAATCCCACGCTACGGCTAGAGTCATGTTGTCTAGCCCACCTTGGCTCGAGGCTACCACGTGTCTATATGATCATCGAGACCGTGGTAGAAGAACAATATTAAATCTTGTTCTTTGTAACCATGATAAGGGCAACTAGGAATCAACTCACGAAAGCGATCCCAATACGATGCCAAAGACTCCCCCCTTTGCTCAATGGTAGATATCTCTTTCTTCAATGTGGAAGCTTTAGTGTTGGGGAAGTACTTTAGGATAAAAGCTTTCTTCAACAATTCCCAAGACGTAATACTGTTGTGGGGAAGGGTGTAGAGCCAATTCAATGCTCTATCTTTCAATGAAAACGGGAAAACCTTGAGAAAGAAGGTGTATAAATCAACCTCGAGAGGCTTCATATTGCTACACACCATGTGAACCCCCATTATGTGCTTATTAGCATCCTCCGTGCTGAGACCGTAGATAGTGGGCAAATGGTGCAATAAAGCTCCTTTGATCTCGATTCTTGAAGTGGCCTCGTCATCGGAGAAGACAATGCACGAGGGTTGTTGTGAGAGATCCGGTGCGGTGAGTTCCCGAATACTCATGGTGTTAAGGTCAATAAAGCCGGAGGTTGTGGAAGTGTAAGAACCATCCTCCCTAAACAAATCAAACTCGGCGAACACGTTCCCTTCTTCCTCAACAACCACTTGATTCACTTGCTCCAGTGATAACTTCTTTCTTTGCCTCAACGTTCTCTCAAGTTCCCAATCTATCTCAAAATAACTCGAATCGTGATTGGTAGCGGGGGTTTGGACCATAGGCTAGTGGCCCAAACACCGAAGGAAACAAATAAGAACAAGCCTTAAACACACTTAGAAGAAAATGAAAAAAAAAAGAAAAAAAAAAAAGAAAAGCACACAACATAGATATATAAAAGCCACACAAAAATAACAAAAAGACTAAAAACGCCTCTTCCCCGGCAACGGCGGCAAATTTGACAAGCTAGAAAGTCATTATTCCTAGTCAAATTACCACTATTCCTACTAAACTAGCAAGGATAAGTGGGTATCGTATCCACAAGGAAGATGGATAGCCTAATATGCAATTCTAAGGCGGAAATGAACAATAAAAATAGGGGATTTTGATTTGGAAGTTGATTAAAAGAGAAATAAATGAAATATCAATTTGATTATGCGACCCTCGGTGATAATCTCTTCTAACACCCTAGTATAATAAGTTTTACCTCTCTCTAATATTACTAATTCATTAATAATCCCGGTTTTAACCAATTAATCCTCTTTTATGAGGAAGTTGAGCAACCGCTACCAAATTCCCCTTCTTTTAGTCCTAATTTCTCTAGTGACCACTCAAACAAATCACAACCAAAGGCATGAAGAGCAAGGATTAATAAAGGATTAAGAACAACCTAAATTAGTATCTAATTAGCCGCAACCGGAACACTAATCAAATCTAATCTATTAGTTGCCTAATTAATTTCCTAATCACTAATTAGCCGCAACCGCGACTCTAATCATGTGAAAGTTGCTTCCTTTAGGGTTAATAATCAATGACCATCAACAATTAACCAAGCAAAAGAAATACCCTATTTAATCCAATCAACCAATTAGATAAAATAAAGGTAAATCAAGCAATTAAAGAACAAGAAATTAATTATAATGAAATTAAAGGCAAATTAGAGAGGAAAAATACTCACTAATACATAGGATGAAGAATTTGATTACACCAAGGATCTAGAAGGGGACTAGCCCTCCACGAGAATAATTACAACAAGATTTGGGATGGAAATCATAATGAAAATACTAATTCTCACTAATCTCTCCAAGTTTCTCTCTCTAGGAAATAAGAACAAGATCTAAAATATAATGAAAAGTGATTCTAACTATTGAGGGGTTCATGCCCCTTTATTAAGTCTAAGTACAAAGCACTAAAAGACGAATTAGATATTTCTTTGGCAAAAAGAAACCGTTGGAAGCCAATGGGAAACTTCTCAGAAGCTAGCTTCCTCGACTCGAGGAAAGAAATCCTCGAGTCGAGCGACGGAATCCTCGACTCAAGGAACACTCTCCTCGAGTCGAGCGAGGAAATCCTCGACTCGAGGACATACTCCCTCGAGTCGAGGAAATTGAATTCCTCTTCTCTTTTCTTCTTCTCTTGAGCTAGTGTGAATCCCGATGCATAGACGAGCTAACTTCTCCTCGAAACCCGCTCCAAGTCATTGCTCGATCTTCTATTTACGTTCAACATTTGGTTTGTTTGTGGTTTTGATTTTGTGAAGCGTAAGATAGTTGGGGACCGCTGCGTTGAGGTTACATTCGTGATGGCCCTTAACTAGGAAGATGAAGCCCATGAACGGAGTAGAGGAGATAGGTAGATATCTTCTTCCTCTCGTGCGGCTTGTTGGAAGACCTTGGAGACATTTTGGAGTTGGTTGTGATACTCGAGGACGAGTAAAGGTCTAAGCATGGGGGAATTTGATGTGCTCGTGAATGTTACTCTTTTTGGCTTGTTTTAATGTTATTTCGAGATATTTTATTGGTTTTTATGTTGTCTTCTCACGGAATTGATCTATGTAGCGTATGGTGGGAAAATGGCTATTTAGAGCCAGTTTTTTAGAGTGTGAAATCCCGAGGAATGAATGCCAATGTGAAGTGAAGAGTAATTGACGATTGAAGACTCGTAGCAAAGAGTATAGAACGTCTAGCACGCACCGCGGGAGAAAGAAGGCGTTCCGCGGCGTGATACGTGAAGAAATCGAAGACGAGTCCAGAGAGAATGAGGCGGTCCGCGACGGAGCAAGGCGCGGTCTGCGGTAGAAGGCCTCGGTAATCCACGGCGAGCGACGAGAGCCGGTTTTCCGTATTACTTTATATTTTCCATATTTTATCCTTAGACACTATATATAACTAGGTTTTACGTTTTATTAACAACTTTGCAACTCAAGACTTATTTTGGGATTTTATTGAAGAACTCTATGGAGAACTAATTCCTCCCTCTTGGTGATTGTGAATTGAAGCTACTGTTTATCATCAGATTGTGAGATTATCACTTATCGATCCTATTGTGAGTATTATCAATTCTTTTGCACTATAGTTCTTATAGATTGTATTTGTTCTTTCTAGGTGGCCTACTAATATTAGCAACTTATATGATTTAATCCCTAGAAAAGTAGCAACTTTATCTTTCTAATTGGTTGCTGATTTAAGGTTAGATTGATTAAAGTGATAATTGATTTATATTTCAATTTGAACCGCATGTGTTTGAATTTCTATCTTTGTTGATATTCCTCTAGATCTGATTGCTTCTATTGAAATATATCTTGGCGCGTGTTCTAGATTGATTGATAGTTAGGGTTGTTTATGATACGCTGATTCGTTTTAAATAACTATTAAAGGAAGACTAAAGATTTTGCTTTTCGCAACAAAGTTCTCACATAATTTGATAAGTGATCTTCAATGATCAATCGATATATCAGTAGTGGATTGAAAACAAGAACCAATGTTTGTCTTTTAATTGATTTTCAACTTATTTGCTTATTGCTTAGTTTAATCAACTTTAAAAAAAAAACCCCAATTGGTTACCCAATCGACGTTACAACCTAGACAATAACTAATTCCCTGTGGATACGAACTTGCTTGCCCTATCGCATAATTTTAGGATAAGTATTGATTTAATTTGGTGTAACCCACGACAATTGGCCTACCATGAAGGCCCTAAAATTTCCAGAGAAAATGATAGGATGAATTATGAATTGTGTAACAAGACCTACAGTTACCCTTTCATTGAATGACAATAAGTTTGGGTTCTCTCAAGCAAAAAGGGGTCTGAGTCAAGGGGATCCTTTATCCCAATTGTTGTTCACAATTTGCATAGAGTATCTAGCAAGAATCATGGCTAAGATAGGGGAGAATGAAAGGTTTAGATTCCACCCAATATGCAAGCAAATGAAGCCAAGTCATATCTACTTTGTTGATAATATACTTATGTTCTGTAAGGGAGAGGTGGATTCTATAATGCTGATACTAAGGGCTTTTGCTACATTCTCTTAAGCTTCAGGGTTACAGATGAATGAACAACAAGAAATCTGAAGTGTACTTTGAGAAGAGTGGTAGCCATATGTAGAAATTATCTTTAAGATGGGACTGAAAATCATTTAAGAGCACCCTTGGGGGCCTGGAAAAAGATTTGCAGACCCAAAGAGCAAGGAGCGAGGACTGGGCTTCAGAGATAGTCTAATAATGTAGCTGCTATAGTTAAGTTTTGCTGGTGGATGTACAAAAAAAGAAGACAAATTTTGGAAAAAATGGGTGAACAATGTCTACTTGCAACGGCCAGAAATGGGAGGATTACCAAGCTCTAACTGATGTAAGTTGGCACTAGAAAACTATCAGCAGAATAAAGGAGAAAATGAAAGAAGCTTTCAGCAATGGCAAAAGGCTAAACACTGATAAGGAGCACAACATAAAGGAAGGGTATAATAATTGGCTTATGGACCAAGAACCAAATCAGAATTGGTCAAAGCTGATATGGAACAAATTCATCCCAAAACAAAGTTTCATTGCTTGGGTAGCTGGCAGGAAAAGCTTGCTATGTGAAGGAAAAACTGCACAAACTTGGCATTAGTGAGGATGGTATGTGTATAATATGTTTGCACAACGACGAGACCAATGTCAATCTATTCTTTGAGTGACCTTTCAGTCATAAATGCTGGGAGATTGTAATGGAGAAGTTGAAGTGTGTGGTTCCACAAAACAATGCAATTGAATGGTGCTCGACAAGAAGATGTAAGTCAAAGATGCAGCAATAGATTATAGCAGCGTGTGGTATACCCTCATCTACCATATCTGGTGGGAGAGGAATAGATACAGAGTGGATAATGTGGTTGAATTACCTGAGAAAGTAGCAAAAAATGTAATCCGTACTGTTATTAATTACAAGATAAAAAAAAAAACAAAGTTGTAACATTAAGGAAAAGGACAGGGTATGGTCGGAGGAATTAAGCTCGTGAATCTACGCGAGTATGAACCCAATCATAAAAATGTATAAGGCATTCGCCTAGTATTTGAGAGCCATAAAACTACTTACATTTCCTCAAAAAAAAAAAAAAAAAAAAAAAAAAAAAAAAAAAACCAACAAGAATAAACTTCCGTTGGTAAAGATTATTGGTGTAACACTATGGGATATGGAAACTGGTTTATGGAATTGGTTTATCCCACATTGGGAAATTAAGGATCTATGATAGTTTATAATCGAGATTTACAGGCCAAGAGGGGACTTCCCATCTTATTGGGTCGTGTTGCGACATATGATGGGTCGGGCTGCTACATTTGATTATACCCCGTGAAGTCGAATTTTACCATTGTATTTTGTATGATGTTAGACTCATATTTGTGGTTGTTATTTCACCTAAAGAATTTATTGTCTGGGACAAGGGTTCCCACAACCATATGCACTGATAAGGAAACGTCTCTCATTAAGCCTATAACGACTATTTTTACCTAGTTAAGGCATTGTTTGTATAGGTGGCATATCAATACCAATATGGAGGCAAAGGAGAAGTCGATTTTTTACTGCGAAATTTAGCTGCTGCAATAGTCCACGACTAATGACAAAAGATTATGGATGCTCTAACACGAGTAGCTTTGGAAATAACACTCGAACACCTAGAAGCAAGATAGGGTAAGACAACTGCATTTTGGGATTACGTCTAGAACGAGTGGATGCCACATGTACAAAAGTTTTCTTTTGTACATACACACGGCGTAATTTATCAAGGAAACACGAGTACGGACTGATGTGCTCGATTTATACGCTCTATATGGCCGGTTTTTATATTGCGTTTACAGTCAAAATGATGTAATATACTTATAATTTGTGTTAGAGTATCATGGACAACATTTGTATGTGATTTTGGTTGTTTTGGGTAACTTTTGGAAACAACCATTCATTTGGAGAAGTTTTTTTTCGAAATAGGGCTCAAAAAATAAATATTAAACAAAATGGGTCGGATTCAAAAACGTTTAATGTTATGGGGTGCACGTCACCCCATTTCAAGTTCGGGACAAAACCGCCATTACCACTGGCGGTTTTACATGTATTGAACAGTGAATATGAGTTTCAGGGGGAATTTTGGGCAATTGTGAAACCGCCATGGGGGGTAGCGGTTTCACTTCAAGTGTAACCGCCACCCTCAATGGCGGTTTCACACCCGAACTGAGTATGGGAATTGGTGGCTTAATTTTTGTAAAGGGTGAAACCGCCATGGGGGGTGGCGGTTTCACTTGACCCCCCATGGCGGTTTCACCCTTTACAAAAATTAAGCCACCAATTCCCATACTTAGTTCGGGTGTGAAACCGCCATTGAGGGTGGCGGTTACACTTGAAGTGAAACCCCTACCCCCCATGGCGGTTTTAGATTTTTTTTTTTTTCAAAGACTTGTATCGGGTTCTCCAGCCCTAAATCACCCCGACTCCTTACAAAAAAAAAAAATACCCCCGACTCTCAACCTCAACTTCTCTCTCCAGCCCACGTCCCCATCCTCTCCGGCCGCTGCTCCGCCCCTCTCCCGCCTCTCCGTCCTCTCTCGCTGCCGCCGGTCGCCGCTGCTCCGCCCTCTTTTGTACCAATTTCTTTAAAGTAATTTCATTTCTTCTAATTGTACCAATTTGTTTTAGGTAATTTCAATTCATTAGTTTAATTGTTTGATTTTTTAGTTAGATTACTAATTTATTGAATAATTTGTTTTGTTAGTATTGATAATAATTTGCATATTCATGGTATATGATAGAAGTTGAATTTTTAGGGTTTTGTTTAATATTGTAATTAAACCACACTAATTTAGGTTAATTTAAGTTCATTGAGTTGTTTTTTTTTTTTATGTTAGATTACTAATATATTTAATCCAATTTAGTTAGTATTATGCTTGAGTTTAGTTATTAAAATTCATAAGTCGATTTTTAGGGTTTTGGTTAATTGAAGATTTATGTTAGTTGAATTTCTTCATTAAATTAGTTTATTTTTCTCATTATAGAATGGAAATTACGGGATATCCTTTGGTATGTTATTGGGATGGAGAAATTGTTGAAGCTAGTGGAAATGTTTGTTATAAGGGTGGAAATGAGAGTTTTGTATTTGCTAGTACTAGTATGACTTATAATGACTTCATTGGGGAGATTTGTGAGGCAATGAAAATCAATAGAAAGAGTGTTTCATTGACGGTGAAGATGAAGTATCCGAGAGCCGGGTGTTATAAGGTTGTACCCCTGAATAATGATCGTTCTTTACTTGCTATGTGGGCAATTGTTCGACACTCAAAGGTTCCTTCTATGGACATTTATGTTGAAGTGGGAAGGGTAGACTCTAGAAATGTATTGCCAACAACGATTTCAACAACGCCCAATACTTCTCTCACATCAATGAGATGTTGGGATGTTGCGCAATATGTTTCCATTGAAACCAATAACATAAATAAGGGGACCTTGAACGAGGATTTAGAAGGAGATGAGGCGGAGGAGGAGTTGAATGTTGTTGAACGTATGATTGATGATGAAGATGAGAATGATGATTTGGTTGGGAAAAGTGCCCCACATTTAGAATTCAATACGATTCATGAAATTGATCAACAACATGTGAATGCTTGGAAAACATGGGTCAATGAAGTTGAAGTTAAGGTTGGTAGGGAGTTTATAGTTGGTCAAAGATTTCCAAATAAGGCTGCTTTGATAGAAAATGTAACTTTGTACTCTGTACAACGTAACCAAACTTTCAAAGTGCCTGAATCCAAACCCCACACTGTCACTTTCAAGTGTAGTAGAACACCAAACTCATGCAATTGGAGGCTTAGGGCATCACAAAAACAAGAACAGTTTTCAGAAGCCTTCACCATTGTCACTTATCTTGGGCCTCACGAAACTACCTGTGTTGGTGACGTTATTCCACGCGATCATATGAATTTGAAACAAGGTTTCATTAGTGAAGCTATTAAAAACCTTGTTGCCAAGGATTGGTCCATTAAAGTCCCAGATCTTATTGAATTTATCAAAGATAAATTCAATTATACTATCTCATATATGAAGGGGTGGAATGCTAAACAAAGGGCAATTGCAAATTTATATGGTGATTGGGATGAATCCTACACTTTGCTTCCTCACTTCATGCAAGCAATGAAAGAATCCAACCCGGGAACTGTTGTGCATTTTGTGAATACGCCAACATGCAAACCTAATGAGGAAACTTTCTTTCGAGTGTTTTGGGCATTTGGACCATCAATTCAAGGTTTCAGCCATTGTCGCCCTCTTATAACTATTGATGGCACTCATTTATATGGGAAATATAAGGGTACTTTACTTATTGCAGTGGCAGTTGATGCTAACGACCAACTTTACCCACTTGCTTTCGGTATTGTTGAGAGTGAAAATACCAATAGTTGGCCTTGGTTTATGGCATGTATAAGGACGTTCGTGACAGATAGAAAAGGTCTTTGTGTTATATCAGATAGACATGATGGCATCAAAGCTGCTATGAATGATGAACATATCGAAATGACTGAGCCGCATGCCTACCATAGATTTTGCATGCGTCATGTGGCATCCAACATCAACACAAATTTTAAAAGTAGGGATTTGAAAAACTTGTTTGGTTGGACTGCCACACAACATCAGAAGAAGAAGTTCAATCGTGGTTTCAATCGAATGGGTGAAATAAATATTGATACACGACGATATTTGACCAAACATGGTTTGGAGATGGAGAAGTGGTCAAATTATCATGACGGTGGGTTCAGGTATGGTATAATGACTACCAATATGGTGGAGTGTTTCAATGGAGTTTTGAAAGGAGGCCGATTCTTACCCATCGTCGCACTTGTGAAATTGACATTTTATCGAGTCAATGCGTACTTTGTGGAGCGGCGTGAGAAGGCAAAACAAAGGCTTGAAGAGAGACATGTATATTGTAAGAAAGTAATGGATGCCATTGCTGTCAATTCTGAGAAAGCCGCACACCATACCGTTGTGGCATTTGATAGAGGATTGTTTCAAGTGACCACTGGGTCGGGCCATAGAGGTAGTGGAAAAGGGAAACATAAGCATACTGTGAATGTTGTGACTAAAACATGCACTTGTAAAAAACTTGAAATTTACAAGTACCCTTGTTCACATGTACTTGCCGTTTGTAGTTCAATGGGTTTAAGTACAAATGCATTTGTGGATGTGTTTTACACTAGTGGTGAGTATTTGGGGTCATACGCACCCAAATTTAGACCCATTCCGGATGAAGCTTATTGGACACCTCTTGATGGTCCTAAAATCCTTGCTAATAAGGATATGAAACGTGAACCGAAGAAGAAGGGTACGAAGGATAAGTCACATTCAAAGCGATTGCGTAATGAGATGGATGAAAAACCACCATCAAAATCATTATGTGGCATATGTCGTCAACCCG